>JAVIWC010001957.1:0-322618 GCA_031894815.1 Creontiades dilutus
TGCGTGTTTCACAGGATAGGGTGATTATTGAATTTCAGGAGATATACATGGAGCACGTGAATCTGTTCTCGACCAAAATACCTATTTGGATTGATCAGCTGACCATATTTGTGTGCCTCCTGATTCATTAATCGCTATCTGCTTGAAACCTGCAGACTCCAAAGCTTAATTAGAAATTCAAATCATGAACGCAAGCCGTTGATAATAAACCCCAGTTTTATTTGCAACATTACTGCTTATATCATTTAAACTGCGCTTCATATTTGCAGTTCCCTTTATACTACCCAAAGTCTCTCTTGATTTCATATCAGACCTACATCAAATTAAAAAATGGGCTCACTCCCATATTCGAGTTGAGGGCGCTTGGAACGGCCAGATGGGAAACTGCCAGTTATCAAGAAGGCGATAACAGAACTCGAAAAACGCAAATCTTGGCCGCATTAATCATGCCATAAATCAGAATGGTTTGACCTACAGACCTGCATAGAGAACGTAAATCTGTTCTCAACCAAAATACCTATTTGGATTGATCAGTTGATCATATTTGTGTGCCTCCTGAAATTCAATAATCGCTTTATCACCTGTGAAACACGCACACTCCAAAGCGTAGTAGAAATTCAAATCATGAACGCAAGGCAATTGAATAATAAACCCCAGTGAAAGAATTTGCAGCGTTTTTTATGGTTATCAGAATGCTTCAACCCGTGTATCTTCTACAAAGCCTTTTAGGAGTTCACTCCAATATCCACATTACTACGTCACTACATCACTAGGTTACTGATATCAAAACAATAACAGAACTCGAAAAACGCAAATCTTGGCCGCATTAATCATGCCATAAATCGGGAATGGTTTGACCTACAGACCTGGGAAGGGGCTCATTCGATTCCTCATGGAAAGTTCTACAAAACAAGTCCACATTTAGGCCGCCTTGATGTTTTTTGAGGTTTTTAGGGATTTTACAAAACTTTGACAACCCTTAAATGGCACTTCAATTTGAGTTAGAAAGCTGGCTAAAGAATTGGGGCGTTGTCGGACCAACATGGATTTTTCCTGAAAATTTCAGATGTTTTGGTCCAGCCGTTTGGGAGAAATCTTGCGTACGGCGTACGGCGGACGGACGGAAAATTTTTTATTGCAGATTTGGATTCCATACAGAGTATCTACAAGTACATTATTAATTTTAATTTTGACTCCTCAATTAATGAGATACATTCAATTTAACCTTAGAGTCCATTATTTCTGTAATGTTAGGTTCAAAACTTTTTCTTTTCTTTATCTGTAGGCCTATCCCGTTTCAACGATCCACATTTTAACCAACGGTCTATAACGCAAGCGTAATGTAACTTTCCGTGAAAAACAAAGCTTTTCAATCACTAAAATATTGCACCAAATCACACATGTAACAACACGATCAGGGACCGCATTAACAACAAACTAACTTACTAACAATAGACGATTGACATCTTTGAAATGCGAGCTGGCTGTGTTATGCAAACAGATATCGACGGATTCTTAAGGTTGAGGCATATAGCCAAACTAGAGTCCCATCTAGTTCCAGTGCCAGCAATAGAGTGCGCTAGCGTTAAAATATTTATTTTTTATATATTGCGCACCCCTCAGCCATACCTCGCGGACCTCCAGGGGTCCGCGGACTTCCATTTGGGAACCACTGATGTAAGTACAGCTAGAACCGCACGACCACTTGTGTACAGAAATGGACACAGGAAATACACCCTACTGCAGCAACCGATAGCACCAGGAAAACCGACCTAATAACATCAATGATGCATACACTAATTACGTTCCCAATATGATTGTTCTTTTGGGACATCCACAACTAAACGTCAAATTGCATTTTACGCAATGTGAACGAAAAGAAAGTCTCGTAAAGAATAGAAATAAATGGAAGTACGAGACTTACCAAAACCATGGTGCCGTATCCCATTCCAAGATCCCCGCCCAAGGAACGAAACTCAACTCAATTGCCCTCGACGCCCGTCAAAAGGGAGATAACAGACCTCTCCGTTCTGGAACCCCATTATCGCTCCATTAGGGACAGTTATTTGGGAGGAACGGTTCATTTCTCATTATGTGGGATATTCCGGGTGAATTTATAATATTCGGCTGTCTCGCCTTTGCTGGTATAGGTACAATTTATAATTGAGAACTGCCATCTATGAAGGTTGAATTTGTAGGTGCCGTTCAGATACTCTGATTAAGAGGGTTGAAGGGTGGAAAATATAACGGAGGTGTCTCTTGTAGCTGTACTAGCTGACCCGTCAAACGTTGTTTTACTTAATAAATGACTTCTAGTTTCTAGATCAATTCTAGTGCAGACAAAAAGTACCTAACTTACTTACTATAAGTGTGTAATTATGTGGTATAAGCGTGAAATGTCATAATTATATCAAATCATTTGATAAAAAAAGCAGGGGTGCCCCCCCCCCGCCCCTAAGCTTCATGACCCCTCCCCCCTCCCCCACAGTGTAAGTTGGTACCCCCTCCCCAAAACAAAAATTTTAAAAATACTCGAAGCACCCCTTATTTTATCTAAAACTAAAAGGAAATTTAAATTGGTATTGAAAAAACGCTGCAAATTCTTTCACGGGGGTTTATCATTCAATTGGCTTGCGTTCATGATTTGAATTTCTACTAAGCTTTGGAGTCTGCGTGTTTCACAGGATAGGGCGATTATTGAATTTCAGGAGGCACACAAATATGATCAACTGATCAATCCAAATAGGTATTTTGGTCGAGAACAGATTCACGTGCTCCATGTATATCTCCTGAAATTCAATAATCGCCCTATCCTGTGAAACACGCACACTCCAAAGCTTAGTAGAAATTCAAATCATGAACGCAAGCCAATTGAATAATAAACCCCAGTGAAAGAATTTGCAGCGTTTTTTTATTGAACCTCAATACCCCCACAATAAAAACATCTATAATTTATCAAGTCCTTTGGCACTCGTATTGCGTTAAAACTTCCCCAAATCCAAATTTAAACGATGTAGCCCAAAGTAGACAGATGTAGAGGGGGCACACAAATATCATCAACTGATCAATCCAAATAGGGGTTTTGGATGAGAACCGATTTACGTGGTCTATGCATATCTCCTGAAATTCAATAATCGCCGTATCACCTGTAAAACACGCACACTCCGAAGCTTAGTAAGATTCAAATCATGAAAGCAAGCCAATTGAATAATAAACCCCAGTGAAAGAATACTTATTTACCCCAGTAATAATATTGAATAATAAACCCCAGTAATAATATTGAATAATATTTACCTATATATTATCAGCGTTTCATGCATATCAGAATGCTTCAACTCGTGTATCGGCTACTAACTACATTACAAGTATTCACATCGGCTATCACTCCAGTATCCACATTCACTACAACTCGACGCTATCGGCCGGACATCACTAGGTTACAAACAAACAATAATAAACGAAAAAACGCAAATGTTGGCACCATAAATCGGGCCATACATCGGGAATGGTTTGACCTACGGACGTGGGGAAGGGCTCATTCGATTCCTAATGGTATGTTCTTCAAATAGGAAAATATTTAGGCCGATTCGACTAGTTTTGAGGTTTTCAGGGATTTTATTAAACTTTTGCAGCCATTAAAGGGCACTTTAAATTGAGTAAGGGAGCTGGCTCAAGAATTGGGGCGTCGTCGGACCAAGATGGATGTTTCCTGAAAATTTTAGATTTTTTGCTCCAGCCGTTTCGGAGATATCGTGCGTACGGCGTACGGCGGACGGACGGAAAATTTTTATTGCAGATTCGGATTCTACACCCTTTGAAACGTAAACCATGAAATTTTCAGGGGGGTTAGAATTTTTTTTCCAGAGCGATTACAATGGTTTATTATTGAATAATAAACCAAAATTCAAACCCAGCCGGCAATAGACAAAACGTGTATATTTCTTGAGATTCTTTACACAGGTAACATCGTATTCTCAATGGTAACATTCAAAAACGTAAAAAACATTTATTAATAATATCGTAAAATACATAAAAGCGTTTTTATATGGTTTTATGATTTTATGGCACTTGTGACACGTACATACAGCGTTTTGTTTTGTCTTGGGCCTAGGTATGTCTGCGGGGCAAAACTTTTCCCTTGAGTCCGAATGTGTATACTATATTCATATGGGGCAAAAATTTTCCTGCCGAACGCGGGGAACGAAACCGAGGACCTGGGTTTGTGAGTCCCGCACGAAACCCCCGCGCTACAGGTCTCGCAACGAATGTTCTACTTAGTTTATTTATGTTTTAATAGTTTAATTAGCAATGGACAGACGGAAGATCATGCCATACATCGGGAATGGTTTGAGCTATAGACCAGGGGAGGGGCTCATTCGATTCCTCATGGAAAGTTCTTCAAAAAAAGTCCATATTTAGCCCATTTCCTTTAATTTGATGTAGGTCTGATATGAAATCAAGAGAGACTTTGGGTAGTATAAAGGGAACTGCAAATATGGAGCGCAGTTTAAATGATATAAGGTAGCAGAAGCAAAACGCTGCAAATTCTTTCACTGGGGTTTATTATTCAATCGGCTTGCGTTCATGATTTGAAATTCTTCTAAGCTTTGGAGTGTGCGTGTTTCACAGGATAGGGCGATTATTGAATTTCAGGAGGCACACAAATATGATCAACTGATCAATCCAAATAGGTATTTTGGTCGAGAACAGATTCACGTGCTCCATGCATATCTCCTGAAATTCAATAGGTAATCGCCCTATCCTGTGAAACACGCACACTCCAAAGCTTAGAAGAATTTCAAATCATGAACGCAAGCCGATTGAATAATAAACCCCAGTGAAAGAATTTGCAGCGTTTTTTTTTCATTCATTTCATTCATTCAAACGTTCCCTCGCAGCAGTGCTACCTACTGGAAAGAATTCATGAAATTGATTTAAAAACCCCAGTGAAAGAATTTGCAGCGTTTTGCTTCTGCTACCTTATATCATTTAAACTGCGCTCCATATTTGCAGTTCCTTTATACTACCCAAAGTCTCTCTTGATTTCAATCAGACCTACATGCGAGCAAAGGAAATGGCTCACTCCCATATTCGAGTTGAGGGCGCTTGGAACGGCCAGATGGGAAACTGCCAGTTATCAAGAAGGCGATAACAGAACTCGAAAAACGCAAATCTTGGCCGCATTAATCATGCCATAAATCGGGAATGGTTTGACCTACAGACCTGGGAAGGGGCTCATTCGATTCCTCATGGAAAGTTCTACAAAACAAGTCCACATTTAGGCCGCCTTGATGTTTTTTGAGGTTTTTAGGGATTTTACAAAACTTTGACAACCCTTAAATGGCACTTCAATTTGAGTTAGAAAGCTGGCTAAAGAATTGGGGCGTTGTCGGACCAACATGGATTTTTCCTGAAAATTTCAGATGTTTTGGTCCAGCCGTTTGGGAGAAATCTTGCGTACGGTGTACGGCGTACGGCGTACGGCGGACGGACGGAAAATTTTTTATTGCAGATTTGGATTCCAGACCCTTTGAAACGTAAACCATGAAAACACAAATATGATCAACTGATCAATCCAAATAGGTATTTTGGTCGAGAACAGATTCACGTGCTCCATGTATATCTCCTGAAATTCAATAATCGCCCTATCCTGTGAAACACGCAGACTCCAAAGCTTTTAGAAATTCAAATCATTAACCCAAGCCAATTGAATAATAAACCCCAGTGAAAGAATTTGCAGCGTTTTGCTTCTGCTACCTTATATCATTTAAACTGCGCTCCATATTTGCAGTTCCCTTTATACTACCCAAAGTCTCTCTTGATTTCATATCAGACCTACATCAAATTAAAGAAATGGGCTCACTCCCATATTCGAGTTGAGGGCGCTTGGAACGGCCAGATGGGAAACTGCCAGTTATCAAGAAGGCGATAACAGAACTCGAAAAACGCAAATCTTGGCCGCATTAATCATGCCATAAATTGGAATGGTTTGACCTACAGACCTGGAAGGGCTCATTCGATTCCTCATGGAAAGTTCTACAAAACAAGTCCACATTTAGGCCGCCTTGATGTTTTTGAGGTTTTTAGGGATTTTACAAAACTTTGACAACCCTTAAATGGCACTTCAATTTGAGTTAGAAAGCTGGCTAAAGAATTGGGGCGTTGTCGGACCAACATGGATTTTTCCTGAAAATTTCAGATGTTTTGGTCCAGCCGTTTGGGAGAAATCTTGCGTTCATGATTTGAAATTCTAGTAAGCGGAAAATTTTTGGAGATTTGATAATTCCAGACCCTTCCATATTCGAGTTGAGGGCGCTTGGAACGGCCAGATGGGAAACTGCCAGTTATCAAGAAGGCGATAACAGAACTCGAAAAACGCAAATCTTGGCCGCATTAATCATGCCATAAATCGGGAATGGTTTGACCTACAGACCTGGGAAGGGCTCATTCGATTCCTCATGGAAAGTTCTACAAAACAAGTCCACATTTAGGCCGCCTTGATGTTTTTGAGGTTTTTAGGGATTTTACAAAACTTTGACAACCCTTAAATGGCACTTCAATTTGAGTTAGAAAGCTGGCTACGAACGCGGGGAACGAAACCGAGGACCTGGGTTTGTGAGTCCCGCACGAAACCCCTGCGCTATAGGTCCCACAACGAATGTTCTACTTAGTTTATTTACGAGCATGTTTTAATAGTTTAATTAGCAATGCGAAGACGGAAGATCATGCCATACATCGGGAATGGTTTGAGCTACAGACCTGAGGGATTGGGGAGGGGCTCATTCGATTCCTCGTCGAAAGTTCTTCAAAAAAAGTCCATATTTAGGCCGCCCTGATTTTTTTTGTTGAGATTTTTAGGGATTTTACAAAACTTTGACAACCGTAAGTGGCACTTTAAATTAAGTGAGAGAGCTGGCTAAAGAATCGTCGGAAAATTTCAGATTTTTTGCTTCAGCCGTTTGGGAGAAAACATGCGTACGGCGTTCGGCGGACGGACGGAAACATTTTTATTGCATATTTGGATTCTACACCCTTTGAAGCGTAAACCATGAAATTTTCAGGGGAGGGGGGGTTAGAATTTTTATTTTTTTTTCAAGAGCGATTACAATGGCTTATAATTGAATATGAGACCAATATGGCAAACAAATCGATTTGATTTCCCCGCCTTAAGTAGTTTTTGGTTTGAAAATAGATTTTTTTTCTCGATAATTTGGTCAATTTAAGCACTATTGATGTGTCTCTAAAATATGGGCTTGAAAGTGCAAACTGGAGGGGAACAACAGCCTGATTTCTATTGAATACTCAAAACGATTTTCCTGAAATACGTGGTTTTTGGATAAGGCGTTTTTGTTTCAAACTGCAGCATTATATACCTACTGGGACTACTGAGGAAACGGTTAGATGTATACCAGTGATTTGGCCTTAGAATATCCTACTCGGATCATAAATTATTAGGGATGGAAACTATCGCCAGTTAGTTCCATACAATATGCATAAACTTTTGCTTCTGTCGCGTCAAAGGGCAGAGAATAATCTCGCCTTCCTTGCTCTTTCAGGTAATTGTACAAAGCTGAATGTTTTAACGTCTCTTGAAGGATTTATTATAGATTGATCCATTGAGAAAAAACTCGATTTTTAAGAAGGTGGTTACACCAGTCATATTTGGTTCTACCTCTGGGGCAGTAGGTAGAAGTAGGTTCGCTAAAATGAATGTAATTTTCTGGGCTCTGTTGATGTTTCACTGTGCCAATTCCGTATTGATGGCGGACCTGCCGGTTGATTTAGTGGTGAAATTCTTCGATTTGAAAAAAGTGCAGTCCGTTGTGGTACTGAGCTGTGTGCCTATGCGTAAGTGGGCCAAAAACTTTACTTGTTTTTCGGAATGGACAACAAGAACATTGTTCAAACCAGGGATTTGAAACCAGTTGAAACTCCTTATTAGGTTTCCAATTCTAAGTAGCGCCAGAATTGTTTAAGGACATTCCTCATTTTCCTCCCCGATCACCTGGTCAACTTTTTATTAATGCTTTTATCACTTATACCAACTTCTTATCTCACATTCACATATAACGGTTCAACTTGGAAATTCCTTGTATTCAATCAAAGTCACTCCTTTCTCATGCATTTCTTGAAAAAATGAAAAAAAAAAAAAACCAAAATTCCCATAAATAATGGGTTTTTCCCTGTGAAGATTAGCTAGAGTGAAAGATTGAGCATTACGAGTTACTCTTGGCTCCCTATTTTACAATGAACTGCCCCATCTCCGGTACATTTTTGGACTCGTTAACAATAGTGAAGTGATAATTCGTGTGAAATATCTAGTTGAAGGAGCTTACTTTCTAGAACTCCTTGTTAACTGATCTCCTTAAATCAAACCTTTCTAAATTCCTAGTTTCAATTTCTTAAGTTAATGCAGACAGTACTTATAATGCACATGCATATAGTCTTGTAATGCATATGTTACAGTTAATACCCGAAATCAGTCAATTCTACTTTTAACTAGTCAATTCTAGTTTTCACTAAGCCCCTTCGTGAAAACTAGAAGTCACTAGTTAGAACTAGGGTTCACTGGGACCCTCACCGCTGGAACCAGAAGTCACTGATTCATTTTCAGTCAACACTAGATTTAACTGAAATTCGTTAGGCAAAACAAGAACAACCTAGTGAGAAGCCGTGCTAAGAAGTGATTTTAAAAGTTAGTTACAACTGGTTTGGACTAGTGAATACTAGGAACAGTGAAAAATAATGTTTTTTGTAAAGCTTATATTTTTAGTATGGGTACTTACGAAAAAGTCGAAGTTAGTATTACTAATGAAAGATTGTCAGTTACTTATTGCAGCAAGTTAAGCCTTCGTGGCATTTGGAGTTACATAAAATTTTTTTTTTTGCAAAGGCATCTATTTGCCAGCCAAGATTTTTTGCAAGAGCATCGTACGCCAAGTTCCTCGATCATAGATAGATGAATCAAAACAAAGCCGGAGTAACCCGTCCTGCCGTTTTCATTTTATTATAAATAATCAAATCAGTGAATTCTAGTTTTGACTGACTCAATTAAACGAGCGGGGATTTCTAGTTTCAACTAGTGACTTCTTGTTTTCACGAAGGGGCTTAGTGAAAACTAGAATTGACTAGTTGAAACTAGAATTAACTGATTTCGGGTATTAACTGTAACACATACACTACTTACCAATGAGTTTTGTAGAGGGATAGTGGATATCACATCTTGAAAACACGCATACATGTTCATTAAGTAAAGCAAATGGATTCAGTTTCATAAATAAAACTGTCGGTGAGTTTTGTTCATTAGGTCAAAAGATGTCCCTGCTCAAGAAGATGTCATCTCGGGGCTTTCTGGTGTCTTTTTCCCGGGAGTCAACATTCACATCTGATCCCCACAGGCTTGGCGGCGTCCTCGATTTACGTTGCAGAGAGTACGACGATTTCATTGTAAAGGTAATTTAAGAAAAGCAATATCCTTTAACTGTGTGGCCTATTCAGTGGTTAAAGTTAAAAAATCGAAATCTCAAAAACTCAAGCAGTAGAAGGGTAGTATTTTGTTGGATTTAGATAGAAATTAGTTTCCTGAATCGAATGGGAACGCTCAGGTTGCTTTACGATCATCCGTTCGGCTACCATTTGAATAACCTCATCTTCAGGTAATGGAAATCGGTAGTTTACGGTCAGGCGGTCAAGCAAGAGAGCCGGGCTGCAAAGCCCGTTCAATGGGAGGACTGCGCTAGACCGCGAGGCTGGCTGCCGCTCTAGTATGGATGCTTGAGGTGTCGAGTTTAGTGATAGAGTGCACAGGGGTCCGACCTGCCGGAAGGTCCCTTCCATGAAGACTTCTGTACATGGCAGAATATGCTCGAAGACGCGTTTGTCCTACCAAAAGGTGTGAAGTCCTACCTGTGGTACTGCCAAAAGGACCGCAGATCCTCAATATGTGATCTCTACTACATATTCAAGCGAAACTCAGATCTTTTTCAAACTGTCAAAATCGCACCTGAATTTCTTGCCCATTTCAGGTGCAGCGAAATGGGTATTGTTATATCTCAAGGCACTTCATATCAATAAAATTAAAATAAAAAATTACAACAAAAATTAAAATGCTTTATCCATTTAGAGAAGACTAGAAAAGTATAATTTTCTGGAACTATAAAAGTAGGTATAAACTAGAAAAGTATCATTTCCCGAAAAAGGATACGAAATATACTGCCCTCTATGTGCGTAACGCGATCCACCCGCACTGACATCTTGGCAACAGAGTTGGCAGTAATCAATTACAGTAAGTAGATAATTAATTATATTGGCAAATACGATTGGGATTTCAACCAACAACTATAGAAATTCAACTGAAAACGTAAACAAGTGATTACAAGTAATTACAATTACTAATCGGTAATTGCCAGACGCAATTACTTTTTCCAATTACAGTAATCGGTAATTGAATTCATTGTAATTGGTAATTTACCAATTTCCAAGTGAAAAACTGCAATTTTTCATATTAAATAAATTTTATTCAGGATAACTTGCAAGAAAATCAATTACGGAACGTAGATTGTAATTGTGATAACAAGTTATTTCCCGTACTATGAACTACCGAGATGTTCGGGGAGTTGTTGATTTTTTAATTACACCGAAAACTACCAATTTCCAAGTGAAAAACTGCAATTTTTCATATTAAATAAATTTTATTCAGGATAACTTGCAAGAAAATCATCTCAGCAGGAATTTAAGTAGACGGAACGAAAATGAAGATTATGGAAAAGCAGAGAATTAAGCAAAAGTGATAACAGAGTTGGGCAAACCCATTTTGCAACATTCTTTTGTATTTCCCGTACTATGAAGGGGTCGGACTGGCGAGATGTTAACCAACTAGACCCCAAATGGAGCCTTTGTGCGGAGTTGTTGATTTTTTCGATCGATTTAAATAAGGCCTGGAGGTGCATTGCAAATAAATCGTGATTAACACACTTTGAAACGTGAGGTGGCAACGTTAGGAGAGGGAGGCATACATTTTTCTTCTCGATATGCTCATGAAAGCTCATTTTAGGAATAAACGGCTACAAAGTTAGTTTTCAGCATGAGTAATTGAAGTAATTGTGCCCACAATTACATAACAATTATTGTAATTGAAATTCCATTTTTGCCAACATTGCTTGACAAGGACTGAGTTGCAAAGCCATTTTTTTTAAATCCCGTCAGAATTTTCCCGACAATTCTGAAAACGACGGTTACAACAACGAATCGACAAAGGAAAACTATCCACACGGACGAGTTCGAACACGCGCCTGAGAAAAAAATCGATTTTTGGAGCCACGCTGATGGCAAAACGAGCATAATTCTGTCAAAATTCAATAACTCGGGCAAAAACATAAATGTTTATGATTTGCTTCTTTTGCGGGAATTTGAAATGATTTTAGCTTTATATTGATAGGATCGAAAGTCCTGCTAAGGGTACGTAAAAGCCTCAAATGGCAAGAAAACTTGCGTCCTTCCAGGAGTACTTCGAGTCTTGGTGTGAGGCCCTTGTACTCTCTATCAATTTTACAATATGTCTAATATTCATGGACTTGTGATTCACGTCGAAGTCGTCTAATACGGAAGTAACGCAGCGTATTGTTGTTTTAATGTTGGTAGATGACCGAAAATCGGCTCGTTCTCCCTCACCACGAGTGGCTGCTCATCGACGAAATCCCCGTCGGGTCTGGGGATCTGGACGGAAACCTGAAGATGCCAGTGCAGACTGTGGGCCTGGAGCAGCTCACCAGCTCCTATCTGCTGCCTGGAAGCCGAGTTACGATCGCTCAGATGGCTGGTCCAGTCGTTCGCTTCTACGACGTTTACCGCGTCCACATGACCCGACCTCTCAAGTACCATCTCCTGGCAACGGTGCCCACAACTGCCGCGGACTACGACCTCCCAGAGCCACCGAATCGCTCCGATCTCGAAAATATCACTTTAAATGCGATAACTGTGGTATGTGCGTGAATTAGGGATGGGTACCGAACAACGAAAATTTTATTAATAATTTTGACTAATCAATCGATTTGCCAAATAATCAAGGCCAAGATAACACAGGTCTGCAACCAAAAAACTGCATACGATTTTTTTACTGTTTCCCATGGATTTTTGCATGCTAAAACCGAAAAAAGTAATCAAAAAATTCCATCACGTCTAGTTTTCTCGCAAAACTGGGTTTTTGAATACCACATACGGTGTTATTCAGCGTTAAACCTCAATTTGGTAGTTTCTTCCAAGTTGTCAATCTTATGAATTGCATGCATTTTTTCACTCTCATATTTAGTCATGTCACTCCCAGGATTGATACGAAATGAAAGAGAGGGGTAGGGAAGAAGGGAATGGGATATTTTTGAAGTAGGAGAAGCGTAAGGATGCCCAAAACCATGTCATAACACGTCGTTTATTTGATTTTCTGAAAAGTCAGGATGCCTTACTGTATGTAGTGCACAGGTTATAACATGTTCTAGTGGATATTAAGAGCGAGTAATGGGAAAAGTGATTGGCCGCTTCATAGAATTAATAGAAGCTTAGTGACACCTGAGAAGGTTTATTTACCCCCACTTCATATAAAACTGGGGCTTATGAAGCAATTCACCAAATCATTGCCAAGAGATGGGGAATGTTTCAAGAATGTGTGTTCAAAGTTTCCTAAACTGTCTGAAGCAAAATTGAAAGAGGGAGTTTATACAGGACCTGACACACGAAAACTTTTGTCAGATCCCCGGTTTCCTGAATCAATGAGCAATAAAGAAAAAGAATCCTGGGATTCTTTCAAGAATGTAGAGCAAAAGTTTTTAGGGAATACGAAAGACCCTAACTACAAAACAATTGTGAATCGCATGTTGGCTGCCTACAAAGCTCAAGGATCCCACATGAGCCTAAAAGTTCATTTCCTACACTCCCATGCCGAATACTTTCCAGAAAACCTGGGAGCGTTTAGTGAAGAGCAAGGAGAAAGATTTCACCAAGACATTCGGGATATGGAGAAACGCTACCAAGGACGATGGAACGTCAATATGCTAGCTGACTATTGTTGGATGCTCAAGAGGGACAATGCTGGAGCACGAAAACGTGTGGGACGAAGTATCAAAGAAAAAAAACGCTGCAAATTCTTTCACTGGGGTTTATTATTCAATTGCCTTGCGTTCATGATTTGAACTTTGGAGTGACCATGTTTCACAAGTGATAGAGCGATTATTGAATTTCAGGAGATATGCATAGAGAACGTAAATCTGTTCTCAACCAAAATACCTATTTGGATTGATCAGTTGATCATATTTGTGTGCCTCCTGAAATTCAATAATCGCTTTATCACCTGTGAAACACGCACACTCCAAAGCGTAGTAGAAATTCAAATCATGAACGCAAGGCAATTGAATAATAAACCCCAGTGAAAGAATTTGCAGCGTTTTTTATGGTTATCAGAATGCTTCAACCCGTGTATCTTCTACAAAGCCTTTTAGGAGTTCACTCCAATATCCACATTACTACGTCACTACATCACTAGGTTACTGATATCAAAACAATAACAGAACTCGAAAAACGCAAATCTTGGCCGCATTAATCATGCCATAAATCGGGAATGGTTTGACCTACAGACCTGGGAAGGGGCTCATTCGATTCCTCATGGAAAGTTCTACAAAACAAGTCCACATTTAGGCCGCCTTGATGTTTTTTGAGGTTTTTAGGGATTTTACAAAACTTTGACAACCCTTAAATGGCACTTCAATTTGAGTTAGAAAGCTGGCTAAAGAATTGGGGCGTTGTCGGACCAACATGGATTTTTCCTGAAAATTTCAGATGTTTTGGTCCAGCCGTTTGGGAGAAATCTTGCGTACGGCGTACGGCGTACGGCGGACGGACGGAAAATTTTTTATTGCAGATTTGGATTCAGACCCTTTGAAACGTAAACCATGAAATTTTCAGGGGGGGTTAGAAATTTTTTTTTCGAGAGCGATTACTATGGTTTATTATTGAATAATAAACCAAAAAAGGTTCCACAAGCAAACTGAATGAAGTTTTTGAGCATTTTGTACTGAATAGTAAACAAATACTTTCTTTTAAGTTTATAACAATACAAATTATGGTGTTTTGGTTTATTATTCAATAATAAACCATAGTAATCGCTCTCGAAAAAAAAATTTCTAACCCCCCTGAAAATTTCATGGTTTACGTTTCAAAGGGTCTATCTGCAATAAAAAATTTTCCGTCCGTCCGCCGTACGCCGAAAAATACGCCGTACGCAAGATTTCTCCCAAACGGCTGGACCAAAACATCTGAAATTTTCAGGAAAATCCATGTTGGTCCGGAGCCGTTAACTAGTGAAGTGCCAACTTGTCAAAGTTTTGTAAA
This sequence comes from Creontiades dilutus, assembly GCA_031894815.1. NCBI lineage: Eukaryota > Metazoa > Arthropoda > Insecta > Hemiptera > Miridae > Creontiades > Creontiades dilutus. Next base: position 14,377 of record JAVIWC010001957.1, read on the forward strand.
ACCTCACCTCTGACAAGTTTCTAAATTGGACTTGTTTTGTCATTTTCCATGAGGAAGAATCCCCTTCCCAGGTCTGTAGGTCAAACCATTCCCAATGGCATGATAATGCGGCCAAGGAACGTCTTGATAACTATCTGGCCGTTAGCGCCCTCAACTCGAATATGGGTTGAGCCCATTTGCTTTAATTTGATGTAGGTCTGATATGAAATCAGAGAGACTTTGGGTAGATAAAGGGAACTGCAAATATGGAGCGCAGTTTAAATGATATAAGGTAGCAGAAGCAAAACGCTGCAAATTCTTTCACTGGGGTTTATTATTCAATTGGCTTGCGTTCATGATTTGAATCTGAATGAAGTTTCACAGGATAGAGCATTATTGAATTTCAGGAGGCACACAAATATGATCAACTGATCAATCCAAATATGTAAACAGATTTACTTTCTTTTACTTACAAATTGAGTATTATAGACTATACAAATTACGGTGTTTTTTCTAAGTTTTCGTTTTTTATGTCCCCCTCTCCCCTAATTTGCAGGAAAACTGTACGTAATGGAGGAAAATAGCGGTCATTTTTGGATTCAGTACACCAAAAAACATAAAATTTAGCAAAAATATTCCATGCAGCTGGTCAAAAAAATTTTTTGCAGACCTGTGTAGTTGAATAATCGATTATAATCTGAATAATTATTCAGAAAAAGTTCCTCTTGTTAAATTGTGAGGAAAGCCATCTGAACGCTCCTGGTGGAACTTGTGTAACATAACCTCATCTGACTGTGTTTCTTATTGAACGATATTTTTCATTTTCCTCAATCCTCTTAACGGGGTGATCCCAATAACATAAAACAGGTCTTTAACGGATTTTCTAGTCCTGTCGATAGTTTCCAGGGTGTCTCTAGTCTAGATGGATGATCATGATGGATGATCATGATCGTTGGAGGGAATTGGGTTTCGTGTCACAAGTTGCCGCCATAATGAGACTCTTCTTAAATTGTGTTGATGAGTGAGCAATTATTCCACGCCTAGCCCTGGGAGGTCTATTTCGCAACTTGGTTAAAATAGTGTAAGGACAGTTTTGTTTCACTAGCTTCAATGAGGGTGTTTCTTTCCCTTTTTTGGTTTATTGCTTTGTGAGTGCACATGCTCCCATAGGGGCATAGATGTAACCATCAACAGGCGCTCCTATTAGAAAGGCTATTTGTTACAGAAGCAATAAACCTTAATAAAATAATTGCATCGTTTTTTTAACGAAATTTTCAAATTAACATTTACTTTTACAGGAAATGTAGTTGATTTCAAATACACCTTATGTTCTTACTTTACTTCCTTACTTACTGGCGAGCTCTACAGGCCGGTATGGCCCCTGGCTTCCCGATTCCCAATCTCCGTAGCTTGCGATCTCTGCATCCCCTCAGTTTGCAGGTCTCCTGTCACCTCATCAAGCCATCGGTTTCTCGGCCTTCCTCTTCTTCTCCTAAACTCAAGTCTCGACCTCAGCATTGATTTTGGCCCCGATCCGCACTCATTCTATCTACGTGGCCAAGCCATCTTATTCTTTTCGTCTTGATAACCCTAACAATATCCTCGTTTTCCAGAATTGTCTCAATTTCACGATTATTCATTCTCCTCCACTCCACACCATCCCAAACTCCTCCATATACCTATCTTCCCTTATTTTCCTTACTACGAGTATTTTCCTTTCGAAAACTCTCAGCCTCTTCTCGTCATCCATTCGCATTGTCCAGGTTTCACTACCGAAACATACGACAGGGCGGACCAGAGTTTTATAAAGACGGAGTTTTGTGGTCCTGGAGAGAAGACGTGACGAGAACAGCTTTATGTTGGCAAAATACGCTCTATTGCCAGCCATTAGTCTAATGCTAATCTCGTTCTGGACAAGGTTCCGGCAGTCCACTGTACTCCCGAGGTAACGGAAGGATTCCACGCTTTGGAACTCGAATCCACCCAGAACAATTCTTTGTAGTGGACAAGGGGCTTCAGAAGGGGGACACTGTCCTCAGGTGCTTGGTTTTATCCATGTTGATCCTGAGTCCCATATTGTCATATCACATATTGTTTCTAGGGCTTCGAGCAGGGAATTCTGACTGCGAGCCAAGATAGCACATGTTCTTACTTTACTTTACTTTAAATTACTTTTTTTTTTTAAATAAAATGTTCTGTAACTTCTTCTAGCAATTTTATTAGCACTGAAAATTCACAACCAAAAGCTGCTCAATTGACTCGTTCTGATGTGCAGATATACAAATGGGATTTGTTCACCACTCTGGATGACCCAGACCGACCTGACGTGGACGCCTGGGCCAAAATTCACTACCCTGTCGCAAAGCATATGGAAGAGCAGCTGCACTTTGTGTAAGCTCACTTAAATATTCCCTGCACTTCCACATCCTCAGACTTAAATTTTGGAAAGTTGAATAATTAGAAAACAAGTAAATGGATGTCCCTACAGTCATGGCCAGGTATCATCTGAGTCGAGGTGAAATCGATGGCCATCCACTCAGCATCCATCCTATCTTTCAACTTGAGCAACCACTCATACGTCCACCTACCATTCTAGCTTCCATCCAATCTTCTTTGCCATTCAAACACATTAATTACTTGATTAAAACGTAAAAATAATATCAAAACATTAATGACTTCTCCAGCCTCTTCTTCCCCTTCCTACCCACAATCGTCCTACCCATCCATTCCACTTGACGTTTTGCCTTGTAGGCTACCCGACCCCTCACAATCTCTAGACTGTTAGGCAGGCTCCAGCTAAAAAGTACACATATGGCATCCGTGGACACATCCCTATACGCACTAATTATGAAAACCAGCACTCTCTTGGCACTCTCTTGATGTGGACCGTCAACTGGTCTCCCCAAGCACCGAGACCGAAGATATGGGCACGCACATTCCAAGATAAATCTTCATCGAATCCCTTCTGCTAATCCCTCAATCCTTGCCTGCTAACCCAACTAACCCCTCCATTGCCTACGTCCCTTTCTCCGGTGCCAGGTCTACTTGCCAAAGCTCTCCTGTTCAGATATTTCCTGAAGGAATCATGCCTCCATTAACATTCTAATTTTCCTCTTAGAGGATTTTACTCTTCCCACATAATCTCTCACGAGAATGCCGATTGCTCAGACTGAATTGTTTAATAGCAGTTTTGAGAATATATCACCGTTGTTCCCCTCACTCACATTGTTCCAACTTACAAGTTATCTATGATTTATATGGTAGCTTTCCTTCCCGTGTTTTGAAACTGCCAAGCTTGAGCATAAACCTGACGCTTTTGCGTTTTAGCGGTATCCTCCGAGTATTCCATGCATTTCGTCTTGTATATTAGCATAAAAGAGTACCTACTCATCCTCTAATATTGATTGACTCTCCTGACTCCTCTTTTCATCTCACTGCCCCCATATAGCTGAAATATATCCTTTAAAAAATCACTCCTTAAAACCCCTCCCCGGCTTGATGCAAGGCTTTTCCCTGCCACCCCCCCCCCCCCCCACACACACACACACCTTTCTATGAGCTTTGAGAATCCAAGGAGTGTGATAGTTTCCCTTTCCCGTTTCTTTAAACCGCCAAGTCTGAGCATAAACCTAAAGCCTTTTTCTGCACTAGTTTTTACTATATGCTGTTATGGTTTAAAATCATAATATCATGTAGCGCTTGCCTTATTAATGTCATATATCAAGATATTACCTGTATTTTTTTATTCTAGATTTACTTTCGGATGACATGGGAACAAAGTATGTTATTATTGTTATTTTCAGAATGAACCTGTCAATATCTGACGACTACGGATGGGCTGTGAACGGAACCTTCAATGGAATAATGGGGTACGTACCTACCAGGAGTGTGCAGGGTGTGCGAGAAAGATAAGATCAAAATCCAAAATCCTGCAACTAATTTCCAACAAAAAGTGCCTCTTAGAAAAATTATTTTGAGGCTTCGTTTTTGAGTTATTGCAGTTGTAAGATTTTTTTTCATGAGTTCGATCTTTCCCTGCTAGATTACTGTAGCTCCTTCTTTTTTCATGCAAATTCAAATCTGATTGCACTGTTGGAATGACCAATAAATTTCCAATAAGATATGCTAAACCTTACATATAATTAGTGTTCAAACTTCAAAACGTGATAATTTCGAGTTTTTGTCGACATTTTCAAGAGATCATAAGTTCAGTTGAGATTTTCCCAACTATTACATTGCAGAACAATGGAGCTTTCTGGAAAAACAACTTGAAACTCTCAGCTTTTCAAGTTACAATCAATTTCAATGTTACCCAGTAAATTAAGGGAGATATGCGTATAAACGCATGCAAAAGGGGTTGTTTAAGTGACAATCGAGGCTTCTGCTTGAGGAATGATGTCTATTAGTGTGATGCACCCTCACACTAATAAACAAGAAAGATGAAACAATCCGTCCATTGACGCTAGTGAAACAAGACTGCCCTTACCCTACTTGAGTCAAAGCGCAAAATTTATCTCCAGGGCTTAAGGATGCAGTTTGGACCAATCAGACGGACGTGAGCACTTTCTGCAAGGTCGCCCAATATAGTAGGATACGAAGCGGAATTTCAGGCCATTTTAAGTTAGCTCTGAGGAAAAAATTGCCACTGGGCAACCAAAGCACATATAGTTCTTTGAATTTCATTTGGGGCGTCCCAGGCGAATGAGCCCTGATCACGAACGTTCTTCAATGTCCAAGACCGATTCACCACTTGCTGTTAAGCCTAGTGGATCTTTCAATAAAAATCGTCTTCATCAGACCCCAAAAGGTGGGAGACTAGCTTAATATTATGAGGTGCCTATCTATCCAAGCGTTTACTAACAAACAAAACCTCAGTGGAGCGATTAAACCAGACCCTGGTTGCTTGGCTCTCGGTGGAACAGCAGTAAAACGTAAATAAAACATCGATTTTGGATTGGTGTATTATCGTAGGTAGCAGAACCATTGTTTTTACACCTATTGAAAGAGAATATTTTTTCGTTTTCCTAATCGATCATAAAGCTTTGAAAGTTTGAACAACAAAAGAAGACAATTAAGATGTCGGACAATTAGGTACAATATATTTGATAGGTAATATGGATCCGTGATTCAAAATGTTCACTTGTCCGCAGGTATTTCCAGAGGGGTGAGGCGGACATAGGCGCCACGGGGCTCTTCATGAGGCCTGATCGGATGCCACTTGTTGATTTTACCAGCGTTTGCTTCGACCTTGGGTATGTACCCAGTTATATACTCAAGAAAATACCGACCAACTTAGTACTTTGATTGCTCACTTCCAAAATACTGGATAACGCCCTGTAAAAACTCATTCTGGTACGAAAGTAAATTCCATTTTGGGAGCTTTGAACGCCAATTGCGTTTGGAACTGAAAATGAGCCTAGAGATCTCGTACATTTATAGGAAAAGAATTTGCAACAACTAGACGAGTTGCGAAATATTAAAAAAGAATTACTATATGAATACAGCTCAGTTCAGTTCATATTAATACAGTCTTGATGTACGAAAAGTAGGGTAGAATGAAATTTTTGGGTAGAATCCGAATATGAAATAAAAAATTGGGGTTTCCATTCAAAATAACAAAGTTAGTGGAGTTTCGGGCATTTGCGACGCGCGAAAGTGTGATATTTGAACTCCTTGCCAAAAAATAAGGGGGGTTTACTTCAACAAGTTTTTTGATAGATCCACAAACAACGTAAATAGAAAGGGTGGTTCGTTCATTAAGTGACAACCTGTACGCAAGGGCGTAGCAAAGGGCCTCAGCACCCCCCAAAATTCTACCCGAAATTCTTTAAAAAAATTTACAAGTATCTATGGAACTAATTAGAACTTGTAATTAATTATATCAATTGTGTAATTAATTATACGTTTTCTGTTCTAATCAATTAAGCGATAATAAAATTGACATTTGTTGTAATTTTGTCTCTTGTTCGCTTTTTTATCTCATGAAACCCACTTCAGCCTATTTCAGCACCCCCCAAAATAAAATCCTAGCTACCTGTACGTATACTGAGTAAAGAATTGTCTCTTCTCATTCAGGTCTGCAGTGATCTTTATCGTCACTTTTATATTTGTAAAATAACTTAGCATTACTTAATTAAACGGAACCGAAATCCAAGGAAGCCTCCATTTGACTCAAACTTGGGGAAACCCAGGAACGCTTTGCCTTAGGGCAATGCAAAGCGTCACAATCACTTGACCAGATCGTTCCTAACTTTATTTAGTGCTACTGGCTCCTGGTTTATTGCAAATTCAAAACTCCCTTATTTTTCTGTACCCTTATCCGGAAAGTTCGACAGACCCGTCTAAACGGAACGTTTCGGTCATTAACCAGGTAGGTCACATTCGTCATGCATGACATGAAGGCATCTTTCAAAAAACGCATCCATAACTCTCTCATTACTAGTGTAGACTAAGAAAAAAAAACAAGTTTGCGAGAGAAAAAATGGTACATGTACTTACGGGATAAAGTGCTCTCTTCTCGTTCAGGTCAACAGTGATCTTCAAACAGCCTCGATTGTCTTCAGTTTCCAACATCTTTCTGCTTCCCTTCTCCAAGCCTGTCTGGTTGGGGATCGGCCTCTTGTCGCTCTGCGTCATCGTGTTCCTCGCCCTCGAGCTCATCCTCAACCGCCACCTGTCCCCCAGCCCGTCCTACAACGAGGAGTACACAAACGTCATTGATATTGTCACATTTGTCCTAGGATTCATCTGTCAGCAAGGTGAGCTCTGCGACAAAATTACCAATTTCCAAACTTTGAATACACATAGATTTACGTCGTATCTCAAAAATTTTAACGCTATAGCACCAATTTCGAATGGTGGTGGAATGCAATGATTAGCATTCCGAGTGAAACTGTCGTATTGTTTGTAAAAAGCTTAAAGACTCGAGGTAGAGGCTCAGGGGTAACAGATTCTAGAAACAGAAGACGGAACTATACTTTACCATCTCAATGAACACCTTCATAAATTTCCTCTTCCAAACACGTAATGAAGTGTTGAAAATATGTAGGCTCAGAAACGTTTTGAAATATTCGGACAAGGCATGAGGTCAGGGGCTTCCCCAGAGGTGATGTATCAATCTTTGCGTTATCTTTCAAACATAAGGTGTTGAGTGGTGGCCTTAACACTAACTAAGATAGAATAATACAAAGAAGAATAAAAGAGAGAACCCACAAGAACACTGTTATGTGGAAATGTAAATAGTGGGTTTAGGTCAAAAGTCTATCATTACCTTCAAATAGGCAATCAATATTTAATAATAAAATTGCCTTAACAAGTAAGTTTGTCTCACTTGAAACCAATTTAAATCTATCAGCTGTGATCATGGCGTAATGGTTGAAGTGAAAGTCAATCATTCTGATGGTCGGCATTGTAAAATGGTGCGACCGGTTGCTGCTGTGAGGAGAATCTATTGATTTATCTGCCAAGGTTGTCTACATTTCTATGTTTTCCATATTAGTCTTAGCTAAAGTATAGAAGACCTGAATAAATTCCACAAACATACCTATGTCTGTCATGAGTGTCGTATCAAAGACTGTCTTCCTTTTAAATTTTATGTTGTATCTTTCAACAACTCATGTTAAAGGTAAAGATCGAAAACTCAACATTCGAAAGAAGCTCTAAACTATTGATTTTTAGGTTTTTGGATTTCACTAATATTATTCGTCTAGATACTGTAATAATCTTGAATTCATAACCACAAAGTCTCAGCCAAAAATATCACTGATGGAATTGTGACGAGTTCCACTAACTGGTTTTTCCGAATGCCATTAATCTAGTGGTAGGATTGTTTCTGGATGAGTGCTGCACCTAAGATACTAGGTACATTTCAGTAATCTGGACTTCCATATTACTGCAACTCCGAAGTTTCTACTATTCTGGTTTTATGATTGTTGAGCATTCATTGGTAGGAGTGAGAACTATTGCAGTAATTCAGATGATCAATTTACCAACCTCATTCAGTATCACATTCAAAACCGCGGTACATACATGTTTAATTGCCAGGTTCCAACATAATGCCGGAGTCCCTGGCTGCAAGAATAGCAGTTTTCACGTTCTCGCTGTCCGTCGTCTTTTTCTACACGTCCTACTCCGCCAACATCGTGGCTCTGCTCCGCTCGACGCCGCCCATCCTCAAGACCCTGTCGGATTTGACAGCCAGTCACCTCGAAATCATTGTCGAGGACCGCAAGTACAACGTCATCTACTTTAGGGTAAAGTTGCTTTTACACAGACCATCATCTTAGCAGTCGGTCGGGCGTCCAAAGGGTGACCTAGTAAATATGGGATCTCGAGGAACATCCTTAGTCCAGATAATAATACATCTACTATGAAATTTCACTTAAGCCCTATACTTCCCTACGACATCCACTAGATACTATCGCTTCGTTCATTGTTTGTTATTTTTAATATTTGAAAGGACTTTTTAGGAATGATTCCTCTAGCCTGCCACATCCAAGTGTTCGATACACACTGAAAGTCAATCTCATACAAAATCGTCGGAAAGCATCTTGGTGATTAAATTTTCAAGAAAGGTTCGATTGTTTGCATCTATTTGAATGAAGAAAATCCAAATTTCCTCTTTGCCACAGTATCCAAACAATTCACCTCATTTGAGCAATGCATTGTAGAAAATGATTTGGAATCTTGAAATTTTTAAATTCCTACGCATGCGCGTAGAATGAGGTGCCTGCCGCAAGAAAATGAGTGAAATACAATAAAGCAACGGAGCATTATTAAAAATACTCATACGCAAGAGGAAATTTCGCTTCCCCGTCAAAATTTTAGCTCACTTCTCACAAAGACGGAACGTACTAAGTTACTATGTTAAATGACTGGCTACCTGTTTAAAACATCATCTAAAATATCACAAGATTTGTAAAGCGTAAAGAGGTTTTTTTTCTGTCCATTTTCAGGAATCTACCGACCCCGACGTCCACATCTTGTACGATAAGAAGGTGAAACCTCATCTCTCTACTGCATTCTACCCGCCGAAGGCAGGAATAGCCAAAGTACAAACAGGAGAATACGCCTACAACGTAAGTTGATGTTAGTTTGTAAATTAAGTCTTAACAATGTAAGGGGTGAGATAAGATAAAACTAGGGCTAAGCCCCTTAGCACAATGACACTATGCCTGTCAGCTACTCAGGTAGAGGTGGGTCCTGTGAGGTGTCAATTTTCAATAAATTAAGATAAAAAGAATATTTAGGGCGCCACTCCTCTTGAAATGTTGGCTCTGGACTCCTAGGAGAGGAGGAACTAGGAGGAGAGGGGTTTTGGGAAAGGAAGGAAATCATTCAACAAAAACAAATTATAAAAATGAAATGCTCTTCTATTTGAAAAAAAATTCAACTAGATATCTGTCCTACCTAACTATCTTCCCTTCAACCTACAATTAGATCTTAAATGCTTAAATTCTAATTCGACGTTGAAGAAGAAGAGAAGTAAGGAGTAGAAGAAAAGAAGTAGTGGTAGTAGGCCAGAAGAAATAGAGGAAGAGAAGCGTTGAAGAGTTATACTGGTTAGACGGAACCCATGCACGGGTTCCTTGGTAAGTTTAAAAGTAAAACTCAATTCCAGATAAGTAATAATCGAAAGCAACTCAATTCCAGGTAAGTATGTAGGTACAAACTCCTCACGAAATTCTAAACCCTTTGGTTGAAAGATGAATATACAATGAGTAGATATTTATCCTGAGCCAATCAGATGAATAAATCAGACAAAGATAAATCCCACACAAAGCGGTACTTCGTAGATAGAAGAAAGATGAGAGCAACCAGCTATCTCACAAAACTTGGAATACGACTGAATGATTTTTAAGGTGCGGAAGTAACAAAGGGAACGAAAGATGGAGCGATAAGAAGGAAGGGTCCGGCAGTGGAGAGAGTGAGGAAGGGGGACGGCAGATAAGCAGCGGCGATCGGCTCGTAGGCCTCCGAAGAGGACCGCACTCTGGACTGTTGATATTCGTCTTCGCCCGTTCGTTGTTACGTTGTAACAACAATCAGGTTTATAATGAACTTCAGAGCGATTGGGCAAGAACCACACGTTCAAATTCGAAATGAATATCGGTAGTGGAGAGTGACAGCTTCACTATCTCCTGATATGCTGCTTTCATTAAAGATCGGAAACGATTATGAAAGATCATAACTAGAAAAATTTCCCTCTGAGAAATCTACTGTTGGGTTGCAAAGGCGTTGCAGCTACTATTTCTTTACACCATGATACTGAGTATTCAATGAGACACGTCCTCCACAAATCTAGTACATGGGTCGAGATCTTCTTTCTCAGTTCCGGACACGAAAGTGATTTTCTTCTTTACAGAAGATTTATCGAACGTTTCGTTTTGAGCAAAAGCTCCACATAACATCACAGCATACGAAGAGTGTTAACTTGAAACAAGAATGTTAAAAAATGTTACATCCCAAACGGATTGTTGGGTCTAGCGCAAGTCTTCAACCTTATCTTAGAGCCAATTTTGTATTGTAAAAGGGCTCAAGGGGGATTTATATGAATTCAAAGTAACCAGTGACATTTACCTGGTCTTTCTCAGCATCCTATGCAACCTTTCTCGATGAGGACGTAACACTAGAAGAAGAGGTGTTCACAACAACAGTGCACGTAAACCCTACTAACAACCCTAACAAACCTGCACTATAGTAGTTGCCACCCCCCTCATACTAAGCCTTCAATCCCAAAATCCCTGCCAATTAGAGGCCATCGAGGCACTGAGATAGAGGGCATCACGTTACATCCCAAACAGTCGATAGATTTTGTTTTTAAGCTGAAACGTAGAGGAGCTTTTGAAAAAAACTCCCAAATAAGTGGGAAATTTAGTAAAATTGAAAAATACAGTAGGATATAGAGTCAGAAATCCACGATCTTTTAAAATCGTTTGCTGTGTTGGCAGGTGGACATCAACGCTGGGTACAAATGGATCTCCGACACGTTTGAAGAGGCCGAAAAGTGCAGTCTGAGTGAGATCAAGCTTTTCAAGACGGAGATGCTCGCGATGCCTACCGCCAAGAAGTCAGGATATCGAGAGCTCGTCGCTCAAAAGTTAGTACAAACAGAGTCATCAATAATAATTAGTCCAGCCGGGAGAACAAATGAAGGTTCACGAATGCAAAATGTCGTTATAATGCACCGGATAACTTATCATGTCCGTAACACCTAGCATATGTAATTCATAGATTACTCAAGATGAAATGCCTTTTTTGCAGGCTTTGCTGGCAGAATGAAAACGGATTGTACGACAAGATTAAAACGATGTGGATCCCTCCGAAACCCCGGTGCGTCGGTGACACAGGAGGATTCGAGAGCGTGGGTATCACCGACTTCTTACCTGCCATCCTGGCCCTCATCTATGGATCCAGCATCTCGACGGGAGTTCTGATTTTGGAGCTGTTATACGAACATCGACAGTTCATTGCAAGCGTGTTCCGTGGTGGAAAAAGGCCTCTAAAAACTCAACTGGAACAGCCGAGATGATTCAGCTGATATTCAGAATGAAGAATCCCTCAAATCTTCATCACACTAGTTGATCTAGTCACTGATCAGTGAATGCAACCCTTGCCAGTAGGAATGTAATCTAGGTGTATGTACCTATAGGTAGAGTAGAATTGACAGGCCTATAAAAATTAATCACTTACACAGTAATCACTTGGCGGTAATGCAGGACAAATAATGAGAACCCATAAATTTACACTGTACCATTGGTAAGTCCTTATTAGACCGTAGTTGTGTGGTTTTATTGCAAGCGTGTTTTGAGGAGAACAAAGGCCAAAAAGAACAGCCTTGGATAATCAGCTGAGATGTAGAATGAAGAATTCCTCAATATAAGTAGATCTTGACAAATACCAATGAATTAAACTCTCTGGCCAGCATGAATGCACGCACTTTATCCTAAAATGGATGGATTTGTTTAAAAGGATCGTTTCAATAAGAATGGAACTATAAGTCACAAAAAATGAACAATTATTATTTATTTTATTGTAACTTGAAAAAATATTTGGCCAAAAAAAAAAAAAAAAACGCTCAAACGTATGATATACTCGTTATAGGTCCTTTTCTGCCAAAACATCGTAAGAAGGAGACATCCTAGGCTAGGGTGACCAGATCTAAAAAAAAACGTCTGCTAAAAAAGTGGGTGTGGCACAATATTCCTCGTATCCATAACATGACTGTATAGATCATTGAAAATTATTATTGACTAAAGCTACATCAGTCCGAACAATCCCTGAAAATTTCATCGAAATCAGTCATGAACCGTGAGTTTATTGACGTGTAACAACCTTGGAGATTTGCATGCGCACGTAAATCTGTTCTCAACCAAAATACAGTATTTGGATTGATCAGTTCATAATATTTGTGGCCTCCTGAAATTCAATAATCGCTCTATCACGAAACACGCACACTTTCATAGAAATCGGTCATGCGCCAATTGAATAATAACAAGGATTTCACGTTTTTTTTAATGGTTATTGATCGTGTATCAGGGGTTCATCCAGTAAACTACATCAATAGGGGACTATCTACACCCAACCCGCACAATCCCTGAAAATTTCATCAAAATCGGACTATAACTTCGTGTAGTTTTGCCCGTAACAAGGATTTGCTGACAGACAGACAGACACGGAACCAAAATTGTTCAGAAAGGTCTAAAACGCAAAATGCGAGTGGAATTTTTGATTTTGGAGACAAACAAATTTTCGCATTCCGAAAGTGAAAACAATGCTTCCGCTACCTTGTTAGACTCGGAAGCAAAATTCCAAAGCGGGACGCTAAGAACATCAGGCTAAAAACATTGTACAGAAGGAAAATATTGAAGGAGAAAAATTAAATTGTTCTCAATTATGAATTTGTACTCTATCATTTCTGGTTATACATAAAAACAGTTCGACTTTGGTTTATAAATTTGATTGGAAACAAAAATCAGTAAGTAATGACCAATGCTATGAAACCCTGTTTTTCCCAATAACGGTTGCTAAGACCTTTTTTAAATCAAAAGAAACAGTACATCATCCATGTAAAGAAGTTAGGCAACGGTTGAATTTATTTGACATTTTTATATTTTACGACAGAATGTACCTTAGCCAATAAACCTCGGGTTTCCCTGACATCATGATACTGCGAGCAAGAAAGATCAACATTACATGTCAAAGTAAGCATTGCACTGGGAGGGTACATTTTGGTCGTAATGAAGCTTATAGCTTGTTTCCAATAGATTTAGGTTAAAGTTATGAATTAATATTTTTAAGCGGTATGATTTCAACACTCAATGAAATTTAGTGTATCCATCACATCGTGTTAATGTTTGAAACATTCAAATATAACGTTCATGGAATGATTCTATTTTATTTTTCACTTTTCACACTCCCTCTCCATAACATTTCTTAATGACCTATATCTCCTAACCAGGTCATTTCTATGTGTACATACTTGGTCATTTGAGCATTCAAACCCAGTAGAAGAAGTTATAAAGAAAAAAATTAATATGTCAACATTCAAATTACTCAAAATTTCAACTTCGTTTCTTGGTAAATTCAGAGAATGATCAGCATGCTGTTGAGGTCTCAGTATGCATTAAACTTCTATTTACAATAACGCCCTAACATGATTTTTCTTTGTTCTTATAGAAAATTTCAATCTTTAGCACGATGAGCCTCCATCCAAATGTAAAAAGAAGAAAATATTTATTTCAGAAGAATCGAAACTGTTATACTGGAATTTGGAACCACGACAACCATTCAAGAAGGGCTTCTTCGTTATTTGATGTCCAGAAATGATCGTTGGGACAAGAATTAACACGACATACTCGTACGCTCATATTAACATCAAATTCAACTCTAAGCGCACTTACCCCGTGAAAACTAAAGCGTGAACCCGTTATCCTTTGTCTCGGTCAATAAAAAATCCAGTTCACTCTTTGTTCTTTGCGATTATCGTGGAGAGCTTTAAGTCAATGAATCCGTTTGAAGTGGGACGATGTGGACAAAGCAATTTCGAAATGAAACATTCCTTAGCCACCATTTTCAACAGAGAGTGAGAATTCTGCCCAGTTTCGAACAACCGTTTGTTCGGTTAGCACCTGGAAATTTAAGATTAAACGAGAAATGAATGTTTACCAGTGTTTTTTACTTATTTATAGTACAATCAATTTGACTTTGGCATCTTATTTGCCAGTCGACTTGATGATTAACTTTTTCAAATCGAGAAAAGTACATGCAGTCGTAGTATTGAGCTGCGCGCCAGAGCGTAAGTGATGGTTCGCATGGTTTTATATTTAGCTCTAAAGCAGAAATTGATATAATGTAGAGCGTTAAAAAAACTAGAGCAACTTGTGTGTTTCCCAAGTGGGAAAGGAAGGAAAACTGCAAATTTCTTTCGCAACAAAAGTTAAAAATCATCAATTTTACAAGTTTTTCGGGTTCATGAAAATCCCACTATCTTACTCGTTTCGTTCTTATGTTCGGTTTCAGCGAATTTTCGTAGAGAATGAAGATATGTGATGGCTCTGAAAATAGAAATACTAAACACTTTCAAACGTTGTGGTATTCTGAAAGGATCTTTAGCTTTAAACGCTTCATAGAAAATTGATAGTTCGGATCAAGAATCATAGTAATTTTTATTTTAGTCCGCGGCTTTTCTGCCTATTCTACTGAATAAATTCAAATTCAAATTATACCGTTGAAAATAGCGTTAAATTTTCTTTAATTTTCATTCCGTAAAATTTTATTTCAAATACCTGGTTTTTTCTAGCCTAAACTTGGCATTTTTGTCAACCATCTGTTTTTTAAAACAATTTTCAATGTTGATTAACCACCACACCATCTACTGGAAAATGGATGAGCTCTGGGGTAAAAATATCTACATTTCATCAGCTTTCCATTAAACGTTTATTTTAGAGCAATTTTCATTAGAAAAACGTGAATTTTTTAAACGAAATCGGTGTTTTGGCACGAGATGATGTTCAATGAAATTGAAGGGGAGGGAGGGATGTAACTACGTAATTTTTCTCGCTGTATCAAATAAACGCATATCTAAAACTCTCAGAACGATTAAAATCGAAGAAAGGTAATTCAGAAATGAAAAAGGATATGATCCGAAATGGGAGATGTCCGACTGGGTACGAGCGGGCGAGAGACCGATGGGGCGCGACAGCCGTTCCGCTCCGAACTTGGTCTTCGTTCCAGCAGTTTTTCTGTGTGTTGTGTGGTGGATATCATTCAAGACAAATACCTTAGCCAAAGGGGAAAACATTTAATTGTCGTGCATGAGTATACGTTTACTGAATTCAGAAGTAATAAGGATGGTGATATTTACTTCCGCTGTTCAAATCGAGAGGTCTGATGTGCTGTTGTGCTGTGGACGGGCCACGCTATGTAAGGGTTTCATTAACAAAAAACGAACACAATCACAACCCGAAAAAATCAGGTACGTTGTATTCGTGTAAATTCAATTGTTATTGGGCTTGAAAATTCCATGAATCTCTATTTCTATGCCCATAGTTGCAAAGAATATGGGTATAAGTCAAGAATAGGTGACCCCTTCCTGATAAGACTGTCGTCATATTGAAAAACCCGATGTCTCCTATCGATATAGGTCCACGCTTTCGATGTGTGTTCTGTCTAGTTTGCTGGTCTGGATGCTCGCTTAGCTAGCATCTCAAGAACAAAAGAATATCCTACATCAATCCTTCTAGTAAGGTGTAGATCAGTTAGATAGATAAATGTATTTATTGTGTTAAAAAACATGTTTTTTCACAAGAGTTCGGAACAAACAAAAAATCAATTAAATTAATAGTACCTAGTAATAATGAAAAAAAAATTAATGGAAAGACATAAAAAGCAATTCAGCCGAAAAGAAAACCTTCATTTAATGTGAACGCCCTTTGCTGTATGAACAATTTGCAGGCACCCTACCAACTTCATCCTATCGTTACACGGCAGGAACGGTTGAAAAATTTCTTCATGCAAATGTGGAGTTCCAAAGTATTTGACCCGCTCGTACTGATAAACTTTTCATGAAGAGATGAGGTGATACAGCGTGTCTGGGCTATCATCGTTGCAGATTTAGCAGCTTACGGAGTTGTCAAATCGATTGATTATCCCATGAAGGATCACTCGACAGATTGAGGGGTTGGCACATCTTATTTGACACAAAAGTCTCTTTATATATAATGGGAGTTTACTTTCGAGATACGAAGCACTTTCTCGGTCGCCAATCGGGAAATGTCGCGGGCAATCATTAAAGGACGACGAAGAAAATCTCTCCAGGTCAACATGGCACGAAGTGTAGATCAGTTGGACAAATGGATCAGCATGTGTTGACACTCGTGTCTCTGCATATTAACAATACTTTTACCGATATAACGGTCGTGAAAATCATTCCATAATACATGGCAGTGGTATCGATATATTATCCTATATACACATCGATACAGTATGATAAGAGGAAGAGGTCACGTATTCTCTACTTCAGTCAAAATTTGGGCTGTTTGTTGGGCGGACCCAGTTGGGCTGTCGACGGTCAGGAGAGCTATACCTACCCAGTCAGGCGCTATTTCAGTACCCACTCGGACGGTGTTCTTGGCCCTCAGTACCCCGACGGCCGATCCCCATCTCAAATACAACCTTTTCGTTTGTCAGTGCTAGTTTAGGGGTGTTTGATTCAATTAGGTATTTAAGGAAAAGTCGGCAATCAAGCTAAATAAAGACTATAATTAACAACTTTGTCTTAATCCTAATTATCTATTAATTAACCCTAAACTAAAGTCTCTCCTCATATGGTACCTTAACGTCGAGAACGATGGGGCGACCGCTTGTTCCGAACGCGAGGGGGACTGCTTTGAGCACTGGATACTACGACGGGGCTATTCGTCTTAGGAGTCGTGGTAGGAAACAACAGCGAATTGTTTTCTACCGCAGCTTTCTCCGGACTAAATTTTGTGCAGTTCGCTACTTCCTAAGAAAACTCCTGCCGTCTTCAATTTCCCGGGGGAAGGCCTCCTTGAGCCAGCTGGAGGGGACATTGGACGCTCGCTTCCTTTCCGTGGTCCCGACACGTTCTTTTCTAAAACCGGTTCGGAGAGTTTTTCTTTCAATTCAGCGACAATAATTAGGTACCTAGTTATATCCCCCTTCCAGCTTCAATTTCATCCAAACACCAGGGTCATTACCTCATGCCAAAACGCCGATTTCGTTTAAAACATTCACCTTCTTCCACTTTCAAACACCTATTTCTCTATCGCGAATTGCTCTAAAATACAATTTTAGTAGATCGATAGAAAGCTAACAAAAGCTTAAAAATCCCTAGTCCTTCGATGTCGTAACTTTCTTTTTAAACAGTAGAATACCACCTATTAAAAAAGTATTTTTGAACGTTTTCTATTTTTCTAGTTGCTAAAATTTCAGCAAATGTTCATTTATTGTGGTTTTAAACAACAAACACCTCAATTGGCGCTTAGGTTTGACGTGTAGTGTTACTTATGCGCTAATTTAGTTTATAATTATGCGGAATTAAGAACTGAATAATTAAGTAGGCTGTAACATTTACCTCGGGCTGAAAATCAAGAAATTTGGTAGGTAACCGCCGTTTGTTGGTCATTTTATAAAACTGTTTTGTATTTTGGAGTTTATTAAGGAATCAATCTCCACTCATTTGATACACACATCAAAAAAGGAAAAGCACACAATGCGATTTCATCATCGATCTCTTCCGTATGGAGAGGAGGTAGGTGAGATGCGGCATCTCAGATGCCTCTTTACATAAACTCACAATGGAAAAATCAACCGATTCTAGAATAAATAGTAACTTTTTGTTTTGAAGTTACAGAGTTTATGAACAATAAACTTGCATTCATCCCTGCCATTATGAATAGAATATAAGTAATACTTATAACTTCGATTTCTTCAGTGTGGATTTTGAGTCGCTCTGATATCCTGTATCATCAAGATTAGCGCGTTTAGTCAATGTTTTCAGTAATACGATATTTGCCGTTTTCTAAGGTAATTTAGGGCTCTGTAAGATGTACGGTGCACACAAGTAAGATATTTGTAATTTATGATTGATGGTTCATCATTAAAACCATGGAATTCATGTTTTTTTTTTAAGTTTGTTGAATAGGTACTTGCATTTTATTAGGTGATAAGATATCCCTGCTCAGGGAAATGTCGTCTCAGGGACTCCTCGTGTCTTTCTCCCAAGAGTCATTCTACACTTCCGATCCTCACAGGCTTGGCGGAGTACTCGATTTACGTTGCGAAAACTACGAGGAATTCATTGAAAAGGTAAATGAAGAAAACCAAATTACTTGAATGGAACATATATTCGCGTAATTTTTATAGGAAAATGGTTAAAAACGTTGAGAAGATATGAGTGAGAAGGATGCAGGAGCTATTTTATAGGGCAATAAGTGTGAGGCATTATGGTTTTAGGAGAGGTAGGAATAGGGAAGATGCAATTTTAAGAATTAGTAACGTGATAGTAAACTCTGCAAGTGAGTTTGTGATGTGGATATTTTTGGACATGGAGGATGCCATTGGCAGGGCCTGGTGGACCCATATCGTGGGTTGCCTAATAGAGAGAGGCGTAAAAGGTGATATGTGGAAAGTGATGAAGGACTATTTGAGAGACAGAACAGTGGAGATGAACGTGGCTGGCAAGAGGTTTTGGAAGAAGTGTGAGAGGGGGTGTTTTGGAAGTTAATAATGAATGATTTGATTGAGGATGTACTGAAACTGAATGAAAGTATGAATGAATTTAAAGATATTGTGGCGTTTGCGGATGGTGGTTGTGGTATGATTCAACTCCACGTGTGTTTCATGTTTTCGGGTTCGAGTTTTCATGACGTGTCGAAATACTTTGTAATTCAATCACTCTGTAACTAATTTTCTAATCGCCAATTTAGACGAATAAAGCCTTAATTTTATTCAAAAGGTTTACAACAATTTATCAAATCAAGGGGCACCCCTGGATCATGAAAATCCCTCTGCGGTCACCTCTTCAGCCATCAGAGCATGCCTTCCCTCCGCCGCCTGAAGCTGATTCTCCTCCACTGCCAAATGACGAACCAACCCAATATTTGCGGAGTTCAACAAGAGAAAAACGATTGCCCCTACGATTTAGAGTCTGAACTTAATCCTTGAAGAGTGGAAGAATGTGGTATGATTCAACTCCACATGTGTTCGTTAATCATATGTTTTCGGGTTCGAGTTTTCATGACCTGTCGAAATACTTTGTAATTCAATCACTCTGTTATGGCATCGTTAGAACCATTCGTAAAAAACGAATATGAGAGATGGAGAGATGGAGACGAATATGAGAGATTCGCTGCTGGTTATGTTTTTCCAATTCGTCATATGGTCTGTGACGCGGTAGCTTCGCTTTGTGCTGCTTCCCTGAACATTGGGGATCCTGCAATAACCTCTTCTGTTTTGCGCAAAATGAAAGAATTCTTGTTGAAATTGGTCCAAACGAAAGATTTGCTTAGAGAATACATTCAGATTGATGCTTACACTCTATACTTGAGTCTGAAAGGTTCTACCAGAGAATCTACCTACGCTGCAGCATTGGCGGAATTGTACGACAACTACATTCAGAAATATGACGACGAATTCAAATATTCTCTAATTAGAAACCTTAGCCGTGACATCCCAATGGTATCCAACAATGAATTAGCTTATGAGCTATTGAAGAACCATACTCACCCATCCTGCCACATAGTGGCTACCAAAATCTTGAGTCACGAACTCAACGAAGACAATGAGCTATTCAAGACTATCATTCAACTTTTATCTTCCTCAAGCCATCCACATGTTCAAGTAGCAGCTTCTGATTATTTCCGTACGCTTGAAGTTACTGCTGTCTTGCCAAATAATTACTTCTGCCCGTTGACCTGCTAAATCGTCATATTTACGTTCCTGTAGTGTTTACTAAAGTTATTGTTTTATAATATAAAACATAACATATTAGCAACAGATTCGTTGATTGTAATCGATCCCATGGCTGTATAGATCACTTGGCTTTGTTGTGTAACTAATTTTCTAATCGCCAATTTAGACGAATAAAGCCTTAATTTTATTCAAAAGGTTTACAACAGTGGTGTTATTTAGGTGAAAGGAAGGTCGAAGGTTCAATTGGTGGAAAGGGGTGAATGCGGTGAACGAATAATGTGAGGAGAGTAAGGTGAAATTATCTACTAACAAAACAAAGGGAATAATGTTGAATGGGAGGTTTGATGCAGAGACAATACAGGATAAAGTTGGGGGCGAGGCTAGGTCAGAATTAAATTTTGTTAGTAACATAAAATATCTGGGTAAAGTATGGGAAGAAGGGTGGAAGATTGACTGGCTCATGGGAAATTGACAGGCACAATGGAGAAAGGGGAGAAGGCACTGGAGGGGTTAGTTAGGTTAGGAGGAAAGAACTGAAGGATAAGGAGAAGGGAGATGTGTATGATGAAGATTTACTATGAAATGTACGTGCCAGGGCTTGGGGGGGGGGGGGGTTGACAGCCCACACAAGGAGATGGCTTTGGACTGGGCAAAGGAGGGTGTTGAAACGGATGGGCAGAATTATTGTTGGTAGCAAGAGAAAGATAATGTTGGAGAGGCTACTAGCGCATGCATGGCAAAGAAGATGAGATCAGAGCATGAACGGTATACTGTCACATACATATGAACGTGTGAGTGGTTGTCCTGTGTGAAAAATAGAATGGAATGTCTTCAATCTCATCACACCCTAGATGATATCTGCTCATTGGGACTTTGAAAAGGAATTGCTTTATTTTAATTTGGGAGAGAGTGGGCTATGTGACTGTGGTGAGGTGGGTACTGTGCACCACTTTGTCTTCAGCTTGTTTGCAGCAAAGCATGGTGTGGTGGAGTCCAAAGCAAGGGAGCAAGGGTTTGAATGGGATGTGTTTATAGTATAGAAGAAAGAGGGGTATACACTGGAAGCCAACTCAATAACGAAGAACAACTGACTGGGTTTCATCTGGTTCACCTCTTGTAGTGAGATTAGGAGGGTAGAAAGTGGGGACGTCTTCGGCGGTTGTGGGGCGTTCACTATCGCTCACAGCGGTCATCGGAAAATGTATGGGGAACAGTTCAGGTCGCTGGCTGGCATGGCAAGGACGACCATAGCTCCCCATCCCTTAGAACAGTCTTAGAACAATTCAACTGTCAATTATTATTGACAGTGTTATTTCTAAACAGGATTGTTCACCATCACATTGTGATCTTGACTAATAAGTAAAGAAGGTTTCCACTAGTTCACTGCACAATATTGAATCAGTAATAGTTCCAGGTTTTCACTAGATATTTTGCTGAGGTTTTCAGATGACCACGGATCGGCTTCTCTTGCCCCACCACGAGTGGCTGCTTCTCGACGAAATCCCCGTGGGTTCGAGCGATGTGGCCAGCGATATGTGGCAACCTGTGCAGACGGAGGGCTTGGAGAGGATGGCGGACTCCTACTTGCTACCTGGAAGCTGCGTTACCATCGCTCAGATGGCAGGGCCTGACGCCCATTTCTACGACGTTTACCGTGTTCACGTGAATCGACCTCTTAAGTACCACTTTCTGGCCACGTTCCCCATCGATGCCGACGGCTACGAACTTCCGAAGCCTCCTGACCGATCAGACCTGGAAAATATAACTTTGAACGCGATCACCGTAGTAAGTAAGCATACTGTGGGTTACTATCAAAGATATGTTTTCCTGGGAGCAGAAAGAGGCTATTTTCCTTCCATATGAGGGATAATATACAAGTTAGTACATCTACATGATTTGTAGACCCAGTCAAATGGGAGTTGGTCATTGTTCAAATTGCTCAAGCTGTTTTTTTTTTTTTTTTAGAGAGAGAGAGAGGAGAGAGAAATAGAAATATTTGCTTTCACAGGCGTTTCAGATTTTTTTAAGCCAGAACATCAGCTTAATTATTATGTGCAGCATGTAGTTTAACTGAAATTATTATTTAATAAGATCTTGCAAGCATTCCAGCATGTTATGCTGGCCTGATATGATATTTATGGCGTCCCTGGCCACTTATTCTCATCTTAAGTAAACGGCTGTTCTCAAATTATGAAAATATGGCCGAAAAGACTGTTTTCTGTCAAAAAGAGATCAAAAAAGCAAAAAGCTGTTCGTCCAAAACAAAAAAAAAAAACAGAATGTTTACCTGCTACAATTTTGAGAAGTTGGTATCAGAATTTCCTGATATCATCTTTCACACATACAACTTTTTGCGGAGCCTTGCCTAGTAGAAATTGTGTGGGTTGGTGACATGCTGCCTTTCTCAGTACAAATATTTAATTGAATTTTGATTTCATTGTTGTTCATGAATATAATGTGCAGCATATTATGTATTCGCAAGATAATTAATGAACATTCTTCAGAACCTACAAAATACCAACTTACTTCTCTCTTTTCTCTATTCATTGGTTTGTTATATTGCTTGTATGCCTAAGTTCTTGTACTGGATTTCAACATACAATGTAGCTTCTTACAGAGATTTTTTTTGCTTCCATAGATTTACAAATGGGATTTATTTACCAGTCTTGAGGACACAGATCGACCTGACGTGGACGCCTGGGTCAAAATTCACTACCCTGTAGCAAAACATATGGAAGAACAACTCAACTTCAAGTAAGTAGCATAAATTATTCCATCATCTTACCTAGTCTTGCAACAGCTGGTATTCAAAGTGATCCTTAAAAGAGTTATCATGCTGAATTAAATTAGAAACTGGTAGAACCTTCCTTCCTTGTCGTAGGCCTTGGTTCCTTGACGTAGAGCCTACGTGTTTTTTGCTATAGCTACGGGTAAATTGCAGTAAATGCTTCGTTATTTTTTATTGTTTTATCTTATTTCACCACACATACTAACTGTTGGGATTTTAAAGGGAATAAAATTTAAACAAATTAAAATTAAGAATTGAATTGCGAAATTTTGAACATGTGAATTCTAAACGTGTGAACTCATTTGAAAGAGTTAAATTCGGATAATAAATAGCTATTTGAACATGATGGTGATCTACGAATTTCTCTGAAGATGTGAGAAAGGGACCGTGGAGAAAGATCACTCGAATTAATTTTAGGCGTCCGCTACGGCACCCGTTTGTATAATAGTTACAGGGGTCCCGGGGAACAGATACAACCTCAAGAGACAGGAGGAGCGAGTAGAGTTGCTACGACACCTGATAATTTAGGGCTGAATTTTAAAAGAGGAGAGTAGGCTTACGTCAGAGTGATGTAATCCTCATGGGCTGGTCTGGGCTAATTTATACGGGTGCTCTGACCCCCTTGTGGGATTTCCCATCCGTTTGCTGTTACGGGGAAAAACCCATAATGCTCTTGGGTCGTTTTTCGTCGGTTTATTGTTAACCACATGTTAAATCAAAATTGTTGGGGGTTCTCGTAACACAAACCGTTAGGTACCTACCCTTGTTGAGGTTCAAGTCAATGAATTCCAAATATTAGCTGTACTATCTTGCGATTCAAGTGGTAGGTACCTAGATAGTAGCTTTTTCCCAAAAGTTAGGTGCATTGGTGACTTCGGACATGAACACCGTTCTTTACATGTTTCTCTAGTTTTCATTTAATAGACATTTCATGAAGAAATTGTATTGTCCAGAATGAATCTCACGATCTCAGACGATTACGGGTGGGCATTGAACGGCTCCTTCAATGGAATGATGGGGTAAGTGTAATTCATGTACCAACTTCTTAAATTTTGTTTATGAAACGTCTCTTAGTGTTCTCGGAAATGCTTCGAATAAGTTAATTGATACTAGTTTTTCTTCACTTGAGTAACTCACTAATTGTCCACACGCTGGGTTGGTCCACAGATACTTCCAAAGGGGCGAAGCAGACATAGGGGCCACTGGGCTGTTCATGAGGCAAGATCGCATGCATCTTGTCGATTTCACCAGCGTTAGTTTTGAATTGGGGTAAGTATCTAAGTTTTGAAATTATATTTGATAAGTAGTGTGTACATTTCATTCTCTTCAGCATCATGTTTTGTGGACATCAGGGCTCACCACAAATTCACTATTCCACTCCTTGGGGTGGATTAATCCCAGCAATATATCCCAAATATATGTTCAAGGGTGGATAAGTAATCTTATTCCTACGGTACGGATAACTTTCGCCCTGCGTCAACCCAGTTGCCACGTCAAATACGATTATGGAGTGCAATATGTACGTCATGTCGAATAACTTCTTCTTAAATGCTTCCTATGAATATGCCACGCTATTAAATTAAAAATTTAGAGCTTCCTGGTGGTGTAGTTAAGGTCCTTTATGGGTGTTTTAGAAGTCCTTACGAATTTTAGCAAAAACATTAAATAATAATAAAAACGCACAATTTGAATCCAAAGTCAATTTATGCTTATACAAAACGGAACACCGAGAGCGTCCCGCTCCTGGTCGGTGGTCAATGAAATATCCAATGTCTCGCCCGTAGAGATGCGCCAGGCTCTTACAGTTTCAGTCTTCAATATGAGCATTGTATGGGCTTGTTTCCATACCTTGTGAATGCGCTATATATGAGCCTCACTATCACTTGACCAGACCGTTCCTGACTTTATTTAGTGCTGCTGGCTCTTTGTTCGTTACAAACTCAAAACACCCTTACTTTTTTGTTAACTTATCCTAGTACGTCAAACACGTCTAGATAAAACATTTCGATCCCTGACAAAGTAGGTCAGATTCATCTTGTCAAAATCCATAATTCTCTCCCTACTAGCGTAGATTAAACAAACAAGTTTACAAGAGAAAAACTGGTAACATGTACTGAGTAAAGAGCTGACTCTTCTCATTCAGGTCTACAGTGATCTTCAAACAGCCTCGATTGTCTTCAGTTTCCAACATCTTTCTGCTCCCCTTCTCCAAGCCTGTCTGGTTGGGGATCGGCGTCTTGTCGCTCTGTGTCATCGTGTTCCTCGCTCTCGAGCTCATCCTCAACCGCCACCTGTCCCCCAGCCCGTCCTACAACGAGGAGTACACAAGCGTCATTGATATTGTCACATTCGTCGCTGGATTCATCTGTCAGCAAGGTGAGCTCTGAACCAGAATCATAAACTTTTGTATGTTGCACCTACTGTTGTAAACTCTCTTGATGCAGAGTTAGCTGTTAGTTAATCATCTTCAACTATCAGTCCTAAGGAGGTTGCATAACAAATTTCAGATTGATACAATTCATATGGCTTTGAAGCCAGTTAGCTGATCCCCGACCTTTAAATTTTTACGTATCACTCCTGAGGAGGCTACATACCAAATTCCATCTTATTACGTTTCATGTGGCTGAAATTTGCTTTTTGAGCCACTCAGGTGATCTCCGACCTAAGAATGTTCAAGTACCTATCAGTATTAAGGAAGCTGTATAGTAAATTTCAGCCTCATTCTATTAATATGGTAGAAATTAAGTTTAGGATCCTCTCATTTGATCCCGGACATGAGAATTTCCAACTGTAAGTCCTAAGGAAGCTGCATACCAATCAGCCTCATAAGATTCATATGGTTGAACTTTGTTTTTCATCCCCAGTTAGAATTTTTCTTGTGCAGGGACCACAACAAATTTAATCTTCGTGCGTTTAATATGGCCCAAATTTGCTTTAGGGGCTTTCTCAGCTGATCCCGGACCTAAGCAGTTTCAAGTATGTCTCAAGGAGTCTATGTGCCAAATTTCAGCTGCACACGACTAAAATGGCTAAAATTTGCTTTTGGAGACACTCACATGATCCCGTTCCTAAGAATTTTCAAGTATCCTGGTTTTTGAATTTTGAAGTATCTTCAAGTCCTGAGAAATCATACTAAATTTTACCCTCATACGATTTAAATGTAAGACATTAGGATTAGGATCGGTTTTTCGTCCCATGCTTCCCACGAAATTTGGAATTCTCGGATCTCCAATTGTCACAATTTTCCACCATAACAACGGAAGTTCGGAAGCCGAACAAAGCAGTTACGAAGGATAGATCGATTTATGAAGTAAAAGGGTGTTTTGGAGGTTACGACCTAGTCTATGTAAGTAATGTAAATAAGGAATTCACCTTGGATTTTCGTCCGACTACCCGGAGGTGTCGCGGACGTCGCCAGCCGTCCTCTAGAGAGGATCGGAACTAGGTCTGACGATTTCGCTCGTGGCTTCCCATTGCCTCACGCCCCTGGGTTGGGAGCGTTTTGGATTCACGTGATATCGAGATCAGAGGTGAACTGTCTAACGACAGGACAGGTATACAACACTTGATTGGATTTTGGCCCTAATCATTGGTGCCTGCCGGATTCGAACCGGGCAAATCAGCACTCCCACTGAAAGTAAACAGCCAAAGGACTGATGCCTTAGCTCGCTCGGACAACCTGTCCCCGACCTAGCCTATGTTGTGCGCCGGAACTCATTCTAAGACCTCTCCCGTCAAAATCGGTTCGGCAATTTAGAGTCTACCTACAAAACAGACAGATACCTACAAAAAGATAAACTTTGAGTTGTATGCATAAGAGTATTTGCTGCAATTTTAATCTGAATCTAATTCATGCTGGAATATCCAACTATGCGGGAATTACCCATGGGTTACCAAACTTGTTCAATTTAAATCTAGGTTCCAACATAACGCCGGAGTCGTTGGCTGCAAGAATTGCCGTTTTCTCGTTTTCGCTGTCCGTCGTCTTTTTCTACACGTCGTACTCCGCCAACATCGTGGCTCTGCTCCGCTCGACGCCGCCCATCCTCAAGACCCTGGCGGACTTGACGGCCAGCCATCTCGAGGTCATCATCGAGGACCGCAAGTACAACCTCGTCTACTTCAAGGTGAATTTCCCGCATTTGTTCATTACCTACTGCTTCACGTAGAACAGTCCGCCCTAAGTTTAGAAAGGTTCTCCCTGAAATTCCAGGCAGGAATTCGAAGCAAGAAGATGAAATCTAAAAACCTGCATCCACAATTCCTGGTCAAGATCTTTAGACTCCAGAGCGTGGTTCTCCTCTATCTTCAAAAAATTACTCATCCAATCTAAAATGTAACAATGGCAGAGGGACCATGAATTTAATGTTTCACAAATTATGGTGAACCAAAAAAGAGCGTCTTGCAAATCACCCAAAAACTATTTCTGAATCTTGGCTTTTTATCAAACTGTGAATAGACACTCGTTAAAATGCAGCCTACACCTGTAATTGAGATTACATGAAATCAACGATTTAGTTATCACCCATGGTATAAAAATACAGATCTTCTAAATTTAGTTGAAATTAAACGTACCTTATATCGTTTTGACACAATCTACCCACATAGAAATGTCCTGCTTTTTGAGAGTTATGGAATTCGTAGGGATGGAAATAAGAGACAATTATGGGAACTGGAAAAATTGTCACTTGAAAACTGTTGGAAACGTCAGACTTTACTGGATCAATGATTTACTTTCAAAGAACTACTACACATAAATATGTGATAACGTTATTTTTGCCTTAAATTTACTAGTAAACACAAAAAACCACGAAAAGTTAAGTCCAAAATAACGATTGCAAGATAAAATTTACCAAGGTCTTGTTGGTACAGTTAGTCAAGAATCGCTTGCATACGAATCTGTAACACATTGGGACATTTCGTGTCTTGTTTTCGAAGATCTTTACGTTCACTGTACCTAGGCGAGCGAAGCTATGCCTCCCAGACCACTTGCCTTCAAGTAAATCAACAAACTTCATCAAACTTGGAGAGAGATTTAACAAACAATTTTTCTTCTGTTTCATTATCCAATACAAATACTATTGAAAAAATATTTCAAAAGTTGTACTTAATGTTTGATTTTCCGTTTCATCATGAGGATGTGCATGTTTTTTGTAAAATGTACATTCACCTTCTTCTACTCTCATTATTTACTTTTATACATAGATGAAATTAAGTCATTTCTGTTGCTCCGAGCATAAGATGTTTGTCTATTCATTGTTCAGGAATCTACCGACCCGGACGTCCACATCTTGTTCGACAAAAAAGTGAAACCTCATTTCTCAACAGCGTTTTACCGACCCAAGGCAGGAATCGCCAAAGTTCAAACCGGGAAATTCGCGTACAACGTAAGTAAAAGTTAATCCTAAACGTTCCTCAATGCACTTTCACATGTATTCCGAATAAATGCGTATTCTTCTAGATCAGGGATTCTTACTGGTAGGTCCTGCCTCATTAATGGGTAGGTTAGGGGTTCTAGTTGGGTTGTGATGTTCTTGAGTTGAAAGTAGATTGAAATTGAGTAAGTATATGGGCGATTAAGAATGATATGGGCCATTGCTGACCTAACACAGGTGTCTGGTTCTTTGAACAGCCAATTGATTGAGTAGGCGTTGTCATTCTTGATCCACATCTAGGGCGGCTGACTGATAGGAAAAAATAAACAATGGAAATTCAAAATCCCTCCATCCTCATTTGAAGAGTAAGTTAGTCAGTGGCAGAAGACAGGATTAAACTATTTGAATTAACTGGAGAAATAGACCTCCTGGGCTCTGCGAGGAAAGTGGTTGAGAGGGGCGCTCTTGAAGAATCAGAAGTAACTGCTCCAGGGTCGACCATGCTAAAAGTTAAGTTCCAGAGAATTTTTGGTTCAGATTGCCCTATCAAAGAGCTCGAAAAGGAAACAATAGCACACTTATTCAATGCTCCACTGCTAGGGGTGTACAATGCTTCTTATCGTTTTCGTTATCAGTATTTTTCTTACCGCTCCTTCCTATTTCCGTTTGTTTTTTTCATCTGAGTCTTCAAAGTTACTGGTATTTATGAGTGGGGCAAAACAATCGTCTAAGATCAGCGGGGAGCTTACAGCAACCTTGGCAACCAACGCTTCATCCACCACACCATGTTCCATTCGAAGAATTTCATCCTCGTCCCCCTTACTGCTGCTTACACTTGGACGATCAAAGGCCTCTTTGAAATTAGAAAAAAAAACTTCAAATTTTCAGTTTTTAAACAATATTTTTATTTTAGAGTCGGAACGAAATCGCAATAATACCAAAGATAAGCCCTGAATTAAGGAACCTAAATGTTGATGACTTGACATTTAAAAATAATAATAATGTCAGTGAATTCAAATGGCAATATAAACAAAGGAATAAGTAACATCAAAACCTATCGAAAAACTCGAAAACACCAATAATTACATGAATATCGAATGGCTTACATAAATAAGACACCGTTTTCAACATATTTTCGTGTTTTGAAAAGGCGTATAAGAAATGAAAAACAGCAGCAGGGAATTTGTGTATCATTTACTGCT
The DNA here is from genome assembly GCA_031894815.1 of Creontiades dilutus. Classification (NCBI taxonomy): domain Eukaryota; kingdom Metazoa; phylum Arthropoda; class Insecta; order Hemiptera; family Miridae; genus Creontiades; species Creontiades dilutus. Next base: position 43,656 of record JAVIWC010001957.1, read on the forward strand.
ACTGTAAATATACTCAGTATTCACGCGCCACCCTAACCTTCAGATAGTTTTATCGATCATTTGAAAGTTGACGAATTCAGCAAGAACTATATTTAAGGGTCTTTTAACTGATCTATCGAGACTAAATTATATCGATTTTATTAGAGGTATTTAGATAGGTACAAAACATTTCAAAAATACAAGGCAAAATATACATTATAACACTAAAATAGGAAGAAACATACACGAAAATATGGTCAATTTTATAAACCAGAATTCGTCTTTGAATTGAAACTGATGTTTCCGAGAACTTACATTCAATAGGAGGTTGTTAATTTATATCATCTGAGCCAGCCAAAATAAAAAGGTTTACTCTCCCTTTAAGGGCTCGCTAGTGCAAATAACGGGTTTTATTAAATTCTCAGTTCCCATAGTAAAAAATAACCTATCGTGAGGATCAGAATCTTTGGAGTCTTTATGTTTAAAAAATTCAACTCAGTTACTCAGCTTGTTGCTCCTCACTCACTGAGAAGGTGGGCTGCCAACATTTCAAAGTTTTCTTCACTAGGATCAGTTCAGTGACTGGATCCATTCGTCAATTTGTCATTCATGAAGAGGATGAAGCTGGGCTGTGGAGACTCTGGGTTGCCAATACCCACGAGGTCACCAATCTATTTCCCATGTACGGCCTCAGTCTCCATATTTATCCCAGGATGGTTTACTCTTGGAATATCTCTGCTTTCCAAAGCCTTAGATCATACAACTATATGCACTAGTGCGCAGTCTCAATAAGCTTTTCAAACCAGTGTTTGACCATTAGGATCAAGCAAAAAGCAAAGTGTTCAGCTTGTCTGGGATGGCAGGGATGGTACTAGATGGTAAAGGTTAGGGAATCTAAAGACCACTCCATGACTAGAAACACTCACAAAAGACTAACATACGTTTTGAACAGCCACGCTAAACACAACATCCTTTAGAAATACCATACCTACATTAAATCCTTCAAAACGTGCAGGCACTACGCCTCCATAAGTCAACATGACCAGAATTTCGTCAGACATTCAAGTCTTTGTCCTACAATCAGAAAAAAGTCAGGTCTTATCAGAATGAGTGAGACTTCAATCTATTCGCTCTTTGTTCGTCTAACAAATCTTGGCTGAATCCACGACTGAACTGCTCTACATTTTGAACATCCCTGTTTTGAGCTTTACAAATACTCAGGTTCATTCAACGGAGGGTACAGGATGCCAGTTCTCACAGGACAACCTGACCTGGATTTCATCAGACTTGCAGAGAGTTTCTCAATCCATCAGGATCAAGGTCAGACGTCAGGCAGCCAGGAGAATTGGACCCATTGGCTCAGCTTGTCACCAATGATGGGGATTACGCTGGACTGAGGAGGCTCTGGGATGCTAAGGCCCACCAGATCAACGTCCTCTTCGTCGAGCCACTCTGCATCTTGGGCTCCCGTCGTTGGATCCTCCATTAGGCAGAGAATCTCCTTCTTCCGGTGAGCCAGGATCATCCTAGGGCGGACCTTTGGAGCTGAGGCTGTCAGACTCTTATGGACCCCTAGGGCGTGAAAGAGGGCGGTTTTCTTGGTGGCGAAATATACTCCACATAGATGGCACGTTCTTCCTAAAAAAAAACATAAAATTTATAAAAATTAGAGAACACCTTAATACCTTTAGCCCCGTGAAGAAGGAAGTTTTGATTGTGATACATTGGCTAGTCTTGATAGAAATTGATCAAAACTGATTCTTACCTACCAACTCGATATCAGGATGTCAAGCCTATCTAAAAGAATCTTTGCTCCATGTGTTTTCTTTTCATAATGTATGGTAAATATCCACCAAGTGATTATAGGACATTTACCACGGTTTAGATAGATTAAGGACAGTTGAATGGTAGTACAAGAGGACGGCAAAACGTACAAGACAAACGAAAAAACTGGGCAAACCTTATTTACTGTCTTATTAATATTAACGAAAATTCTAGTATGTGATATTTCAAAGACAGAGGTGATACACACAACCGTCAGACTAAGCGAAATTTGTACAATGAGCTTCTCCTCACTTGGTTGACCAATAAAAGTATCATTATGCAAATACTAGTGTACTAAAGTTCGATAAAACGAAATGGAAATCATAGATTTTCACTGGTGCATTTTTGGTCTTCTTTTAGCAAGCTGTCAATTAGTGAGACACTCTAAAATAAGCTGAATCTTCATAGAGTGACAAGTATTACTAATGATTCCTGAAAATGTAATCCTCTTTAAGAATAATATTCTAAACGGTAATGATAAGTTTCAAAGGTTGAATGAAATAGCCTAAAACTGGATTGTGACGCCCACTTGTACACTAATCATGGAAGTAGCATTCACTGGAGGTTTGTAGCCGGTACCAGATACCCAGTAACCAGACTTCCACTGCTACATTTCCAACGTATCTCCCTGTCAATACATCATCTTCCCTTGCTCGTGCTATTCCCGTCATTTTTCCAGCATTTCCATTGAAGTGGGAACTGATGCGCACCCACACAGGAGCTACCAGACTCCCCATCCGCTCATCCATAACGTTTGGGCTGAGCTTGAGGAGGAATGTCCTCAAGTGGAATAAGGTAGAGAGGTCAGAATTCAGGCACAAATTATCGGCCCTTGGGTCTACTAAATGGTTAGGTATCTGGAGACAGTGGAGAGTCCAGTAACATGGTATTCTCCCATCCTGGTACCAGGAGTTGGAGAGGGGGGATCCCCATATTAACAGCACATATATAGCTCCTGGCGCCACCAGCCTGGCTCCTGATGAGTTATGATTCGAGATGGAAGGGACTTGTACCCCAGTTACGTATCATGGCATGTGAGTTTTGTTACAAACTCGAGCACCAACATCCTTAGTTAGTAGAACCAGCTTGGAGGTTCGACTTAACGTGCAGTACCTTGCAAGGTAATTCCCGAACAAGACCTCCTGAATGGAAAGCCATACCATTCCTCTCACCCTTCCTGGGCTTGAAAAGTTGTACCATCTGCTTGCTGGCAAGGAGAGAAGCACATCCCAAAAAGAATAGGTTCTTCTGAAAAAATCAACCTTCTTTCAAAAGATGAGAAGAGTTGATAATTCCTATGAACCCCACCCATGCATGTGATTCAATAGAGTGGCTGTTTTATAAGCAATATTACTCAAGTACCATGCTACCTCAAGGAGAGTTTTTTTTAATGGTATTTGCCCAGAGAATCCGTCTGCTTTGATTGCCCAATATATTTCAGAAGGAGCATATTGCAAATTCAAAGTAGCACTAAATCGACGTTCACGGTTAATGTGCTCTGTCAAAGGGTGCCAAACCAGACCACAATGAGCAAAATCATGTTGAGATGTTCAGGCATCTCTGAAAAGAGGTATGGTATGTTGACTGGGTACCACGCAATGATATTCCCAAGACAGCATTTATGTAGTACTCATTTGTTACCAACAGTTTGAATGACTTCCAAACCTTTGAACTGATGTTTAAAGTAGGTGTGAGTGAAGGGTATCAGTACTATCCAGTTGTTTATAGACACTTATTCTCAAGCAAAAGGCACACAACAAATACTACCTAAGATCTGAGATCGAACAGAAGGGCAGTACTGGTCATAAGGTGGGAGAGCGTTGCCAAGGCTGGCTGGTCTTAGGTTGACCATCTGACGAACCGCGAACGACGGGAAATCATCGTCCCCCGTGATCTCTGCCGGTGACGGAATCATGAGGCCGGCCCGAGTCCGTTTGAGGGGATAAGGGCCGGGGAAGAAACCAGTCGGCAAAGCGTTCTTCAGATTCGATCTCATGGGGGAACAGCAAGAGACGTCACCACACTTGACGATCTGCAAACAAAATCAAATCCACACGATCTTGATAATTTAAAAATTAAATCGAATCGGTGTTTCCTCATCAGCATACACTTCGAAAGTGCCAAAATAGTTTTGTATCATTTCAAAACAACAGTTGACAGGAAATGAAAACAGTGTTCCCACTAATTCGTTATTGAACAATGAGAAATCATGATTAGATTTTGGAAGTTTGGAAATTTTGATTTCCGACGATAAAAACTTGTAATTACTGCATAAAGACATATAGAATACTACACTATTCCTACTTTCGGGAGAGATGAAGCGAAAAGCTCTAGGAGAAATTCTGTACATTACTTGTTATTCTATGAAGAATCCCTTAATCCTAAACAATTTGAATTGTCCTGAAAATGCATTCGTCGGATGCTAAGCCACAGGGATGGACAGGATGAGTATTTTCATTTTTAAATGAGATTTTACCAGCTACTGAATTGAGCACTGGTTTGAAAAACTAATTCAAAAGAAGGTAGCGAGCCCCAGTGGCAAAAACATTTCGTTTCCCATTTTTTGGGTAAACTGAGGTCTGCTGACTTCACCAACATGTAGCCATGTTAAAACTTGGCTGATATATACATTCAGGTCAGTTATGGATGGCTAGAACCTAAGCACTAAAGGTATTATTGTTGGGAGAGGAAAAACGTTTATTGATCATTATGTGGGGGTGGAATGTTGGATTAGTTGGGGTTGTGAAAAGTATAAACTGATATGCTAAAAGCTCGAATTGGTATGCCGAAAGTTGAAATTGAGTCGCCAAAACTTTAAATTGAGATGCCAAAAATATTAAAATTGATTTGTGCCAAAGGTTCAAATTACTTCGCCAAAATTTTCAAATTGATTTTGCCAAACTAATGTGATTTTCTTTTTTTCTTAAACTGTGTGTGTGTGTGTGTGATTTCATTCTTCTGGTAGCCAAATTGCTGCTCCATCCTCCAGTCCAAGTCCTCGTTCGTGTTTCCTCGGACTCCTTAGTCTCATGGAAACTGCTCGATGAACTGAGAATTGAGTTTTCACTCGTGCCCACATCATCACCTGGGAGTAGGATTTCGACCACTTGTTGGAGAGGCGTAAGGAGACGTTTTTGAGAAAGGCTTCATACTCTTTATGTAATGCGCCATCGCATGAAATGACGAGTGGCGTGAAAGACCCTCTTAGGTCTTCAGCGACTCTGTCGTATTTTGCGTGTTTGGCTTGGGCAGCATGCCGGGAGATGGTAGGCCAATCCATGGAGGACTAAAGGTATAATGTTGATAATAGACTTGGCGGACTTGGGTGACAATTTTTATGAAAAATCTAGCGCGCTTTGTTCTTTGCCCTAGTGTAGTTGTTGACTGGTGGTCCTAGGAAAATTTTCTCCTAAGTATAAGTCAGTGTGTCAGTCGTGTTGTGTCATTTATTGAGCCACCCGTCTTGAGATTAGTAACAGTTGAGTAAAAACAGTTCGTTGGTGACGAAATTTGGATCTTCGAGTGTGATTATTGCTGCTCGTTGTCTCCAGTGTTCCCAAAATCACCATGCTAATCCCTTTCAGGCGCAAATGGCGTTCACATCCTTCGAGATGCATTTTTGGGACACGTAGATTCTCATTTACCGAGCGTAACCTAAAGATAAGTCTTTTGAGCAGCTCTGCACAATGCTGAAAGAGCATTACCGTCCTCAAAGCGTAGAGTCAGGTGAAAAGTATAGGATTTCATTGCTTAATCAAGGAGCAGTTGAATCTGGACGTGATTTCGTCGTTCCCATTAGGAAGCTGGCAACTTCATGCAATTTTAGTTAATTTTTTAGGAGCTAGAAATGTGAAACCAAGCAGTTTTCAGATTACGAAGCCCAATTGAAACAAAAGGCTTCTAAATATAAAAACGAAAATGTTCCTTTGAAAAGTCTCCTACATGTAAATATATCGTGTATCAGTTGGCTTGTGTCATTTATTGAGCCAACCGCCATGAGCTTAGTAATAGTTAAGTATAAATAGTTCAGGCATAATATGCATATCACGTAGGTACTCGTTGTTTACTGTAGTAACAAACAAGAGTCTGAGATTGTCCCAAACGGATCTTTTGTTTCCATTCGAAATGTTTGATCAGAAGATGATGGGCCTTCCTTTTATTTTTGTTCAATCATGCTGCAAGATGGTCAGGCAGGTTTTTTGTATGACATTCCAGCAAAGAGAGTACAACCGTTGAGCTGTGCTGGATAAAAATACAGTGATTTATTCGTGCAGTAGAAGAACAGTAGGTATTCAACTACAAGGTATGGAAAGGTATCAACCGTCATCTGATATGACACGATAGATGGAGGATCTAAGTTATTTTGGATTTGCCCAAATTCAATCCGTATCTACTCAAAAAGTCAACAGTGTTGTCACCCATAACAGTCTGTTTCAATCGCGTTAATTTCCGCCTCAATTGGAGAGTGATTCTGCATTCATCTCTTAAGAGCGATTTTACAAGCACTAACCTGAAGTAGGTACTGGCTCTCTCTGACGTGAGTGCTATACCAGGAGGAAGTATCAAATCCCAGGTTCTCTCCTTTATGGGAAACATATTCGGCCACTACAGGATGCCCATCAATAACGAACCTGAAAAAAAAATACAATAACAGAGAATGAATTTGTGACATTTTCAGGAATACATGTGCGTCACAACTAACCCAAGGATCCCAATGACATAAACAGAATAGCTGAGTAAGGAGAATGTTGCAAATTTTAACAAAAAGGTTTATATTATATATTTTTAGGAGACAGTGTGACGTGAACGATTCCAGGAATAGTTACAATAGAGATAGTCATTGGGAACTTTACTGTCAGATTAAGGGAAGACAATTATATTAATGATGACAACTCGTAGAGCGAGGCATTGAGGTAATCAGCTACAAGGAAAACAGCGCTGCATCTTTATTCCCTCCAGAATAAAATTATCTCAAAAATAAGAACAACAACGAGTACAAGATGATGCGCAAGCATACAGCTACATAAATAGCTTTTTGCTGACATACCTACTATCTATAATCCGGGTAGAAGATATGAATCTTTGATGCATCAAGGAACCACATACTAAAAAAATAGTTTATAGTAGAGCTCAGTGGCTATCGAGTAGGACTGCAGCGACTGGACCTTGCATCCAGACAGAACGTCAACCCAATGGGGGTCCAAGCAGAGCTTGTAATGTAGGATGGGCCTGGATAATCCTCCAGGAAGGAGCAGATGGGGAAGACACCCCCAAATCTCTCACACACATCTTTACAAACTGCTGCACTAAGCAAGTCCGAGTGCTGTATGATCATCCATTCGCTCACTAATTGCACGTCTTTCAATAAGTGTGTAGATCCTAAAAGTGGATGCTAAAGCCTGTTGCAAGATGTTCTGTTTGTGGATGTATACGACGCGCCATTATACAATATATTACACTATTGTAGGCATTCCAATATCAGCTTTTGTTAGATTTCAGTTGGATTTCTACATGTTTACCTAGGAAACGTTGTCTCTGGATGTTCAGTCCAGTCCTGGTAGTCCATTGATCCACATAGAAGAGCTATCTAATATAGAAATAACAAACATGTTGCGTGATAATTTGCAATGTTATCTAAGTTCAATTTTGGGATTCTACACATCTTGAAACGGAAAACAACCGATTATCATCATGCATTGAAGGGTTAACTGAAAGGGTGTCAAGATCCGTCTGGTATCAGAACAGCCATTACCTTCCCCAAGTCTCACAGAGTATGTTGGCAATGAGCTCCAAGTTGCGGGTCTCCAACTCGTCATCGACGATGGCACCAGCATCGTTCAAGTGGCGTCCATAGGTGTCGTGTGGGAGGACGACACCAAAGAGCTCGCGGCTGAGTGGCGCCAACCTCCTCTCAACTCGATTTCCCGATTTTTTGCCAGGAGCAGCAACTACAACGTACACGGCGTCAAACTCGTACTTCTGGAACATCTGAACTGCTTGGTGAACGGCTCGGGGGTAGCGAGGGCTCTCGTCTGGACCTCCGTACACCGTCAGCATCAATACAGGCTTCAACTTGCCATCCACTGAAACCCCGTTGAAACATATGATATGATCAGGCATTAAGCATTTTTCAATGAAACCATCTGCTGTTGATTTATTAATAGACCTCAAAGTTATATGAAGGGTGCATTTTGAATATGTTCCCCCCTGGGATTCATGATTCCCAGGGTTTATCTGTCCCAGCAAACTGTGCTTCCATCCTCCTTTCTGGTAAAAACATAGAGGAATGTTCCTGGTAGAAACACTGGGGGAAACTGTTACACCCACAGTCAAGGGCACTGCATCAGAGACACAAGTACCTGTTTGCTTGAGGCACTACAGGTGGAGCTGGGAGTTCTAGCTTGCACTAACAACTGAGCAGGTCAGTGCTCGAGTTATCAGCGAGCCACATAACTCACAAGCCGGTATTGTTTGGAAGGCGAGTCTACCAGAAGAGTGTCTACCCATCAGCTTTCAAGCTCAGCCTTCCAGCCTGGGTAATCAACCATTGTGATCATAAAGCCTACCGCAAACGAATTTGCTGTTTCAGCACAGAAATTGGAATGTTATCCTTAAAAATCATCAAATTAGGAGCAAGGATTTAGATAAATGCAATAGAACTTTCGAAAATTCCAACTCACCTATATTTCGAAGCTGAACAACTTTTTATTTACTACGAAGGAAATGCTGGTAACATATTTACAAATATACAAGAAGTGAAACAGAACTCATCTGCTCCTGCGTCAATCGGTTTGGTCGTCTATAAACTCCTAATTTTTTCTTCAAGAAGATCAGCCCACTTGACGCCATTTTAAGGTATGCAGGCGCAAGGTGCCGAGTTTAGATAATGTACCACAGACAACGTATAATGTGTATCAATAAGTGATTCACGCTGAAGGGCTATCTAATATAGAAATAATAAACCTGTGTGTAATAATTTGCTGCCTTTTATAGTTTAATCCGATAGGAATTGCCTATGGCAAGGGGTATCTAAGCTAAAAGGAACAGCGCCTAATAACATCAAGATTATGTCCATGGCATGGCATGGCGTGGGGTGTGGTGTGGGAAGAGTGCCATCAAGCTTTTTGAATTGAGCGTATCTTTAATTTACTTTTATTCTTGAGAAATGGGAGTTTTATAAGATGGAAGTGCAAATCACGCGCTCTCATTTGTTTGACAGTGATGGAACTTACCAAGAACCTCGTCTCTGCATCACTGAAAAAAAATGCTTGATAATTTGCGAGGTGGTGAGGGTGTTTGTCATCTCATACGATGCATTCAACTTTATATTTCATTGACAAATCGTTAGTGTACCTCTCATCATGTCGTGGAAAGCTGGGAGCCACATCAGGCGCTCAAAATCCACAGCGTTAGACGCCGCTGCGAGACTGGATGTCGTTTTGCCAAGCCGAATGGAGATGTAGGTGGGACCAGAGAAACCGACTGCCTCAGGAGCTCCCATTAGCTCGTCCTGTACTGTGATACCTGAGGAATACACATTTTCAAGGTTTTTAAGCTAATTCATTTGACGAAAAGAAGAACAGAAATGTGATATGAAAAAGACAGTGATAAAGACATCATTCAGTATTGTTGTGAATTGGAAACATTAAATCCACCTGAAAATATCTACTAGAAACCGATCTCATCAATTGGAAACAACATTTGGACAATGCACGTTGATTGCAGGAAACACTTAAACTATTAGTTTACTGGATATTGTGTCTAACCCGCAAACACATTGAGGTACAGCTTGTGTCGACTTGGAGCGACGTACTCCTGCTCAGGGCAGTCCTGGTATTCCATCCTCAGAAGAATTGGAGCTTGCTGACCTGCGGCGGAGATGGCCAGTGGAACACGAGCTCTGCTGTCCTGGCAAACCATCGCCACTTGCTTCGACCCCAGAATTGATGCCAAGCATTCAAGAGAGCTGAGGAGGAAGAAATTCATGAGATGAATATTGCTAATCCTAATCAACAATTTTTTTTTTTTTTTTTTTTCAGGTATTAAACCTGTACTGTATTAAAACTTCTTCCCAAACCCCATATCAAAAACACCTAACTAACATTTTACAACGTTACATTGTTGGCGTACGTAGAATAAACGTGAATAAAATTTACTGCTGAAGGCCATTGGAAAATGTATTTCATGTCTGCTGGTATGTATGACACTTGGTGACCATCAAGTGTCAACCTTGCATACTTTTCGTTTCTTGTACTGCACTTGGTACATGCACATCTGAAAATCTTTTATTCACTAAATAAATATTTGACTCTACACACAGCTGATACCAGACATTCACAAATCATGTACTGTAAGCTCTCCTTTGCTCCCACATTTAATAGAATATAATGAGCTCTTTAATATATTTTCACACCTCGCTATTCCAACTTTTAAAGATTATCAAACGGTTTATGTAACATTCAATAAATTATGATTGCTCATTGATATTGGATTCCATTTAGTTTTAGTGCAAGTATGATGTCAAAGGATAATGATGTCGGTACAAATAAGTTCTTAGTTAAATGAGAATAATAATTACTCAATAAGATGACTTTCATGTGGGCTGCAAGTCCTCCCAACATACGGCATCGGACAATCATCGCATATATCTTTTGATTTCGTTTAGATTTTGATTTTTCCTAAGTTCTCGCCAGCTGTTTTCACAACAACTGTCACAATTTCATTCAAGTTTCTTTGCAAGTTCGTCAGTTTTTATGTAATACTCGTACCTACATGATTAGATGCGCGCAAGTAAATCAGAGTAGAGAAATGAAGAAATTGGAGAAGTGTAAAATGAGGAAATTATTTTCATATTTGCTGTTTGCAATGTAAGCATATCTTGTGATGTTTTCCTACTTCGCCTCGTCGTCTAGAATGCTTATTAGCAGCTGCCTTGTATGATGCTGCTGCCATGACGGTCTTTCGGAACTCAGCTAAAACTGGACGCACACCCTCGAAATGGATCAGACCACAAATGCTTTGCTGGTAGCATATAGATCACAAAGCTGGATAACAGTGCTAAGCGTTTGAATGAGCCGTTTCGCCTCGGAACTGTACAATCCATCATGCAATCAGTAACTGTCAAGATACCACTCTAAAAGGAATGATGAATGTTGCACTTTTGCCAAATTTATGGACTCTCCACTGACACAGTACCTCCAGCATCTGCTGGCAGGCTCTCGCCCGATCCTACTAGAAGTCCATACAGGCTGCTTGTTTCACAAAACCTTCAGCCATGGTTTGAAAAACGAAATCCTGTTGGGTTCACCATGAATGTTTCTTTGTAAATGCGAGAGATATGCAAGTATTTCTAGCTGCACGACTTGACAAAGATATCTAACTTACTTGATGGTGGCTGCGCAAAACTTGTGATCCACATGCTCTTTACCAGTTTGTGGGTGGCAGAGGCGAACGGGAACAGTTGTTTCGTACCGTAGGCCTTGTTCAGGTGAGAAACCCACTGGAAGAAGTCGAAAATAGCGGTCACATTTTTGGAGTCGTAGCCCGAATTTATGAAGCTCTTTGTCAACAAGCTCCGATGATCTGCACCTAAAATTAACAAGATGAACATAGCAAGTGTAAAAAACAATCGAATGGAATCATTTATTGTTCATCTCCAGAATCCAGAGAAATACGTAAATCAACATCATGTTCAAATACTTATTTATTATCCAAATTCAACTCTTCCAAATTAGTTAACCCGTCCAAAATTTTGCAACTCAATACCAAATTTTCTTCAGTTCAAATTTGATGTCCCCTTAAATTCACAACTCTGAACGTTTTCCATTTCTTACAAAATGATGATAACAACAAGCAATTTGAAATAACCCTGCCTACACACGTATTATTTACACGTCAAGATACTCTTATTTAAATTCTAAGAATCCAAATAACAAATACATGGATTTAGAAACCCAAACCCAGAATTTCACTATTCACAATGTTCACAAATTCTTCCTTAAAATGACATACTGGCCCAATGAAGGGGAAACCTCGACTTGACTTTCAATTAATCTGAATTATTGTAATCAGTTGTTGTAAATTGTTCCGAACTGTGCCTTACTTTTTGACGATTTCTTCGCACTTTCGAGCGTCAATGAATCCTCCGAAACGGGCGATTTCGACAGCGACTCGAACGATTTCGGGTGGTTCGGATTCATCCAGGATTTTAGGCTGTCCCGGGCCAACTGCCAAGCCCAAATTCTGTTAAACAACAGTTACATCAATGGTTATGCGTTTCTAAAATTATCAACCATTTCATTATTTATAAGACTGTTCTAGTCACTGAATCGCATTGATCGTTAAAAAGCTCTATTGAAAATGTACAGTGCCTGCTCTCCCAAATTAGCTCGAGCCTAAATCTGATTCGGGAAAACATTTATACATTTCATAACTTTTTAAAATATTTTTTTAAAATCTCCCCTCAAAAGCGAATTGGGCATAGGGGCATACCATTAAATGTTAAAAAAAAAAATTAAACAAAATAAAAATTTGGAGGCCCTTGGGATTTTGGAAATAGAGGAAGATGGAGGAGGGAGAGAGGGATGGAAGGAGATACCCCTGCATAATGACCACCAGCTAAAGTAAGAGCACCGGATGTCGATGGTGGTGATACCACAAAGTACTTCTGACGAGATGCCCATCTCGAGCAACTCCATGGCACTTTTCCCGCACCATAATCTGTGCCGTTGGCACGGTTGCAGCCATAATCTTAATGTTATTAGTCCCCACTATTTCTAACTCAGATAGCATTCGATTTTCTTAGCCCTCCAAGTCTGCTCCACGTCCATGCTGCCACTGATAACTTGGACATCCAGGATTAAGGCAAACCCATTGGGCTTAATGGCAACGATATCTGGCTTCATGCCCTGGTCACTTGTCATATGATACAGTCTCTTTCTATCTCCCCACATCACAGTCACTGGATGACAGTGCATATGCTATCTGCTGGGAAGTTGCATCATGACGCCTACTATGGGTTCGTGGAAACTGCTGCACTACATGATACAGGTTCTCCTTTTTACCTTAGCATAGGATATCTACTGCCACACGACAACCTCTGGAACACATCACTGTGCTGGCTAGCGTAGCCACCCAAACGCCATCAAAATGTCGGTAGTTGCTGGTCCCAACGCCCTCAAAAGCCCACTCCACCCTTTGGGAGGAAATAGGGAATTCAAAGCACTGTGGGAGCGAAAAAATTGAGCATTATGGACGGACTTAGCTGAGCTAGAGAAGCAAGTCAGCTATTAGTTAGTTTGTACAAGTTTATAATCAAATATCTAAAATTATTCCCACCTTCCATTCGTCGACTCCAATTTCAGGGGCCGGATTTTGCTGCTGGAGATTCAGAAGCGAGAAAGTAGTTTTTATTTTCACGCGGTGCGTTTTCTGTCGTTTTGCGTTTTCTTCGGCCTTCAAGAGTTTCCGCCGCTCTTCTTCCAGACTCCGGAACAGATGGTCTATCTTGGTGTCGATTTCAGGGCCTAAAACAAGAGGTACCTTACTGGACAATGAAAATAAAACGTTGCTTGGTTGTTACGGTTTACTTTTGCCAATGCTGGAAGGCGTCTGGTATGTATCCCGAGACAAAGGGTTTAAGAATCAGTTATATGGAATGTGGTTACACTCACCTGGCACATTGATATGTACGTGGATATCTGATAGCCTGGAATGCATGGTAGTTGTAGCAATGTTTCTCCTTTCATAGGCACAGTAACACCTTATCTCTAACACTTTTCTCGAGCTAAATTATATCCTACTATCGCATAGTAGGAAGCGATAAACTTGGAAAAGCTACTAACCTGCCAGACCGGAATTTCTGGTAAGCGTAGCTGAGTTGAGTTCGCTCTCGAGAAGTGCGATTTGACTTCTGATCGTGTCCTGAGCCGGTGTGTTGTGCCGCTTTCTCAGGTTCTCCGAATCGTCTTCTTCATCGCTCAGCGCTACAGGGAACTCCCTTTTAACTAGAAAGAAACAAATTGCTACAATTAAATCTTGGCTGTTTACTAACAAGGAGACAGGTAGCATGGAAGGTCGATGGATTAACAATTGAACGGAGATACTTTAACCCTTAGGCGGGCGCGCAATTTTTCATCACACGACCAGGCGCGCCCGGAACTCTATTCGAAATAATTGGGGGTTAATGAGTCCACAGAACATTTTCTGGCGCACTATCCTATTCTCAACTGTTATAGAAAGGCACTCTTCGGCAAAGCCGAGTTGTCAAGGATCGAATTGATCGAAATTTTAAATGAGCGAAATTGGGCTCAGCTATGTGGCTATTTTAAACGTGCCTGGAGCTATAGAGAGTTTTTGATTGCGGAATTCAATTATGATAACAATTAGAGGCACTTCCAACTAGCTCCATGTTATTTGTGTATAATACGGGCTAGCCCAATACAATATAAGAGGACAGTGGCCAGTGAGGAGTCCCACAAGTTTGCGAAGGTCTTTACGCCTCAGTGACAATAGGGAATGTGCGCGTTTCTTTGAGATTGTAAGAAACCGCTTGGCTTGTCTCTGCTTAGGAGTGTCTTGCCAATATGTTGTTCGAGTCTTGTCCTCCCATTTCTGGACCTGTTGAGTTATATAACTCTTGGTAACCCCTAGTTGCGGTTCGGGTCCAATTGGGCTGGACTCTGATCCCTTTTTAGCTAGTCGATCAGCTTCTTCGTTGCCTTCTATTCCTTCATGACCTGGTACCCAAAGCAACGTTAATTTGTTGCCGTGGGCTGCAGCCTTGAGTGAGGTGAGGCAACTCCAGGTCAGCTTTGATGTTGTTGAGAAGGCAGAAATGGCCTTTAATGCTGCCTGGCTGTCTGATAGTATGTAAATTCTTGCACCTTTGAGTCGTTTCCTGGCAATCTCTTGTGCACATATAACTAGATACTTTAACATCATATTTTTTAGTTTAATTCAATATCACTGAACATTGTTATTAGAAAAAAAATTAAGTAACTTATATGAGGCTCTTCACTTTATTGATAAAAACTAATTCCGATTGGCAGAAAGGATCGGCTTCACGGCTCTCGTTCATTAGCTGATTGAATAAGCGGGGGATCGTGGATAGTGGAATATGCTGGAGATAGTTGGTGGTTGAGAACGGAATCCAAAAGAGGCTCTCCGATCGGGAACCAAATTGAGGGACAAGGAAATTAAGCTCGCCAAGGAGTGCCATTGAATCCACATCGCCCCTGATCAATCAGAGAAGAAACTTGAGGTCTGCCAAAGCTCTTCGTGAAGAAGGGCACACCAGACCGCACCTCCTGCCCAAGATATCACAATCCAATTCCTCCTGGGTTATATGTAGCTTGTATTCCATATATCGAAGAAACCTTCGGTGGACCCTCTCAATTTGTTGGATGTGACACTGGTAAAACGGGCTCCACACTACAGAGGCGTACTCTAAAATAGGCCTATAGATGTTGATGAGGGCCGGCAGATAATTAAATTCTCGTGTATTCCTCCTCACAAACCCCAGTGAACGCATTGCTCTACTAGAGATAGCTAGATGTGTTCGGATAATCCGAGCCTACGGTCTAGGAGGTCGCCTAGGTCACATATGGTTTCCACGCGCCTCATTTCCTCATCGCCAATAACATAGGGATAGATTTGTGGATCGTGAGAGCGGTAAAAAGTCATCACCGAACAGTTTGATGGGTTAAGTGCGAGACCTCGTGAAGGACACCACTGTATTATTGTTATTTATATCTTCTCCTATGATTTGTGTGTTGTCCTGATCCCTCCTACCTTTTGTACATCGGTGCCCTTCAGTGCCTATTAGTTGTTGGATATTGTCAACTCTATCAATATTTTGTTTGATTTTTGTTCTGTTTTTTGTTGTTTTTTTTCTTTTACCTAAGCTAAAATATTTAATGAACAATTAAAATTGTATAATGGAACTCCCGCTGACGGTTTCTGAACAGTCGGAGCCCCTACTAATTTGGACAACGAATCGGACTGTGAATGGCCAGCTCAAGTGTGCAGGGGACTAACGCTTTCGATTTTGGACATCATCGTCAGGTTGTCGGGAGAATCCTCTCGTCTTTTGTGTCAACTTGCTAGTTAAGGCTGGGTACACACGTTGAGGATTTCCGGAGAGGATTTCCCGTTCAGGCCAACCTCTCCGGAAATTCGGAACGTGTGGACGGGCCGGCCGGAAAGGATTTGGAAAGGCTGCCTGAACAGTCCGCCTCAACTGAACTATTTCCTGACGTGTGGATGGGAGCGAAGGCCTGACGTCAGGCTTCGAGGCCGCACTGCAACAGTCATTTTAATTTGCGACGCAGCTGACATTTTCATTATCTACTGTGGTATCACTAGATTCTTCGTTCCTATTCGTTCTGATCGCTTTGTTTCTTCTTATTTAGTAATTTATTATATATTATTTTATCTTATTTAGTAATTTTCCTCTTATTTAGTAATAGCCAAAAAAAGATCCTCGAAGGACATTGTATTGGAGGAGTTCATTGATATATACCGATGTGAGCCGTGCCTTTGGCAAGTTCCACTGTCAGCTCGCTCAGCAGATTTGCGTGTGTTCCCACCGTATTCCGTCTCAGCAACCAATCTTTACACCATTTCTAAAATTCTTTTCTTTTTTTTGCCGAATTATAGCCAAAAACCCCCACTAGCGCGATGTTGTCGTCCGTCATCGTGGAGGACACGGTCGGGACTGCGCAGTATTCCTCAGAGGCCGCCAGAGTCGTGTGGCGGCTCCGGCAATCCTCAACGTGTGTACCCAGCCTAAGACAGATTCTCTAGTAGGTTACCTTACTTATTTAGGTACACAACTAAAGTCCGTTCAAAGCAAATGGGATCTACATATTTGTTAAGACAGATTCTCTAGTAGGTTACCTTACTTATTTAGTTATACAACCAAAGTCCGTTCAAAGCAAATGGGATCTACATATTTGTTGTGGTAACCCCGAATCACCCAATCGTCAGCCTGACTCTCATGTCTGCGGTGGTGCCCTCTCTCCCACACTGATTTGAGACACACACCATACTGGTTACGTGTCAGATATCTTGTGTCAGAATGAGCAAGGAATGATCGATGCCAATGCACTCTACTAGCAATTTTTGCAACAAAACAGTATAACTCTCTAGCAACAGATTAGTTGATTGTAATCGATCAGATTACTGCGTTGTGAATTCTAATAAGTAAGGTACGTTAATGATAAAACTTTACTTTGTTTATGCGCTTCGTCGAGTTGAAACGGCAAAGCAGGTTGGTAAACTGGTGGGGGCAAGACAGGGGAGTAGCTGCATGCTGGCGGCTGAGGCCTCACTGTCCCTTGAGGTATGCTGGGGATGTAGGGCAGCTGCAACAAACACAAAATCCAATGCAAGCACTGTTTAACTGCAAAGTTGACTCAATGACTGACGGAAAATATTGGACATTTTTAAGCCTCCTAGAGAAAATCTAATGGTATCTCCCCCACTAAATCGACCCCGGGGAGTTCAGAAAAGATGAACATTTTGGATTCTGAGAACTCCTGATGACCAAGGGACGACGGCGTGTGATCGTGCGCCAATTGATAACTGGCGAACGGTACCCGAAGCGGAGCGGCTAGACGACTCTACGCAGAACAAACGGAAAACATCATGAAATTTGAAAAACTAAGATCTTTCCGTTGATTCAGAAATTGGAGAAGATCCTGGGCTTGAATTTCAGTAACAATATCTTACGTTTTTGTTGCTTGGTAAACTCCTTCATATATCTTCAGCAAATCAGCATATTTGGCATTCGAAAAACGTGCCATCTCAATTACCATAGGAAGAGGATTTGACGACTATACCAACGGTGCAATGAGCATTTTTTAAAATTTTTATTGTCGTTCAGGCAGTGACATGGATTCAGAAAACGACACACTATTGTTATTTTAAATATTTTAAATTAGTCAGGTGTTGTTACCACTACGGTATCGTCACCAATCAAATCCACGTAGAAAATCGCGCAGAACTTGTCTCCTAGCGAGAAAATACTTCCCGCCGTGAGGTAGTCTTTTGTCCCCCCAACACATTCCCAGAACCCTTAATTTTAAGTGAAACTAATAGTAGTGAAACTTTCACTACTAAAAAGGAAGAGGGAGTTTTCCAAACCGAATTAACAACAATTTTTAAGGCAATCCAAGACTGTTATTGAAAACAAAATTAGTGAAGCAAAAGTAACATTGAAATCAAAAAGACAAAATGAACGAAGAATACTTCATACAAATTACGCTCTTGTTATGAACAGAAAAACTCTGTGTTTGGCTGGTCTATTGACGTCAACAAAAACAAAAATGCGGAGTGGCCTCGATTTTTTCTGTTCTTAACAAGAGCGTGATTTTGGTTTATTATTCAATAATAAACCATTGTAATCGCTCTGGAAAAAAAATTCTAACCCGCCGTACGCACGATATCTCCGAAACGGCTGGAGCAAAAAATCTGAAATTTTCAGGAAAAATCCATCTTGGTCCGACGACGCCCCAATTCTTGAGCCAGCTCCCTCACTCAATTTAAAGTGCCCTTTAAGGGCTGTAAAAGTTTTGTAAAATCCCTGAAAACCTCAAAACTAGTCGAATCGGCCTAAATATTTTCCTATTTGAAGAACATACCATTAGGAATCGAATGAGCCCTTCCCCACGTCCGTAGGTCAAACCATTCCCGATGTATGGCCCGATTTATGGTGCCAACATTTGCGTTTTTTCGTTTATTATTGTTTGTTTGTAACCTAGTGATGTCCGGCCGATAGCGTCGAGTTGTAGTGAATGTGGATACTGGAGTGATAGCCGATGTGAATACTTGTAGTGTAGTTAGTAGCCGATACACGGGTTGAAGCATTCTGATAATATATAGGTAAATATTATTCGATATTACTACTGGGGTAAATAAGTATTCTTTCACTGGGGTTTATTATTCAATTGGCTTGCGTTCATGATTTGAATCTTACTAAGCTTGGGAAGTGTGCGTGTTTTACAGGTGATAGGTAGAGCGATTATTGAATTTCAGGAGATATGCATAGACCACGTAAATCGGTTCTCATCCAAAACACCTATTTGGATTGATCAGTTGATGATATTTGTGTGCCCCCTCTACATCTGTCTACCTTTGGCTACATCGTTTAAATTTGGATTTGGGGAAGTTTTAACGCAATACGAGTGCCAAAGGACTTGATAAATTATAGATGTTTTTATTGTGGGGGGGTATTGAGGTTCAATAAAAAAACGCTGCAAATTCTTTCACTGGGGTTTATTATTCAATCGGCTTGCGTTCATGATTTGAATTTCTACTAAGCTTTGGAGTCTGCGTGTTTCACAGGATAGGGCGATTATTGAATTTCAGGAGGCACACAAATATGATCAACTGATCAATCCAAATAGGTATTTTGGTCGAGAACAGATTCACGTGCTCCATGTATATCTCCTGAAATTCAATAATCGCCCTATAACCTGTGAAACACGCAGACTCCAAAGCTTAGTAGAAATTCAAATCATGAACTCAAGCCGATTGAATAATAAACCCCAGTGAAAGAATTTGCAGCGTTTTATGAAGCATTCTCCGTTCATTTTGTCTTTCTGATTTCAATGTTAATTAGTTCATAAAGTGCTATTCTTTCATTTTGCTTCACTCATTTTGTTTGACTGATTTTGAGTCTTGGATTGCCTTCAAAAATTGTCAATTCGGTTTGGAAAACTCCCTCTTCCTTTTTAGTAGTGAAAGTTTCTTGGATTGGGAAATTCTCAAATTGGTTCGGAAAATTCTCGAATTGGTTTGGAAAAATCTCAATTTGGTTCGGAAAAATCTCAATTTGGTTTGGAAAATTCTCAATTCGACTTGGAAAAGCTGTATATAGAGAGTGAGTCGCGGGGAGCAGTTGGGGGTCAATTCCCTTCCCTTCCCCTCCTCTATGCCAAGAACATCGTCGTGCGATTCGACCCGTCCGGAGCTCCCCCCCCATTAACCGCCTACTAGTGTGCCCCCCCCCCCCATTTAACCCAACCTTCTAATACCTCCCCCCTCCCCCCCCATTTAATCCCGTCTTTCAAGACCCTCCCCCCCTTATCCGTCCACCCAAGCCCCCCCCCCCCCTTAAAGGCATCAACAACAAAGCGTCTCGTTTCCTTTACAATAAAGTGGTCAGCTTTACCTGTGGTGTGTAGCTCGCGACGCCGGCCTCGCGGTTCTCCGTCTCCCGATTCAACTGTTCGATGATCCCCCGGATGTAAACCACGAAATCCGGTTTCCGCCTCTTGAACTCCGTTTTCGCTTCTTTCCATATGATGTTTGTATTAATCTGCGCCTGCTGAGGCTTCAATTCCGGATGAGCCTTTTTGTACGCCAAAAACAGCTCCAAATGTTGATTCACGTACGCCATAATAAAGATCAAAAATGTTCTAAGATCCGACTTTTTTAAATAATGAAATATCAATTAATCGTTTTTTCTTTATGAAGAAAGTTTTTTTCTCGTGAGCGGCGGCGTTACCCCGAGATACGTCCGACTCAGTAGAGAGCGAGCGGTTCCCCTTCTAATTTCACGGCCAGATGCCACAGAAGGGGAGCGAGGGCGCATGCGCGGATTCCTCATATTGGCTTTTCTGTGGTATCGGTCTCTCTGTTCAGTTCTTTGTCGCCTCTCTGTCCAACACCCCAATACCCCCCCCCCCCCCCGGCTCGTGGATACGGTGGTTCTCTGGCCGTTACGTAACGTTGCGGGTGAAAAAAGCTCTTCAAATGGGGGGGAGGGGTTTGGAACGGATAACTGGGGGGGGGGGGGGGCTTGGTACCTTACTATCCTGGTTCGTAATAGCCCCCCCCCCCACATTGCAAACATGAGCGAGTATTCATGATCACGAGTATTTTATTTTTTTTAATTCAAAGGAAAATTTTTTTGTTTTTAAAATTCAAAGGAAAATTTTAGGTTTTTATTCTTGTATTATTATTTATTGGGTTTATACGGGACAAGCCCAAATCGTACCAACGGGTTAACAATTTTGATAGTTACAATTCAATACTTCATTGTAGTAGGTTTTTAGACCTAATTAGCATGTAATATGATTCGTGGGTTTCCAATACATTGATTGTCCTACAACAAAAATTCAAATTAAATAACAGATAACACAAATAACACTTCTTCTTAAAATAAAATAAGGACAGGTGGGTACTTAGTGGTATACGAGTTGGTACTTGCAATAAATTAACAAAAAATATGACATCAGCCAGAGGCTGTCCAACGGAAGCTTGAGGGAGGAGGAGCACATCATGTCCATAAAATAGTTAGTAATTAAGTGATAAAAGTTTTTCTTTCAAAGAAATGTTGATTTTTGGTTTATTATTCAATAATAAACCATTGTAATCGCTCTTGAAAAAAAAAATGCTAACCCCCCCTGCAAATTTCATGGTTTACGTTTCAAAGGGTGTAGAATCTGAATCTGCAATAAAAATTTTTTCCGTCCGTCCGCCGTACGCACGATTTTTCCCAAACGGCTGAAGCAAAAAAATCTGAAATTCTCAGGAAAAATCAATATTTGGTCCGACAACGCCCCAATTCTTGAGCCAGCACTCCCACTTAATTTAAAGTGCCCTTTAAGGGTTGTCAAAAGTTTTGTAAAATCCCTAAAAACCTCAAAAAAAGTCAAGGCGGCCTAAATTTGGGCTCTTTTTGAAGAACTTTCCACGAGGAATCGAATGAGCCCCTCCCCAGGTTCGTAGTTCAAACCATTCCCGATGTATGGGCCGATTTATGGTGCCAACATTTGAGTTATTTTGGTTTATTATTGTTTTTGTTTTGATATCAGTAACCTAGTGATGTAGTAATGTGGATATGGAGTGGATACGATTTTTTTTTTTTCAAGAGCGATTACAATGGTTTATTATTGAATAATAAACCAAAAAGGAGGTTCAAGAGGGAATTTCAACATTCAATCGAAGATTTGAGGCACTAAAACATCGAAAAATGAAAAACGGGTTCCACCACCTTCAAGCAGAGTGAAAATACTATAGGAAAGGTCCTGTTCAATTTTTTGATAGCTCGCACCGTATGGCTGTAATTCCTTAAATATAGATGGGCAACCCTGAATATACGTAAGTGGATTGTTATTGACCGCGGATTTATAGGTTTGCGGAAGGAGATTCTGGGGCTTTAATGAAGTTCGGTCTTGAATAAAAAACTTATTCCCAACATTTCGGAGTTCTGTTTCTTCATTTCAAGGGGAATATGGTGGGGAGGAATCCCAGTTCAAGTCAGTATGTGCATTGTTGATGAAAAATGTCCAATTCGGACAGTTAACTTGTGAACAGTTTTAACTTGCAATTAATGAACAAATGATGTATTAACAATTTAGAGTTACAAGATGGAGGAGGATTTTCAGTTTAAGTCAGGAGTGTACACTGGACTCTTCAGGTCCCCTTGACAATGGGACCCCACACGGTTCGTTGTTACTGTTTCATTTCTAGTAATAGATAGGGGAACGAGGCACCGTGCACTTAACTTTGGAACCATACAGTCAAGGGACAGAACGTCATAAAAATGTTTTTCTTGCACGAATGGCTCTAGAATTTATTCTATTTTCGATATCTGAGCATTTCCCTTGCATAAAAGGATTTTTAAAGGAAAAACAGCCGTGAATGTTAATAAAGTGCTTCGGGCGGCATTTCCCACCCTGGGGTAATGCCGCCCGCACTGTGGGGTAATGACGCCCAACCCCGAGAACTGAATTATGTTCCCCTCTCAACCGTCATTAACCCATTTTTTCTAAAGTTGGAAGGTTAAATGTATTTATAACAATGAAAACTATGAAAACAGTGAATAAACTATAGTTAAAATGAACGATGACTTATACATAGGTAAACTACAGTCTTGTATGTACAACTTTTTTGAACCCACATTAATATTTAGCTTTCCATTCTTTACAAAATTATAAAATAGCCTTGCATCCATAAAATCCGTGATCAGGTCGTCCCATGCAACACATGTAGTGGCTGCTGTGATTGCAGTGCTCGCAATTCCACTTTGGCGAATTATTATCGGCTTCTTGGCAAATTGTACACAAGCTGCCCACAAAAGACGAAGTCAAGAATCCTTCAACATCTTCGTCTGTGTCTCCAACAAGGTCTCCCTCAGAGATATCCCCCCCAGTCATCACTGTCTCTGCTCTCACTTCTGATTCTTTTGCGTTTTTCTTTCTTTTTTTTGAGGTCTTTCAATTTTTTTCATGATTTCCACCTTTCTTCTTCTTCATCTGAACCCCATCTCTGCTACTAGTAGTGAGTTGATCAAAATCCAGCTGAATTTGGCGCTTTGTTGGTTATTTGTTGTTCTTTTCCATCTTTTTTTTACGTTTCAGAAATGCACGGCATTCCCCCGATACGATGGGCGGCGTTACCCCAATGTTTAAGTTTTTCGTAATTCATTCACGCTGACTTCATTTACAATCAAAACTTAAATTTGGTTAGTGCTTCAGAATGATGATGAAATTCTGCGTTTATACATGAAAACTAATCTAAAAAAAGTTGAGAATGGGACTTACATTGCTTATTTCCGCTGCACAAGAAATAACATCAAACGATTCAGAAAAATACTCACGTCAAGAAGGCTTTGCAGGTAGGGTAGAACGCTAGAACCTAGTTGGAGGGACTTTTCTATAGGATCAGCGCTCATTCCCACGTTTCTGGTGTCGATTCAAACATATGAAACAGCCATGGGCGGCATTACCCGATGCACGGTATTGCCCCTCACTCCCCTACCTACTATTTAAACGATTACGACTTTTACAAAAACCCGACGTTGCTTAGAGCATTTTGTTGGCAGGTGGACATCAACGCTGGCTACAAGTGGATCTCCGACACGTTTGAAGAGGCCGAAAAATGCAGTCTGAGTGAGATCAAGCTTTTCAAGACGGAGATGCTCGCGATGCCCACCGCCAAGAGGTCCGGATATCGAGAGATCATCGCTCAGAAGTGAGCGGAAAAATCTAATCAATAATCATCGATCCACAAATCAATTGGTACCTTACAGTGCTGCACAAATTCGTAGAGCATTTGGGAAATGTGTGCCCTTATCAAAAGACTACCAACAGCAAAATACCCATATCAATGCAGAGCATAGGTATTTCTTGCAAACGTGCATTAGGTAGCAATTGCCGATCCTGGCTTTGTTCTGGCCTGTGGTTAGGCGGAGGATGGTCTGTTATAAATTTCATCAGTCGAACATATTGGTAAGTAGTGATCTGGACTGGGAGTGGGAACTGCTCTTTGGGATGAGCTGCTCAGACTGGGAACTGCAAGCTTTTGTGAACTGCAGTTCAATGGTTTGGCTTAGGAAAAGAGATTCTGTCGTTGAGAACTGTGGCTGGCCCCCTCTTTTGCTCTTCCTCACACCCTATGGTCCAAGCTGTCAGCTGGATTCAGCAGATATCAGGAATGACACCTGAGGTTTTCTCAAACTTGCTGAATTCGTTGAGGCCTCATCCTAACAAAAAAAACACGATTATACGAGAAGCAGATGTTCTCTGAGAGGAAACCTGGGGTGGCACACCACCGCATTTGAGCATTTGCGACTTTTTCCTGTGGGGTACCTCAAGGAAAAGGTCTTTATTACCGTCTCACACTTTGGAAGAACTGAAGACCCGAATTCTTCGTTATATGCCAGAAGGTGGTTAGTAACTTCAGGAATCGCCTCCATCAGTGCATCGCTGCTGTAGGCCATAATTTTGCTATGTGATCTTTAAATCTTGAGTGAAAAAATGGGATGTACTACTGAACCAAATGAAACAAACCCCATTTTTCTAAGTTACGCAGCTATTCTTCAATAACCCTTCAAAACTGCATTGTTTGTTTTGCCCCACGCTGTAGTTTTATCTTGGATACAGTTACAAGATATAGATCATTCATTTACGTAGATTGGCTCTCTAGCACAGAAAATACAAACCTCTGTGTAATCATTTGCAGTGTTTTTAAGCGATTTTTCGAGCATATTTTGATTTTCAGATTGTGCTGGCAGAAAGAGAACGGTCTTTATGAAAAGATCAAAACGACTTGGATTCCGCCCAAACCGCGCTGCGTGGGAGACGCTGGAGGATTTACTAGCGTCGGCATCACTGACTTCTTACCGGCGATCCTGGCGCTCATCTACGGATCCTCCATCGCAGCGGGGGTCCTGATTCTGGAGTTGCTCTACGAACATCGCCGATATCTTTCGAATTTGTTGCATGGGAGAACAGCAATTAAAGAAACTCGTCTGGAACAACAACGATGATTCAAATATTGGTTTCACGTAGTGTTAGCGTTGTTTAGAGCTTGAATATACCTCCTGCATAATATGTACATGTTATGCAACAATATATAAACCTAGTTACTCAATACGTGTGTTGTGAATCCAAAGCTCTCTCCTCAACAGCGCCTGATAATAGAACCTGAACATGATAATGATCCAGCAAAACTCAAAAGAACACATTTATGCTAGAACAACCGATGTTGGTACCTACCAGCACAGTTCTTATAAGGTATAATTGTTGATTAGAACTAAACTATATCAATTGTCGTGTACAATACATACCTACATATTTAAAGAAGACTTGTCAAACTAATTAAAAAACGCTGCAAATTCTTTCACTGGGGTTTATTATTCAATTGGCTTGCGTTCATGATTTGAATTTCTACTAAGCTTTGGAGTGTGCGTGTTTCACAGGATAGGGCGATTATTGAATTTCAGGAGATATGCATGGAGCACGTAAATCTGTTCTCGACCAAAATACCTATTTGGATTGATCAGTTGATCATATTTGTGTGCCTCCTGAAATTCAATAATCGCCCTATCCTGTGAAACACGCACACTCCAAAGCTTAGTAGAAATTCAAATCATGAACGCAAGCCAATTGAATAATAAACCCCAGTGAAAGAATTTGCAGCGTTTTTTTATTGAACCCCAATAACCCCCCCCCCCCCCCCACAATAAAAACATCTATAATTTATCAAGTCCTTTAGCACTCGTATTGCGTTAAAACTTCCCCAAATCCAAATTTAAATGACGTAGCCAAAGGTAGACAGATGTAGAGGAGGCACACAAATATCATCAACTGATCAATCCAAATAGGAGTTTTGGATGAGAACCGATTTACGTGGTCCATGCATATCTCCTGAAATTCAATAATCACTCTATCACCTGTAAAACACGCAGACTCCGAAGCTTAGTAAGATTCAAATCATGAACGCAAGCCAATTGAATAATAAACCCCAGTGAAAGAATACTTATTTACCCCAGTAATAATATTGAATAATAAACCCCAGTCATAATATTGAATAATATTTACCTAAATATTATCAGCGTTTCATGCATATCAGAATGCTTCAACCCGTGTATCGGCTACTAACTACACTACAAGTATTCACATCGGCTATCACTCCAGTATCCACATTCACTAAAGCTCGACGCTATCGGCCGGACATCACTAGGTTACAAACAAACAATAATAAACGAAAAAACGCAAACGTTGGCACCATAAATCGGGCCATACATCGGGAATGGTTTGACCTACGGACCTGGGGAGGGGCTCATTCGATTCCTGACGGTATGTTCTTAAAATAAGTTTACATTAAAGGGCACTTTAAATTGAGTGAGAGAGCTGGCTCAAGAATTTTGGCGTCGTCGGACCAAGATGGATTTTTCCTGAAAATTTCAGATTTTTTGCTCCAGCCGTTTGGGAGAAATCGTGCGTACGGCGGACGGACGGAAAAATTTTTATTGCAGATTCGGATTCTACACCCTTTGAAACGTAAACCATGAAATTTTCAGCTGGCTCAAGAATTTTGGGGGGGGGGGTTAGAATTTTTTTCCCCAGATTACAATGGTTTATTATTGAATAATAAACCAAAATTAGGAAATTCATAACAGCAGAGCGATGCTATAATCAGAATGGTACTTCCTTTGGGAGCAATACATCCAGAAGTATATTACAAGTACGGAGGCAGCTAAAGGGATCCTTAATGTATGAATGATACTTCGATC
Organism: Creontiades dilutus; assembly: GCA_031894815.1. Lineage (NCBI taxonomy): Eukaryota > Metazoa > Arthropoda > Insecta > Hemiptera > Miridae > Creontiades > Creontiades dilutus. Next base: position 70,489 of record JAVIWC010001957.1, read on the forward strand.
TACGGTGCTGAAATATGCTTTGAAGCTCTTTGGAATAACTCTTGCTGCTATTTTTTGAAAATTCGCGAATATCACGAGAAACCGCAACCTTGAATTCTACGTCATATCAATCAATTTATCAAACATGATTTCTACTCACTATCAATGTTTGCATAATAGATAAATTATGCAACGAATTGTGATTATGAAAGATGTTGTCGATTATGTTAAACCTCCACGTTTATCTGAGCTATCAGAGTTGTTTCGGACAAAAAATGCCTCTTTTAATTTTTTTTTTAGAGGCTCCATTTCGAGTTATTTCACATTTAAAATTTGTTTCGTGTTTTCGATCTTATGTCATTAAAACTGTCATAACTCCTTCAATTTTGGAGATAGCTCAAATTTTGATTAGTATATCGTTGGAAAGAGCGTTAAATTTTCCATCTCCCTTGTGTATAAAAAAGTTCAATTAGTGAAAAATCAATCGGAAAAGTGAAGTTTGTCAAATCTTCAGAATGTCTACTTTCTTCATAATCTGTAGGTCTACTGAAATTCTACTCTTCAAATTCAGCCTGTAGTCCTAAAATAAGTGCCAGAATCTCAGCTTTTCAACGGTGTACTCCGATTGAAGTAACTCGAAAACGAAGCCTATATTAACATTTCTAAGAGGCGCTTTTTGTCAGAAATGAGTTGTAGAATCTATTCCCAGCCTGAGGCAAGTTCCTCAGATTAGTACCAAGTATACATCTATCATGCCAACAGAACACGCGGCCGGAGCGGTAAAAAAAGAGGAGAGAGCAGGGACCCTGCAAAAATGGCAGCAGAGATGGGCAGCTGAAACCCGAGGAAGGCGGACAGCACGTCTGATCGGGGAAGTGCAAAAATGGACGGAGAGGAAACAGGGCGATGTTAATTACTATTTAACCCAGTTCCTGACGGGGCATGGTTATTATCGGTCGTTCCTAACGAAAATAGGGAAGACTTCCGAGGCAAGGTGTGTGTACTGCCGAATGGGGGACGATAATGTAGAGCACACATTCTTTATACGCCCAAAATGGCAGTAGCTAAGGCATGAATTTTTTGGAGTAATAGGTGATTTCAGCCCAGAAACAGTAATAGAAAAGATGATACAATCTGCGGAGAACTGGAGTACAGTCAGCACATATATCAATATGGTGCTCAAAGAGAGGGAAGGGAACAGAAGCTGGGAATGAGCCAGGGAAGAAGTAGTGAAGACCAGGAGGAACCCTCACGAGGTTAAAAAGGGGACTGCCCAGAAGTAATGCCAAAAAGCAGTCCCGGGACAGTCCTAATAGACGAGAGGAACGGTGTTTTTTAGTCGGTATGCCACGATGGAGACTACGACACAAAGAGTGAGGGGAACAGATCTTTTGATGTATACCCCCTCACTGTCAGTCCAGTAATGGATTTTCCACCAACCTCTATTAAAAATATAAAAAAATGCCAACACTCCGACAACTTTTCTTCAATTACCTAGTAAAAGATTTTTGTTCATTCCTTATTCAAAATGTCTCAGTCTGGAGGTCATTGTTGTTTATCCTCCGGCAAACCGTGCGATGAGCGTTCGATCTCAAGGTTTTTTCCTTGTACAGACAGGTTATCGGAAGATGAGGATGTGAACCAGCAACTAACTGGTGTTTCTCAGAGATACAGCAGTAACGGTGTTGGTTCCCGCGAGAGTTTCGTTGATCTGAACGATTCACTGATCTTTACAGAGGATTTAGGATCTTGTGCTGCCAGATCAGTGATCTTATTTAGCTATTTGAAATCGATCTGCATTGATAACGTGAAATCGTGAGTTCTCAGCAGGAATGCGACTGTTACAGATGACCGTACCTGCCTGATGGCGGATTGGCCATCGTTTGAAAAAGATGTTCACATTGAACGTTGAACGTGTAATATTAGTATTGACAAGTAAGTCATCGTTACAAACTCAACTTCTAATTGTTAAAACCGCTAAAAATTATGACTCAAACGTTTAGTACTACCGTATCACATAACCCTTCCACGTATATCATTGATCTATTAGAAGTAATTTGATCAATTTATCTATCTAGACGTAGTTTGTGGCAGTTACATTATGTAATCTATTTATATTTAGCCTCCTTAGACCGATTACGAAAGAAATTATCCACAATGGCCCTTCAGCTGATCAGTGTGTCTCCATACCATTTAAATGAGTTCTATATGGGTCATTTTCCCAGAAAGGGCGAATCCGGACCTGTCGTTTTCAGAAAACCTAAACTTGAAATTGAGTTCTGCCAAAAATCAGAGGTCATCTTTGCATTATGTGGATTGTATCTCAAAGGTAGGCCGCGCTATAAGGGACCTAATTAAAGTAATTATTTAAATATTAATAATGAAAATCGATTGGCAGACGAAAGGCACCTCTGGCAGGCTTTGAGACAACAAATGAATCTATTGATACCTAACAAAAATTTTTCGGACCTGCACGATCACAAATGTGTATCATCTAAAAGAATAATGAATCAAAAGGAACCAATGAGAGATATTTAGCAAAATTACTGCTTGAAACTTGATAGATGCACGTGGTCAGCAGACCGATACCATTGGTAATTATATTTTCGTCTTTATTACCTTTCAAATAGGTAGGATGTTCTGATTTACTTATGCATTATTGTCAATAATTTAACTTGACTATATTATAGCTATGATAAAGACTACTATTAATAAATGACTTGAACGTAGTCTTTCACCTGCCCATATGGAGGGCAGGCCAAAGACACAAGACAGTGCTTGGAAACTTGGTTTTTTTTTAACCTTTTCTCGGGTTGTATCTTTATTCCAGCCCTTCCGCATCTATACAGTTCTCAAGATTTTTCAGCTACTGGTGACAAATCAAGTAAGGAATTTCCCAATATTTTGCTATAAAATTGTATTATTTTAAACGTGTTGCATGTTTTACCGCTGGGTTGTGTGCTCGATCATTAAGCGCGAGCAATTTTGAAGTAATCACTTTTCTTTTGCTCATGAAGCTAATTTCTGCACTTACAGACTCAAGGATCAATTTAGTATGTAGGCTCCTTAAGATTTTAACATGCTGATGCACAGGCCCCTGTCAGCTGACAAGCTCCCGTTCCAGCAACAATTTTGTATGGACTCTTCTTGGGACATTATTATTTATTCAATCAATTATTGATTGTCAACAAATACCCGAGCAACTACAATGATTGTGGTGACAGATTCCTCTTGATGCGACCTTAGCTCCGTCTCTTATTTCAGAATCATAAGACCCAACAGTCCATATTGCCCTTACAGGCTCTGCTGTAAGATAATCACGTTTGTCAGACCTAATTATCGCCTCTCCTCTCTAACTATCAGAAAGCGGGAGAGAGTGAAATATGCTTTATTATGAAACGAGAGAAAAATTACAAATATATCCACAACTCGATCCTTATTATATCTTTAAATATTTACATAATTCAAAATATTCCTTCGTTCATGCATGTCATACAACAGCGGACCTCGGTCCGTCTGTCGGAGGTTGCCTGAGATGCGACCATTCTTTTCAAACAAAACTCAAAGCCCTATAATTATTATTTGATTATAAACACTTCGGGAAGGACATGATTTAAATTCCTGCATATCACACATACGCTAAATCTACACTCCAAGGGACAATCCCCTCGTAATTTAGATATGTACTTCCGATCCACGCATCAAATTTTCCACCTCTGCCTTTACTTCATATTAATTGACTAAGCGTTTTCCAGTGGCATGAATTAATCTTTAAAGTAAATCTTACTCAGCAATTCTCGCACCATCAGATTTCCATATTTCCGAAGCTCAATGAACATCTCCCTGGGAAATACTTAGATAATGAACATTAACTTCAATCTACCATGTTGCACACTATATACACCTAGCATAAGCTAAAAGCATTCTTTAAAACATATGTAGTGAGTAATTTTCAATTTTATTGAAGTTGACTGGTGGGAAGGAAAATGCGGCGAGGCGGTGAACCACGTTCGTGGCCGGCCTCCAGGCCAAAACTACCATTCCCCTTTGGGCTCTTCGCCCTGGCAGGTCTCAATCTTCGCTGTTCCTCGTGTAGTTAAACGACAAACGAAACTGATTGAATCCAATCTAAGAGGTAAGTTCCTACTGTAGGTTATATGTCACACGTTAAAGAGCTTCAACATGTTCCAATCCAAAGTTATCAGGTAGAAATCGGATTTTCGACATATTTTCCTGGTATATGGGTTGAGAGGTGAGGTAAAAATGTGGCAGGTTCTCTGCCTTTATCGATTTCCAAGCGCTCTCACCTCTTAGGGCTTCATCAGGAAAACGTTGAATTGGCCTGTTTGTTTGGTTGTACAGGTATAGTTCACCTCTGGCTAGCTGGATACGTACAACCATCCCACTCAGGGCACCAACATGCACAATGATTAAGCTGAGCTTGAGGAATGTCCTCACTCAGGGAGAGGTAGAGCGGTTGAAGGCAGGCACGAATGCTCGCCCCTCAGGCAGGCTACCCAATCAGGTATTTGGAGGCAGTGGAGAGTTCAGCAACATGGTAATCTGCCATAACAGAGTTACCATCCTAGCTCCCTGCTAAGGTAGGATTCATGGCAGAGACTGCATCACCAAGGACTTCCACCCTGGCGATGTTCCGCTGCATGTGAGTTTTGTTAAGAACTCGAGTAGCAGATTCCTTGGCTGGTAAAACCAGATAGAAAGTTGGACCTAACCTGCAGCGCCTTGGCAAGCTGTTGTCTTGCAAGGTAATTTCTTGTAATAAGGTGAGCCATACCATTCTTCTCGCCCTCACAGTCTTCAGTAGCTGTCCTGTCTTCTTGCAGGCAGGAAGAAGCGCAGTCCCAGAAGGATCGGCTCTCCTAAACAAATCTACCTTAATGATTAAGGGAATCATTTAATAATGCGTGGGTGTAGACCATCTTGCATCATTAGTCCGCCAGGGAAATATGGGGAATATTGGGTACCTTCTATATTTCTGTCTAGTTTTGTAGTTCGTATAATGCACACTGATGACAATCCAGCATGTTTAATACTTAATTATTATTCCAAGTACCAGTGACCTGCCCAAAAATCATTTTACCTTCTCGTAATAGTTTTGTTTACTCTGATTCAGAACTGAGTGCAGTGAATGCTCCAGAACTTGGGAAGTCAAAAATAACGTCTGGAGCAGGGTCCATGACTTTTCTTTGCGTTGGCACCATCATCAGCCCTTCTATAATCTTAACAGGTAAAACAGAAAAAACACCTTTACAGTTAGGTGTTGTTTCTATAGTATAAGACATAGGCTTTTGCTAATTGAGAAGATTTATAATTTGATTCGGCTACTTGAAAATTGTCGTGTACGAGCATAACTTGAAGGAACTGAGAAAAGTTGAATAGATATCTCATTGAACTTGGAAAAGAATTGCTGAGAGAATTGTACTTGTGAGCATTCGCCAAATGTATTTCTTGTCTGGGAAGAAATGAACCCAATAGCACCGGTAGAAGTTAAATTTGTTACAAAAGTTTATGTTGGTACACCCGCAGGAAACGTTTCTTAACGACATATCAAAAAGCCATTCCACACAATACGTGAGACTATCAATGGTGACTTTTTCGAACAATTCAAGGACTTTTAATGTGCACATTTTCCTATTTTGGTTTACTACTTTCACCAACCTTCATTTTATGATGTTACCATAGTTCTTGCAGAGATGGAACTCAAAAGACTACATATAGATTAATTAGGTCAATCTCTATAATCGCATTCAAAGTCAGTTGACAATTCCTGCAGTTATGATGATTCTTGCAAGGATTTCTTTCAAACACGAGTACAAAATTGCTACCAACCTGGGTCGATAGGAGTAAAAATTACTGCATGAGATATATCCTACGTAGGACAGAGAGGCTCCATTTAATGTCACGCCATTCGCACCAAGAAACTTTGGTCCGGAATTGGAATATTTAATGAAAAATCAAAATTCGAATCTTGTTTGTCACTGAAGATTATTGGTGCGAATAAGCGGTGCTATCAGTTGAATAAAATGTATTGTTGATAAGTTTTGCCGGTTGTTCCTGCCTATTTAAGTCATATTTGGGTTCTTTGCATCTCCAGCTGCCAGCTGTCTCTTCAACGAAAACACCAAGCAACCCATCCGCCCTGAGAGATTGAAAGTGGTCGCCGCCAAACAAATTTTATCCCTGAAACATGAAATCGACGCTCAAACAAGGGAAGTAAGGATGCACTCTTCCTAAACCGATATCTGTGGATACATACTCCCATCAACGTTATAATAAATTATTCAGCTGCATTTTGTATTTACATTTCGTGAAGTCGGACGAAAAGAAAGAAAGTTGTGCTCTGAGTTGTGATGGATATGGTTAGTTGGCCCTTCCCGATTTTAGAATCCGTCGCCTTGGGAGATGAATCAGGCGTTATCAAGCGTCTGGGTCATCCTACGAGCTTGGCAGAGCATTAATATCCGTATCCACCTCATTGGAAGGGGAAACTATACCATTCCATCACCTCACATGGTAGCAGAGAGTGGTTACGATCATTGGCTCTTTTATTATATATTGTCCTGATTATCCTGCTGCCCCTATTCACTCGCATTTCCACCTTTGGCTGTATGCCCTTTATTATGATCAATTTGAAAATTGTGATACCCCGGCCCTACTCATTGTGAGCCCCCTCCCGCATTTCTCAGTGCCCTGGGAGTGTGATGGATATGGTTAGTTGGCCCCTTCCCGATTTTAGAATCCGTCGCCTTGGGAGATGAATCAGGCGTTATCAAGCGTCTGGGACATCCTACGAGCGTGACGGAGCACTACTATCAGTATCCACCTCATTGGAAGGGGCAACTATACCATTCCGTCACCTCAGGGTATAAATATTTGTTATAAATATGATATAAAAGCAAGGGGGGAAACTTACCTATTGGTGAATTTCTATCATCATTCACCCAGATGAGGTACTGAATCAACATTACCAAGCGAAAAAAAAATGTTATCTGGCTTGTTTTATTAGAAGGGAGGAATTTTGTTGATATGTTCTTGTTGGACGGTTGATTTTTGTAATTGCTTACTATTTGAAATATTAAAATACAGTTTTTAAACAAACTAGTTCAATAGTTTGCACTCATGATTTATACGGTTTTCACAAGTTTACCTTCTGTATACTGTATCTACATTTTTGGATACGAGTAGCCGATACAAGAAATTGGAGAATTAATAGCATACTTTGTTGTTTGAAGGTACAATTGGTAACACTATTGGAGACTTACGAAGGTGAGATCACGTCACAAGCAGATAATCTGGCAATCCTGGCCACGCAGAGGGAATTTTTCTTCAATAAATACGTCCAACCTGCATGCGTTGACTTGAGTAACAAATTGTCAAAAGAGGATTTGAAACGGGGACTTCGAAACAACACTATTGAGGTGCGCTAAAAACTTCATGATTCCAAACATATAACATCTTGGTTTGCTGAACATTTCAACAATGACGTACCTGCATAATCACTCTTTGCTCCACTGGCAATTTAGCGAAATCACGTTTTATAGCACTCACTGTATTCATCGTGGATTTACAACTAACACAGTTCAGTCACAAGGGTTGGGGACAATCAACTGATAATAGGATGGGAGTGTGGTTTTGTGATTAGATGCACACATTCTAGCTGGTGAGCGGACGGATAGGTGTGGTCCCTGAAACTTACTTCAGGCTCATTGGTTTATTCTTTGGACTCGGATAGAATGAAACGCTGTGTTCTCTGCGCCAGCAGGAGCACGGCTCACTCACGCTCTTTGACACTATCCCATCTGACAGCGAGCCCCTAGCTCCCCCTCCCCCTCTCAAAACTCACGACTCCACCATCCTCTCATCCATCCTGAGGCTCTGTTTGGCGAGTGGATTTGAAACCCTTCTGCTCTTCAATAGGTTTCATGGGGAATAGTTAGAAAACAGTACTTATGACAATATAAAGCTTATTATATTGTTATTATCAGGTATCTTTTTCATTTTGTCCAAGGGGTGCAGATGCGCCTCTGCTCCTGTCAATAGCTGCCCATGATTATTACAACAGCAACTATACCACTACCTGTTAGTTCATCTAAGCTCTAAACCTAGGAAGTATTTTCTCATCCAAGTTTAAGGTAACCCAATCTCACCTTAAAACTCATCACAATAATAATGCTATGTAATATAGTTGAAGCTGGGATCAGTAAACGCTACCTCATTGGAGTTACATCTTTCTCCAACATTAATCAAAGTGTTAAAAAGTGCCACTTTAATACATCTTGACTCAACGGAAATGGTCATTTTGTCTCACTGTTTTGCTTAATTGATTCTGATCCTATTGTAGCTCCATGTAGTAATTTATCAACTCGTTTTGGATTTTCTTTGTGTATTGGCTTTTCCCATTCATTTAAATAAATAAATAAAGAAAAATACTTTTTAAATGGAACTGCAAGGGGAACAATGAAACAGACAAGCAATGGGATCGAGTGCCTCAATTCTTGAGCAAAACATCAAACACACAGTGGCAATTTACGTTGGAAGAATTTATCCAGATATTCCAGTTGATTTATATAGAATACCTAGGTATTTTATTAATAGAATAATATGTAAGTGCAGAAAAAAGCATCTTAAGGAATACCTTCATTCGATATTCTATATTTGCATAGCTTATAGTTTACTCAATTTGTTTTGCCTACAGGGAGCGGCTTTTGGATTGAGTAAACAACTGTCTAATAGTGGAGAGCTCCGAGAAGCAGTTTTCCGATTTCAAAACTACACTGAATGCCGAAGAAGAGTACCTGAAGACAGTACAGTTCAGTACTACCTGCATTATGATAAATTTTGTATCGATACTCCTAAAGGTTAGTGTTTCTTACACTCTGCAGTACTATATCGAACGTCATGAATGACTTCCATTTATTATTTTTTAACTATTTTTATTACAGGATGATAATTCAAAGTAGCATAACGAAGTGCGGTGACATAATTTCCCAATATAAATACTTATACCGAGAATTCTTTTAGGTATTCCTCTCGTGATTTCGCTACTTACCTACTTTTACAGGGATGTATGATTTTCAATGTGAATTCAAAATACCTGGTAGAGCCTTGATAAGTGATTTTCTAGTTCAGATAATGACTGATAATATTCGTATGATATTGAAAAGGGCAGATGAAAATTGGAGCCTGAGGTTGATACAAAAATGTTTATTCTCAAAATAAGAAAATATTTGTAAAATATTCTAGGAATTAGGAGCCGCAGAAAAAGTTGTACTTGAGTCTATTTCTAATTAAGACTCATGGCAAATGAAGTTCGAGACCTGCAGGTCGCAAAAGACTTGCAGGTCGCAAACGTCTTTTGCTGAAGATTCTTGCCTCAAGATAACCATTCACTCTCCCCACCTAACAACCTGGGCAGGTCGCCGATCCTTTACAGCAGATTCTACTATTCAAATAAAATTTATTCATGAGGACTCGGAAAATGACCTTGTTTTGGTACCTATCATTGTTTTACTCAGAGGAGTACAGTAGACGTCTGTCATCTACCGAACCCTGACTGTACACGAAGATAATAGAGGTCCCATTCATTCACAAAGTGAATTGCGGAGCAAACTGCAGGTCGCATTCATCCACGGAGTGAACTGGTGAACTTCGGAGCAACCTGCAGGTCGCATTCATCCATGGAGTGAACTGCTGGTCCTATTTGTTCATGGAGTGAACTGGTGAACTTCTCCCACTGACCTTGTCTTTGGACTGAGTGACCTGCAGGGAGTCTACTCCCTCAGGTGACCTGGGTTTAACACCTCTAGGTGGGGGGCTGTGTCATGAAGCTTACGCGGTGGGCACCCCTGGTTTTAGGCATGAACAATGTGCTCACTCTTAGAAGGACATGTGCCTTTTCAGCATTGAAAACCCAACCCCGTGTATTAGTATTACACAGTAGGGATCTAGTTATCTTGGTTCCTCTACTAATTGAACTTTCTCTTCTGAAGGAAGATAGTGGTTTTAGGCAAAGTTCTGGTTAATGGATCAGTTGGAGTGGGGAAGGAGCATTTCGGAAGTTTCCATAGTATAAACTGATGATTCCAGACGGTGGTATGTCTGCAACATCAGACCCAAACTGACAGAGAGGATGGAAGTTAAGTTACGGGTGACGGTGTTTCCGTGACATATAGTCCGCGTACACCGTTACGCGATGTTTCCAGAATACAACTTCTGCGGACATCAGAGTTTCGTAGCCAGTTTCCAGATATAATGCGTAAATTGACGTGTTAGGATGAAGCATTAGGACTTCTTTTTTTTAAATGAAAAATCGTTGAGTCTGCTCCACCAAATTGTGTTCTTCATTCAATGAGAGTTGTCTCTTCATCAGGCAGGCTTCCCGAAGACGCTGGAATGGGTCTGGTGACGCTTGTCGAAGACAGATACTACCTTCAAGGGGTTCTCAGCACCAATGTGCTACAAGAATTTTCTGTGGCCACCAACATTTCGGAGCACGCGACTTGGCTAAGAAAGATTATCAAGAAAGCTGTAGACAATATTCAGTAAGGATTTCAACATTTCGAATACCTAATACCACTCGTAAGTTGCGTTTAAAGACATATTGTAACAAATATGAATAAAACTGTTGTTCAACTTTCATTCTAACCTGTGGTCGAACAATAATCGTTTTTGATGTTGCTTTTGCAGGTGCAAAAACATGTTCATTTGCAACAACAAAGCTTGTATAGAACCTTCGAGGAAGTGCGATGGATTTGACGATTGCGGCGATGGTTCTGATGAATCTGCGTGTGGGAACAAGCTGCCTGGAGGAGCTCAAAAGTGATCATATTTAAATTATTAAGGATTATTCGTATGTTCAAGATGTGGGAATGTAAGGTGACTTATCTTTAGATAGCTACCAACAAGAGCAACCAGGGGTAGAAGGGTTTGTATTTTGGAGCCTTCAGACAGTGACACTTATTGTGCCTATCAAAACAAGTTTCAGCTCAGAAAAATATGTAGTGGCGCATACATTAAAAGTAGAAGAAGCTGTATGCATTTTATACAGCTACAGGTACAGTTTGTACTTAGTTTTCGAAGTCAGCTGATGTTAGTTTTGCTCTGTGGATTTGATGAGATTATGTTGTTATTGAAGGCGCATTTTGACGTTTACTGAGTGTTTTGTTGAGTGCTAGTTTTGTGGAACTTGTGAACATGATTATAAACTTAATTAGAAGTGGAGGCTTGTTGTAACCTCGAGTCATAAAAAAATTAGTGATGAAGGAGGGTTTAGATATTCGTGTCCAAAGGGTCCCCCATCTCAATAGGGAGGGTTTTGTTTGCCAAGAAAGCATGATAGGATACTAGAGAGAGATTCAACAATACAATTTTTGGTTTAACGTTGACTTGGCCGAATTATCTCTGTTTTAAGAGTGTAGTAAAGTAAGAGAACTTTGGTGGTGTTTTTAGCACATATCTTCAAACTTCGAATCATGCAAGATTACTTTTAATATTTTAAATGTTCATGTTCCTCGAACTCCTAGATTTGGAAAAAAGGTCTTACCAAAGTTTTTTTTTTAATTTAAGAATTGCTCATACTTTTTCAAACCTGCAATTTATTCATTCAGGACTAAAAAAGTTATTTTATATTATGTGATAGAAATTCTTCCAGGAATTAATTTCTATTATAGGTGACTGCTATAAGCTTGTGCAAATTTTGTGGTGTAGTGCCACGTTTTACCACTTAAGAATTATGCTGTGATGAAGATGGCGGCATTTTTCGTTTTAAATTTAGTAAAGACGTCGAAACACACTATTTTCTTCTTATCCAAAAGGACACCATGCCTTGTCCAGAGGGTCCCGGCTTTGGGAGACATTGGACAACATTGGAGGTCTGGAAAATTTTAAATCTTTGGCGTTTTTACATTGTGTTGATCCCAATGCATCGCTTTAGTGTAGAAAATACTTCAAATTTCAAATTGATCTGAATCGTCGTTATACTATGCACACTATTAAATGCACATTATTTTTAAAGAAAATTCGTTCTATACTTGGAAACTTCACACAGAGTGACATAATTTTAGGTCGAGCTGCGAGCTGCCAACCCTTCTGTCGGGAGGTTTGTTCTCTTTCGACGACAGAACCTGCGTGGAGAGCTGCACTCTTGGGAGCGGGGACGAGGTTGCTGCTGGGCAAAGCGTTCAGCTGACCTGCGGACAAGGGACGGCCGTGCCTGAGAGCAACCCTCTTGGCTCATACGCCTGCCTCAGCAGTGGCCAATGGTCACCCGAGACGCCCAAGTGCATTTGTGAGTTTCTGTATCATACTATAGATGATTAACAATGAATACATCATTATAAACTATTCTAATCTAGGTACCTATCTATCTAATTTAGGTACCTACTGCACAAAGTTGAAAATGATGTTGTAAATTGTTTAGTTGAACATTTCCAGTTACTTTACCTTCCAATGCCTTGGTCTACTACGAACTCTTTATGCTCTTTAAACAGCTTTCGAGGTTTTACATGAGGAGGGAAAGCAAATGTGCACAGCAAAGCAAAACTAAGTATCCCGAGGTATCTCCACCATTCTGTGCCCAGTACCCAGGAAGGTGACGATTGGTACTCATAAGTTCGATAAAGTCAAGTATTTCGCCTACCTGGAGAGCATGGTGACAAGTAGGAAGTATGTCCAGGATGAGATATGCTCTCGAATAATTGCTGGCAACCGGGCATTTGATACCAATATAAAACTCTTCAGGAGCCTGGTGATTTCCAGGACAACAAAGATGAGGCTTTACAGATTTCTGGTGCGGCCTGTGGTCTGTCACGGGTCTGAGGCTTGGACCATTAGAGCTACGGTTGAGAAAAGAGTGATGGTATTTGAGAGAAAGATTGTAGTGGATCGTAATGGTGCAGTCAGAGAGGATCAAGGTTGGAGAACTAGACAAAATGCAGAAATAGATGTATTGTTAAGGCGTGAAGACATAGTCCGATTTATCAAGGCTGGGCTCATACAATGGCTGGGGCATGTTGTCTGTATGACAAGGGGGCCTACCCGAAAATAATGCTGCGAGCTTGGAGAAGACAAAGAGGTCGTCCTCGGAATCGCCGGCTTGATGAGGTCTTGAGGGACCTCCAGTTGGTGGAAATGCGGAGGTCTCAGGCGGATGACTGCACCCAGTGGCGGAGAGGTGTTTAGGAAGCCAAAGGCCACATCGGCCTGTAGGGCTTTGTGGTTAGTTAGTCTTGTTCTACAACATACTGGGTCTCATTGAGTCGATTCATGTTGCGAATCTGCTTACATTCAATGTTCGGATGAAGCCCCAGAACTATGCTCTGCGACAAGAATCTTGTGCATCCAAAATTCAATTCATATTTTCATCGATGCTCGAGACGGGAAGTTGTAGTAGAGTCCCAGCTTGTACCAGGCTTTCTGACAATATTCGACATAGCTTTTTGAAAAATTTGGATTACAAAATGTCAACGCTTTTCAGTCAGTCCTTTACTAGAGCAAAACTGTATTTGATTACCTAATTGTCGTCTGAAGCAGAGAAATTTCAATAAGCGAACTTGTTCCACATTAGGGTACAAATAACTCTGTACTTTGTGATGGATGTGATTAGTTCCCCCTTGCTGATTCTTGAAACTGCCACCTCTGCAGACTTGGCGCCTCCTAACGTCATGGATACCCTCTGGGTGTTGATGGCATTAATCGCCTCACCATTTGGAAGGAGCCAGTAAACCATTCCATCTCCTCACCTGTCGGACCAATACGAACGTTTGCACATGCTGATATGTGATATCGATTTCTACTGCCATCACGGTTTGAATTTACTCAAAATCGTAGGGTTATTGAATACAGTCATTAGACTCAGCTTATTTTGTACAGTTTCGATTTCGCTTTGCATAAAAGTAAGTGATTTGTGGAGTTGGATTAAAGTTGTTTTGTTACTTTTTAAAATCATCGATCAATCCAACGTTAAATACTTTGCAGTTGAATGCCCACCCCTCGAAAAACCTAATGTAAACATCACGTGTGAGTACAACTATCACGAAGTGAGCTGCAAGAAGTACATGCGCCCCGGGACCATAGCCACATACCGCTGCGACCAGTACTACACTCTGTTGGACCCAGTGTCTCCCGGTGAAACTAAGTGCCTGGAAGGAGGCAGATGGCGAAGCGAACCTCCAGATTGCGTGCCAGGTAAACAAAATTAATCAACAACACAATTTTCGAGGTTAACTATTTCAATGATCTAAACCACGTGTTATTGATAATCTGAATGATCATAGGATCTAGACTTAATTGAATGTGATGAAGTTGTTCCAGCGCAACCCTACCTAGCGTACTAACTAACTACTTACTTCCTGTTAATTATAACTATTTATCGTTATATTGGCAGAATGCGGAGTACTCAATCCATTTGCGTCGAACGTTAAGCCGACCATAGCTTTTGGAATGAACTTGAAAAACGTGCTGGAGCACCCCTGGCAAGTGGGCATTCACGGCAAGAATTCCACTCATCCAAAATGGGTGCAGCACTGTGGCGGTACCATCATCACTCCCCATCTAGTTCTGACTGGTGAGTAGCTCACTTAATCATATCTATGAAATTATAAATATTTAACTAGAGGTAGGAGTTTTTCTAAGTTTAATTTTTAAACTGGAGTGAAGTTAGCAATAGATCCCAGAAATGGGACATCTGTGAGGGTGATGGAATGTTATAGTTGCCCCTTCCGAGCAGGTGGATGCATTATTATGCTCCGCCACGCTCAGAGGATGTTTCAGACGCTTGCAGGCGTCCGATTCATCTCCCAAGGCGACAGATGCTAAAATCGGGAAGGGGCCAACTAACCATATCCATCACACATCGCAGGACGACGTTAGCAATAACATTCTAGCATTAAATTTAGTCTCTTTTTTCCAAAACCCCAGGCACCGGATATAAGTCATGAAGTTGCATGGTCCTCAGGTGTGTGTGTTTGGGCGGAGTGGACTTCAGAGAGTATTGGGGTTGGTGACTTCAAGCATTTTCATCCCATCTGGTTGGCTACACTAGCCACTACAGTGAGGTGTCCCAGAGGTGGTCGTGGGGCAGTAGATACCCTCTGCCATGCGTGTCAGGGTAAAAATGAGAACCTGTATCATGTGGTGCCACAAACTCACTGTGGCCGCATTCTCCGTCATGATGCAGTCGCCAAAAAGCAGGAGCATTGTCATCCAGTAGCTGGAATGTGGAGAGAGAGACTAATAGTGTGATATGATATAGTATATCATATACCTGGTGACCAGGGCAAGAAGCCAAATGTTGTTGCCATTAAGCCCAATGGGTCAGCCCATAATCCTGGCCATCCTGGATTTCCAAATTGTCAGTGACGATGTGGACAAAGAACAGAGCTGGAGGGAAGAAAATTAAATATGATACGAAAGATCTGTGGCAAGCGGTGTCTGAGCTAAAAGGAGTGGCTCCTAATAACATCAAGGCTATGGCTGCAACCATGCCATGGTGCAGAGTGTGGTCCGGGAAAAGTGTTATGGAATGTAATGCATACATTACTTACCAATATGTTTTTATTCCACGAATTTTAAAACGTATGACAACACGTTTTGGGAATTTTAAAATGTGTTTTTTCATTTACTTTAGTTTCATTATTATTTTTATTTTCCATTTTTTTGCCCTTTCAAAAAGGTAGCCTACAAAAAAGTAAACCTTAGGCCCTTTTTGTTGCTAGTAAATTAATTGTAGCATTAATTTTTTTCAAAGCTCTGGTCATAAAGTCTGAAATAATCCAAAGCTCCACAGATTCCTTCATTAAGCTAATAACATCTCTTACTCGTTCATCAATCGTAACATGCATAAAAAACTCATTTCAGACTATTGTAGCTTTCTGGACTTTCAACGTACCTAAATATTCGTTTGCTACAAACATTACAATGTTGCAATGCAATGAATAATATTTATAATAAATAGGTTGGTAATTAAGAAAACACACCATATCAACAATACTATGCTGTACCAACTTATCAGTTCCATAAATTTTTGTATGAATATTTTACAGCTGCTCACTGCCTCTATTTGCCTACCGAATTTAAACGATTTAATACCGAAGATATCCTAGTAACAGCTGGGAAATATAAAAGAGATTTCTACGACGTCGAAGAGGCCCAACAAGACTCCTCCGTAAGTATATAGAAATATCTTTCGTATTTTCAGTAGGTTGGTTGAGACAAGTTTCCAGTGGTGGGGGATATTATGAAATTCCTGAATGGACTAAACTTTTTGCCAGCTCCAAAAAGATATATATTGCAAATTTGTATGAATGTATCACCTTCAACTGTCAACTCCTACTTAATTGGTAGTTGTTCGATAAAATCGGACAGTTTCAAATGTGAAACTGATTAAAGTAAGTTTCCAATGAGAAAGAAAAGCTTAGATAGTGAAATAAAACTACTTACATTTTGAAAAAATATTTTAAAAATGGAAACGTTGTGGGAAATTGGAAAAATTTGAAGTCAAAAAGTAAATGCAAGAACTTCCAAAAATCCGAAAGCTTTGTTTCACTAGAAAAATGTTATTTAGAACAATTTTTTTCTCGTGAAAATTTCAAAACAAATTGCTCGAACTTCAACTTGATTCAACATATACGTACTCGTAATAAGTTCATTTAGGAAAACTCGCTCGTACGATGATGCTGCATTACTGGAACTTGACATTATGTCGATGATCGATATGTCCAGCTATGTCATTGATCGATAAAACTTTTTTTGGTTATTAAAATTACTCTAGCAGCTGAGTAGATGGTGTCATCTGTCTGATGGAGGAGAGAGAGATCTGATGGATTTGGGAAGTAGAGGATGATGGAGGAGGGAGAGAGGGATGGAAGGAAGTGGCCCTGTACAATGACCATCAGTTGAAGTAAGAGCGACGGATGACGCGGGTGGTGATACCATGAAGTTCTCCTAACAAGAAGGCTAGCTCGAGCAACGCCATGGCACTTTTGGAGCAAGGCCACACTGTGCACCACGACACGGTTGCAGCTGTAACCTTGATGTTATTGGTTACTACTCCTCTTAGCTCAGATACTGCTTGCCTCAGGTCGTTCCTACCATATTTACTTTTCTTAGCCCCTCAGATCTGTACCATGTCTACGCTGCCAGGGTTATAGGAGAGCCACTGGGCTAAATGCCAATGATATCTAGCTTCTTGCCCCAGTCACTCGGCATATGAAAACTCTCTTTCCCCCACATGCCAGCCACTGGATGACAAAGCACCTGCTTTCTGCTTGGTGACTGCATCATGACGGAGAATGCGGCCACTGTGAGTTTGTGGACACTGCCGCACCACATGATACAAATTCTCATTTTTAACCCAATAGGCACAGCAGACGGTATCAACTGCCCCACGACCATGTCTGGAACACCTCACTGCAGTGGCTTGTGTAGCTACCCAGGGAACATGAAAATGTCGGTAGTCCTGGGTGCTAATGCCCTCTGAACTCCATTCAGGGAGGAAACTGGGAATCCAGAGCACTGTCCGAGTTTTTCACCATCCACTAAATCCATCAGGGCAGCAGCAAACTCAGCAGATGACCTGGGTTTTGGAGCAGTTGGATTTGATCTATCACTCTACACAAACTACTGCCTGAAAAAAATCTAGATCAGCAGCAGTATGGGGGACTCTTTAGGTGATCCCCTGAGGGCTAGCAGGCAAATACTCATGCACACACACAAACACACTTTTTTTCCTTAATCATCATTTTTCATTCCACTTCACTTCATCTTCCTCTGTCACCTACTCAGATAATGGAGTAATTTCAATAACAATAAACTAGGTTGATCTATTGAGAGGTGGCTAATATTAGCTAGGTGGCAATTACTGGAGGCCGGATATATCATTTACCAATTAGAATAATTGAGAATCGGAATTACTATTATTATTATTCATTATCAACACCAGTTTGTTGTTCTGTTCTACCGCAGGCAAAAGAATTGATAATACCAGAGGCATTCAACGGTTTCAACACCCGCTACTCTCACGACATAGCAATAATTGAGCTCAACAGACCTTTCAAGATGTCCAGCTACACTCATCCGGTTTGCTTGAAGTTCGGGCAAATCTTAGACCTATCCAATACAATAGGGACGGTGAGTAAGTTATATGCAACACTACGATTGCCAGGCAGGGTACAAGGTGTGGATGAAAGGTTCTAGTAAGATACGCCATTTGGTTGTCCGTCTCTCAGTTCTACGCATGGTGTTATCTTTTGTACTCACCTGCCCCTTTACCTGCATTTCGAAGTAGACTTCTATGTTTTTTGTTATACCCAATAAATGCTACATGAGTTGTAGCCATAACTGCTTTATGAGCAAATGGCAAATGCGATTAATGTAACTTCATTTTAATGCTACTAATTGCAAAATCCCCCCAAAAAAATCTCCAAGTCAATCATTCCATCAATGGCTAGAGCTAACCTTGCTTAACATGTTCACTAACGAAATCCGCTACAGCAAAACTCTAGAAATCTCGCCTCTTCAGAACCTGCAAGCCCCCTGGACTACTGGATGCGTTTGCTTAAAGCCTACAGCTAAAATTCCAGAAACATGGAACATTTTTATTTTGTTTGTCAATACTGCCCACCCTCCTTGTCAGTCTTCGCACAATCCTCTTCTTGGGAGAGTTATACATGCCCCCCACCCTCCCCCTCCATGGAGTGGAGGTCTTTGTGCAAGATCTGTCCTGAAAGTCCGAATACAAATGTGATAAAACTTTTATTTTACGATTAATTGCGTAATTCGAGTTTGTCCCCTTCAAAATACTCTCCCTGCGACAGAACCCACTTCTGCCATTGTTGCTTCTACTGTATGAAGGCTCCATGAAAGTCTTCAGGTTGAAGACTTCTCAGCTGCCAAGTCCGTAGCTTCTTTAATGGGCTCGACGTGCCCCAAATACCGCTCTCGAAGCACCAATTTTGTTTTTGGAAATTAAAATAAGTCACTTGGTGAAATCCAGTGGGCAATGACTGTTTGGCTGTGACTGAATGTGCAGCCAAAAATCTCAAATTTCATCTCAGCCTTTTCTCTGATAATTTTGTGACTCGTTGTTTTACTCAAAGAAAGCTGTTTAGCCCCCTGTCCAACGGTTAAACGACGGTCCTGCAGAACACAAGATTGAATTATTTCCAGCAGTCCTGACCAAGGGTAATCTTCGAGACTTTCTCAGCCCTCACGAAATCTTTCTAACTACTTGTGGACTGTTGGTTCCTTGAAGGCATCATCTACATAAACTTGGTTAAGATCATTGAAAATTTCACGGCCATTCATGCCAAGTTTTGAGAGAAATTTGATGATGACGCACTGTTTGTAAATGACTGAAGCTCTAACAGGACGAGTGGTAGGCAGAGGGGTCACATCAAAGGTACTGGGGTGAACCACTTGCTTTCGTAGGGCAGTTGTTCGTTCACTGAGCATTGTTTGGATGGTATAGAAGGGCCCAGCTGGACTCCGTACTTTGCCATCTATCCTTCCCAGAACACTTCTCTTTGAATTTTCAGGACAAAAATCGTTCAGTCTCCTTTATACTCCTGGAAGAGTGTGTACTGCCCAGCAGTACAAACTCTTAGGAGACTTTATACTACTTTAGTTAGTTCAAGACTAAAGCCTGTTCCATGATAAAACTAATTTTTCATGATTTAAAAAAGAAGCATTTGTGCCCACCTGGCATCTTTTCAAATTTTCTGGAGAAAAATATCCACCCCTTCCATATCAAAATCCTCAATACACCAAATTTTCCTATTTATTTGAAGTTCATATTCATCTAAAACAGACCATCATGATTGATGCAAAGCGATCAATTCAACTTGGTTTTCATGTGTTTTCAGCTTGTTGGATGGGGCTACACTGAAAAGAAAAACATCAACGGAGGTCAACTCGGAGTTCCTAGTGACGTTCTTCTGAAGTCCGAGCTTCCCCTGATAAGTTTGCAAGAATGCAAAAAGATCAAGAAGCCCACCAGGAGCGACAATTTCTTCCAGTTTTTGACTTATGACAAAATATGCGGGCGCTTCCAAGACGGTAAGTTCTTCTTTTCTTAGATGGTATTTCAAATAATTAAAATTAGGTTCGGTGGCGCTTCCTGCCCTGAAATCCAGGGACTACGCCGAGCCTGTAACAGACAACCACGAAGGGAGCATGAGACGAAAATGAGCTTTTCTCACCCAAATACAAATTTCAACTAGCAATATGCTATTAGGTGCAAAAAAAAAAAAAAAAAAAACGACTCAATTCAACCTTTAAAAGAAGTTCACTCCAACCCGAAGTACGCAAATACCTTTTAAAAAAAAATGAATATCTTTAAAAGATCATGATTTTAGTTATGATGTTTTGTTCGCTGAACTTCCGAAAACCGTGTTTTGCACCAGTTGAAATTCATACGTATCTACCCAGCAAGAACCATTGTGGAGGTGAATGCCCAATTTCATCTTTAACCCAAGCTTCATTCCTATTATTGCTGCAAAGAAGACAAGGGAAGCAGAAAAGTTTATTATTTATCTCACATCCGCAGTGCCAATCTACATTTTCGTAGTAATAAGGGTTGAACTTGCGAATTTTGGAACGATTTATGCTTACCTTTGAGGTTTGTTGCAGTCCTGTCAATACTGGCATTGGGCAACCTGCATCGTGAATAATCACTCTTTACTCCACCAACAATTTAACGATCTCTCTTTTATAAAACTTACTGTAAAAACAAATAAAAACGGAGTAAGATAGATCGTTGTCTATAATTTCCACGAAAGTAAAGAGTTACACTGTTGAATCGATTTCGACGGTTGGGTCATCATCAGTAACAAACATGAATTGAAATTACAACACAGAAAGCATATCTTATATGGGATCGAGTGAGAGGAGATTGAATCCTATTGGCTCAAGGAAGTGAAAGTTGTGGGGAGTACCAACCAATACCACTCAAGGCGTACAAAGTGAAAGGGGCACAAACAGTATCGTTATGGAGAGGCGGAGCCAAACTTATTGCAAGAAAGAACCCAATAATGGTGAAATATTTTGAGGAATGACATCATTTAAACATTTTCCTGACCTATCACTCTTAACAATTTCGAATTTTTCTAGCACATCCAGCGTACCTCCCTTTGGGCAAAAGTGAGGAAATTCTACATATTGCCTATTTGTCAGATCAATACTGAAGCTATTGGACTCATTCACATGACTTGCAAAGGCAGAATCACCTTTGTTGTCCCTGAAATCCTTTTCATGCTCTTTTATTCGTTCCCTAAATTTCCTACCAGTTTGACCACATTACTCAAGCCCACATGTTTTAGTTTATAAACCCCACTTTTATCCTGAACGTTAATTTTATCCTTAACCGAACCCAAAGAAGATTTGAGATTATTTTTATTCTTAAACTCAACGTTGAAACCCCTGGACGACAGAATTTTACCAAGTTTATCCGAAATTTTCCCATAATAAGGTATACTAATCCACTCGAACCTATATAAGATATGCTTTCTGTGATGTACTTTCAGTTCATGTTTGTTACTGATGATGACCTAACCGTCGAAATCGATTTAACAGTGTAACTCTTCACTTTCGTGGAAATATAGACAACGTTCTATCTTACTCCGTTTCTATTTGAAATGGGTTTCCACAACTTCGTCGCGAGTGACTTAGTTCATAACACTCACTGTATTCATCGCGTATTTACAAGTGACACAGTTCAGTCACAAGAGTTATGGAAAATCAACTGACAATAGGATAAGAGAGTGTTCTGGTGATGTTCTTGATGCACGCATTCTACCAGGTGAGCAGAGAACTAGGAGTGTTCCCTGAAACTTCAGGCACTCGCTCATTGGTTCATCAAATGCTGTGTTCTCCTTTCATTCAGAGCATGGATGGGGCATGCTCCCAGACAGTGAACCCCCCCCCTCACCAAACTCATGACTCCATCATCCCCTCACCCATCCTGAGGCTCAGTTTGATGCATGGATTTGAAACTGTTCTGCTCTTCAATGAGAATTCGTGGGGAAAAGTTGGAGAACAGTATGACAATATTATACTTATGGTATTATTAATATCAGGTATCTTTTTCATTTTGGCCAGGGGGTGCTCCAGTCAGCAGCTGCCCCTGATTAGGATGCATTATGATGGAAATTCTCATTTACCTAATTCAAAGAGTTGGGAACGTTAGAAAGTAAAAAAAATTTGTGTTTAAATCCCATGAAAATACAAGGTCCCAAAGATAAGAAAACTGAAACCTCAATTAAATGTTAATGATATTTTTGCGGCAACATGGAAATTGCTTTTTGCCTTAGGCTGCATTATATATAAGGTGCAACTAATTAAAAATACCGATATTCACAATCGGTAGAGCAGATGTAACTATCTATACTTCAACTTTTGATTAATTATAAACGTGATTTCAGGCTCAGGGCCCCAGCCAGGAGATAGCGGCGGTGGAATAATTGTAAATAAAGGACCCAAATGGTACGTCATTGGTGTTGCTTCTATCATCGACGGCAAAAACACTATGGCAGGCATCACGGACGTTCATTCTCATCAGAATTTCATCAGGGAGACAATCAGAACTCACAAGAGACATTTCTCGGTAGGGGTTTGAGGAATCAGAATGATTTGTACAGGTTAGTAGGTACCATGTGCAAAATGAACTGGAGTACGTATGTAGATACAGTACAAATATTAACCTTGCTCAAGTTATAATTCCTAAACTCGTTCATTTTTCGTTTCTGTGCTTATCATCTGTAGTCTCTGTACTATATTTCTTATTAAATCACAATAAGTACTATACTTCCCCCTTAATGTAAAAATCACCATGAACTCCAGTTGTTTTATGGTGCCTACTTGTCCAAAAGAAAAATCTCAACAGTATTCTACAGGCATAAATGATTTGATTAATGAAACAAAGCCGAAATAAGTTGACGAATGTTTAGATACAAAATTAAGGCGCTGTAATACTGCTTTAGGAGCTGGATGTTAGACCAGCAATTGGCATCATTGAATAAATTGTGTCATTCCCAAAGTTATCATGTGTTTTCTCAACCCTTTCCCTGATATAATAAATATTACCAAATATCAACAACATATAACAAAGCGATCTTCTTGGGACTCCTCCTGCAGGTCGTTCTCATTATTCTAACATCCAAACTAATATAAACTAAGTTTTTAATTGAAAACTGATTGAAACTGAAGTATCAACTACTTGCAACTGTTGTGTTCAAGGAGAATGATCCTGTTACATAAATAAAACCTGTTACATTATTATAGCAGAACAGGTCTCTCATAAGATTCTTTCTTCTTCTCTGAAACTTTTGCTCTACCAAGATTCGTCAAAAAAAAAAATTTTTTTTTGGTTATTAGATATAGATTAAATATCTAGGTGATTTATATTAAAGCCGTCTCCAGTCTGTTCAAGATGAGATGGACCTACCTATGGCATGAAATTAGTCAATGCACAAAATCGCTGAAACAGCTTGAAGTAACTGATGGGATTTTCATAGTACCAATTATGTATCCGAAAGTTTGTTCGTTATGAATTAAGGCCTTAACCTTTTCCTCCACACTAAAGCCCTCTAACACCAGAAACAATATTAAAAATAGTTAATAAATTGCCAAAATGTTCTCTAAAAGACATGCTGTACTGCTGAGCTATTTTCATTATGTCAAACACCAACATTTTAGAAAATTGAGAATCATGGAATTCAACATGTTTATCGAATCACATTACTTTCCTTGGGGGTAACACAAATGCACTCGGATTAAAAAAACGCTGCGAATTCTTTCACTGGGGTTTATTATTCATTCGGCTTGCATTCATGATTTGAATTTCTACTAAGCTTTGGAGTGTGCGTGTTTCACAGGATAGAGCGATTATTGAATTTCAGGAGGCACACAAATATGATCAACTGATCAATCCAAATAGGTATTTTGGTTGAGAACCGATTTACGTACTCTATCTCCAGGAATTCAATTATCGCTCTATCACCTGTGAAAGACGCACACTCCAAATCCTAGTAGAAATTCAAATCATGAATGCAAGCCAAATGAATGAAATTTAATTATAAGCCCCAGTGAAAGAATTTGCAGCGTTTCATGCATATCAGAATGCTTCAACCCGTGTATCGGCTCATTTTTACCCTTTAGTTCCTTTTAAAAATATATTATTAAAGACTGAGACGATAGATAATTTTATGCTCTTTCCAACGGCATACTTAGATTTGCAAATACTTTGAAAACGCCGAAGTTACGGCTGTTTTAGAGACGTAAGTTCGAAAACACGAAAAAAATCTTAAAAGTAAAATAACTCAAAAACGAAGCCTCTAAAAAAAAAAATCTCTAAGAGACACTTTTTGTTGGAAACTAGTTGTAGAATACGTGTGCGAAGATTTTCGGATCATACGCTGTACATCCTGTATAATGGATCTAGTCCAGTGTGAAATACGTGAAAATAAAATAACAGCTATCTTTAAAAGATGGTTTTTATTGCCTCGTTAGTGCTCACTACACCATAAAGCATTAAAAAAGTCATGCGCAAATTGTTGTTAAATCAAGCAAAAATTACTTTTCAGTATATTCCAAGCAGGTACTTATTTCTAAACTTTAAAATAGTCAAAAATCTCATTACTCCGTACAAAGCGAATATGAATCCCATGATATGTGATGTAATTTCAACCTTAACAATAATTCATTTAAACTAGTGAATTTTTTTACATATTATGGTGCTGATGAAACTTAATATACGAAAACTGTCATTTCCGTTGTGTTATTTCCACTTGATAAACCAGTAGGTACACATGCAATCCAGTCCTCATTTTCAACGAATCGTGAATAGATTGATAAATAATTGATATTAAAATCAAACGAATACAAAATTGAAAAGATATAATTAATAAAATATAAATGAGCTTTTTTTTTCAATAAGCAGGCAAAAAATAAAATATAAATCACATAACATCACAATAAAATATAGATAAATTAGGTTTAGGTTGATAACAACAAAATAAACGCATCTTTAAATATTGCAACAAACATAAAGTGTATTGAAAACTAAATATAGAATAGAATTTTATGAATCGACCAATTAATCTTCGATTAAAAATACATAATAGGTTTTGGAAGATAGAAATATGAAAAGGGAATGAACACTGTGCCAAACAAATCATGGAATAATAAGTACCTACAGTATCATTAAGACTATTTTAAGATTGAGGTACTTGCAACTTTCAAAATTATGATATTGTCACGAAAAAATCATTTTGAAAACTGATATACTCGTGAATGTGGTAATTGTTCAAGTTGAATCTACAGATTTCGTTGCCAAGCGTGAGTTTTTCACGAAGAAATCGAATATGAGACAATTAAATGTGAAGGCATTTGGTCCCAGAACTATTTTGATTTTCGTAGAAAGCTAACAATGTCCATATTTATGACAAAATCAACGGAAATATCTACTTAATGTTCATTCATCGTTATTTTTCAGTGGGATTGTTTGGAGTGAAAACTATATTTAGAGGCTTCGGAAGTAATTCATACGAAGATTTGTCGGAAGTTGCCAACAGTGCTTACCTAAATAGAAAGTTAATACGTAGGTAAATTAGGAGTCTACCTGCGATACCTTTCATGAGCTACGCATTTCGTTAAAGATCAATTGAGCGAACTTAGGAACGAGTCATTTCAAAAAAACCTACCTACGAGTAGAATACTTTAATCAACACGTGAAACGCTATGGAAATAAAGGAAGTAACGAAGTCAAATGACCTCGAAGGCGTTTCATTAGGTACACGCTCATCATTTGAGTGGTCAGTTAAGATAAGAGCCTTGATAACGACCATATTCAACAGGTACCGATTAGCAGTCATTGTGGTTAGGTATTGGTTTTACGGTGGCAGCAATATAGTTAAATATGGTTAAAGAATCCGAGAATCCTAACCCATGTAGCACATGAATGACCTGAATTCCAATCCTGTGAAGAACAGAATTCATTGCACAGAACCATATGACTATAGTTAATAACAGAACTCCTACAGACAGAGAACTTAAATGGAACGCTCAAGTGCCACTCCATAAAACCCCTGAACATTAACCGTCTACGACAACATAACTTTATTACGTTGATGATATGCATACATGGTCAAAATAATCGAATCCAAAAGTGAGACATTGAACGCATTGTGTGAGGCGTAACTATTTCTGGGTGCAATATTTTATAGCGTGTTGAGCGTGATTCACAGTCCACCAATACACATCATGAGTTGCAGGAAGTGAGAACTGCGATAGCTTTGAATAACTGATTTAGCTGAACGGCAATGCAAACCATTAAAACATCGTCGTATTAAAAACAGTAATAAGACGCAAGTATTATGTTACGGTGGAGTAAACTAATTTTAGCGGGCATAACTCAATATTGTAGATTGAGCTTCTACCAAAATGCATTTATACACTCAACACATTATCATTTTACCCTGATCTATTATTTGATATTCTGTAATTCCATTCATTTACTTCATTAAATCTTGAAAAACAGGAACGAAAGTTCTTGAAACTTCTTGGATTGGACAAAGTTAAAGACTTTACAAGGCTAACATTGATTAGCAGTTTGTTGAAACTTTGCCAAGCAGAAGAATAGTATCAATGTCAACAACTTAATTCCACTTACATAAATAGCATTCGCAGACTAAATTAAACCTTTCACAATTACGAACAAACAACTAATTTTTTCAACAAAAAAACAAAGAGAGCTATGTTGCGATCACCCTCTCTAGAGTACACAGCCTACTGACTAACAACAGGAGGCAGAGTTGGTTTGGAATTACGTAGTTTTCATCTTAAAGGTGTCCCTAGACGATCAATCTTTTGATCAAACGTGGAGGATCAATCGACTGAGACAGTCATGATTGAACGTTAAGGAGCGAGATTGACGATTGAGCCAATGATGGAAGAAGATTGACAGAAAGTTTGATTTCGTCAATCGACTGAAGAGAACGACTGACCGTCTAGGAGCGATTTGATCAATCTTTCCGTCAGTCACGCGCTCGGCACCAACCATGTTGGTCACCTCGTCGCCGTCTTCCCGGTTTTCCTCGAACTCGGGTTCTTCTTTGCCAGTCAGACTGAGAGTTCACCAGCATGCTGATCGATTTATACCGAGATCAATCAGTGTTGTGGAAAGTGAACGACGAAGATTGTTTCAATCGGAATAAAAAAAAAGTTCAGCTTGGGACAAAATTGTGGCATCACTGAGACCTGTTGGGCTTAAAGGCAACTATATCTGGCTTCTTGCCCTGGTCACTTGGCATATGATACAGTCTCTCTCTCTCCATATTGCAGCCGCTGGATGACAATGCACCTGCTATCTGCTTGGCAACCGCATCATGCCGGAGAATGCGGGCACTGTGAGTCCTTGGACACTGCTGCACCACATGATACAGGTTTTCATTTCTACCCCAACAGGCACGGGTATTTACTGCCCCACGACTACCTTTTGAGCACCTCACCACAGAGGCTAAAGTAGCCACCTGGACGGCATGAAAATGTTGGTAGTCACGGGCCCCAATGCCCTCTGAAGCCCACTCCACCCATTGGGAAGAGATGGGGGATTCAGAGCACTGTCGGAGTTCTTTACCATCCACTGAATCATGCAGGGCAGCAGCAAACTCTGCAGATGAGCTGGGTTTAGGAGCAGCTGGTGTTGCTCGATTGCACCACAACAGCTGCTGCCTGACAAAATCAAGGTCAGCAGCAGTGTGGGCAACCTCCTAGCTCAAGCCCCTAAGGACTAGCAGGCGCTGGCGGCATATAGATGGGATGCTGGCTGAGAGAGAGACAATGCCAAGCCCACCGGCCTTGACTAGTGCATGGGTGTAGGCACTTGGGACACCAGGTGGAAAGTCTAGCCAAGAGCGCACAGCACAGCGAACCAGACTACACATTTGATGAGTTGAAGAAGAAAATTAATTCTCTTCGGATTAATTTTAACCGAGAATACAAGTCCACACCCTACTTTCATATTGATCAAATGACTGAAGGAATGATTGAGGCTCACTTCAATCTGTTTGTTCAATCTTTTGATCAGTCAGATTGATCGTGTAGGGGCACCTTTACGGCACGACTATGTAGGAACTGAAGGTTGGCAGGTGAAACATCCAAGTACTTTTCACCGTCCTTTTCATTAATACGAAATGTGTTGGATTATTTCATTTGTCTTACAGGACTTCGGCACAAAGCCATGTGTAATGAAAAACCACCAAGTTTGTCTGCAGTCCCTCTGGTTTCGAACCACAACCCCACAATTTACCAGCTCTCCACTCCATCTTGGGCAGCAAAGGAGGGGATAAAATCCTGGATAGCTCTCTTGTCACCATCAATAGTTTTGTCTTGACCCCTTTTATTGGTTCCACATTTGATTGTAGGTTCAACTATTATAGTGAGGCAGATACTGCATAAGCAAGAAGAGCAAATTTTTCTGATGAACTACATCAAGGGCATGAATCTCTCACTTCTAAAGCAGCTGCTGACTGCAATATGTAGCTTCTGGGCCTGCAGGGTCGTGCATTCCAAGCAAAATAATGCTGCACCTATGCCAAATAGTACTGAAATCAATAACAGTAAAGAGTTTGTAAGAGGAATCAGAGAGGGGTTGTACGCAGATGTCAAAGCTGCGAAGACCAATGAAAAATCTCCATTACGAACAACGTGTTTGGGCATCGAGTTCCAGCGATGAACGGCGATCAATCTATTTACATGCTGCTTCCCTGCCCAGCAAACTTAGGTGCGACTTGCACAGTACTGATTTTATGAAACGTTTCATAATCAATGGCTCGACAAGTGAAGCATCTTCCTTCACTTTCTCTCAAGATAATACTGGTTGCTTAACATAATTCTTGGAGGAGGAAGAGGAGGTCATCACCAAACGTTTTAAACATGAAGATTGTTTTTGCTTATTACAGGAGCTACCCTTGGTAGATGGCTCTAGCTACTCCAGGCAATAGAACACCCTTACTCAAAACACCAACGATTGTTGAGGTGGTTAGTTAATACTTTCATTCACTACATTTCAACTTGAAATGTCCCAACGCCGTAATTAAAATAAAATACGATAATCCTTCAAGCACAATTAATGAAGTTCTATCCTCAACCATTTAGGTTACATAATAAATCAATTTTTTATAAATAGTATCGTAAACGAAAGCTACGACAACATGATTTGAGCCAAAGTTGTGTTCTTAATTCGATTGAAGGTTTAATAATAATTGTAAAAGGTTTAATACAGTTTACGAATGTAACATCAACAATGAAGTTTTTATTCACGAGAAAGATGCAATGAACTAATTTGGAATATCTTCCAGTATCTCAAAAGCATGTAGCTGGAGTACCGATCAAAGAATTCAAAATGAAAGAGTCTAAGAGACGGTAATTTGTACATTGACACAGGAAAAATAGAGGTTTCCTTAAAATTTGTTAGTAAAAGTTGTGAGCTTAAGAGATTGATGGGGCAGAAGGAACCACGTATTGCAAATCAACGATGCCAAGAACACTGAAGTGAGCAAAAGCGTAAAACCGCGGTTTAGACGAATTTATTAGACCCTCAGCCTAAACGTTGCGATGGAAATACGAGTTGTATGAATGTAAGCATCAAATTTTCCAATTAAATGCAAAACAGGGGTGTCACACTCTTTGAATAGGTGACTAACAATAGTAGACATTCATTATTTTATTACTAACCAGGAATGAGTTGTCTGTAATACTGATTCTTTAGTTAGAAGTAAAGTACAAGAACTTGAAAAAATGAGGGTATAATTGCGTATAGAATTAGGCCTTGTCAATTCGGAGTTCTTAAAATAGGTTTCTGTTAGTGAGACAAGGTGTTATTTAAGGTGTTACTGCGTTCAAGCAGCTCTCGTAAGTGCTTATCCAATTTCTGCAACGTTATAAATCACCAAAAGTCGTGTAATTAATGACAGTAAACAATTAACAGATGCTTACTGCTTACAGATAGCAATAAAGCAATGTTTGTTCCATGTATGAACACTTTAACAGGTTAATCACGTTTCTATGGATTAACATATCCAGACTTGAAAGCAAGGAGTATTAACCGAACAGCAACCAAGAGAGGTGGAACTTAGTTTTCAGAAATCTACTAAACAATACGTTGGAGTTCAATAAACGTTCATTCCACAAACAACAGATTGAAAACAATCAGTGGTGTTTATCACAACTACGATGACTGTATCTAACTCCTTCTTAAGTTTACAAGATTCCACAAATAAAAAGCAACTTTTTTCTTCTAATTTTGCTTAACCTACACA
Source organism: Creontiades dilutus (assembly GCA_031894815.1). Lineage (NCBI taxonomy): Eukaryota > Metazoa > Arthropoda > Insecta > Hemiptera > Miridae > Creontiades > Creontiades dilutus. The sequence goes on from JAVIWC010001957.1 coordinate 100,800, forward strand.
TTCTTCAAGAATAGGGAATGATTTGATTAAACAAATGCTAATGATCTAGTGTACGAGCACCTCAGAAATCATGTTAAAAACCCACAATTTTGAAAATTTAGATTAGTAGAATCATTAATCGGGTATGGACTTGAAGTTGTGCCCCTGGAAATGAAGCATCAGCCCTCTAGTTAAGTTTTGCTGATCTTCCTACGGTTATGTGGAATCGAGTGAAACCTTTGTAGTATACGTCAAAACAATCCAGGAAATTGTGGGCTGATTGAGCAGAAGAAACGCTTCAACAACGTGGTGGTTGTGGAGTGAACGCTTAGAGTAGAATATAATCATTAGTCTTGTTGTTTCCGTCTGGTCAGTATTCACCTCAGATACAAGCACGTTGTCCTTAAGAAACTTGGAAATTTTTTTGTGCAGTCAGTTCAAGAATTGGGTTGATTACTTCAGGAGTTGAGGAAGCTTGCACCACATGATTAACCCTACCAACCGCCCAGTCCCCAGCATCTACCATGAAAAGCCGAATGCAGCCTAACTTTATATGACCTGAACACATTTCAGAACAAATAACGCTGTAGAAAGAGAGCTATTTGTCAACGTATACCCGATAAAACTTTGTATAGATAAAATACGTTTGATTTTGATGACCACCTGATTTTTCATTGGTTCATAAGTTCTGCTACTGACATGAGGGAGCTAGGAAGAGCTCAAATTGAGTTCTCCCAACTATTCTATATATCAATATACAGCGTAAAAAACAAAAGTAGGTAATGTACATTAAGGATACGAAATGTGCCGATTTAACATTTTAACGTCGATGATTCGTTACAAGCCATAAGTCGTGAAAAAGCGATTTTCCTTTAGACGTATTCTGGTCACACTGAGTGGACATTGAAGGACCGTTGGATGCCTCGACTACTGTAGCAGGGAAGACGGCAGACCTGACTCATGATGAGCTTGTGGAAGGGAACGCTTCCGCCTTTGGAGCCTTGCAGCTGCTCAATCGTGGTCTCATCGTTCGCCAGAGCTTCAAGCTGATCGTAGAGTATGACCAGGACGAAGATGCCGAACAGGCTGCTCTCCATAACGAGGATGATGCAGTGGACTATTCGGGACTGCTTTATCGCAAGCTCGTTGTTGCACTCTGGACAGGCTCTGAGCCAGGAGATAATGACTAGAAGTAGAGCGTAAGCTGAAAGGATACCCACAAACACTAGAAACTGTATGAAGAACTTCTGATTTCTCTCTCCGACGCAATTATTAATCCAGGGGCAATGGTGATCCATGCGTTTGATGCACCTCTTGCAAATCCTGCAATGATGGGCTCTGGGAGGCCTGTATGTTTCGCACCTGGTGCAAACTGTCCAGTCTTCGTGCTGTGCCAGCATAGCACTCCCTTCTGCACAATTACCAGTGTGTCCTCTTGAGAAACAGGGAAACGACTCCGAATGGATATCGGAGAAATCCATCCTGCTCTCTGGCAACGGTATGGCACCAGGGTCAGAGCACATGGCTCTCAAATGTGAGAACAGAACCAGAAATATCACAGTGTTGAAAAGGACAGCGTGGAAAGGAGCCCATAAGCTGTCGCTCATCGTTTGCATAATCACCCATCGCACGACGACGTAATCAGCGTAAAACACAGCCACGTATGTCAACGGGATGCAAATCAGTCCACAAGGATCTTTAACGAAAGTCGACATCTTCGCTCATTTTACTGTCACTCAGTGGATTCAATCATTTCCTTCCAGAATCGCCTGCGGAAGTGAAAAACAAACATCTCAGTATTATTAGTGCCACGATCCCCTCTCAGCTGATCGATGAATGTAACAGACTTACCGAAATGCCGAACATACTTCATTCGTCTCGTCAGTGTTTTCTCGTTCCGACACACAACATATTGAGTTGTATTCACGGTGATACTAAACTATAAATATATTAAATAATATCGAACGAGAATAAAAATCACCCCACAAATCTAACAAAAACAAACTCCAGACAAATAAATCGACAACCAGAAACAGAAACTCCCTATCAGTGTTGGTAGTACTGAATGTGCAGCATGAAATTTCCCAAAATCTCAGACTGTGCTGGTAAGTCCTCGCTTTATTTACAAATCATTGGAAAACAAACATTTTAGTATTGTTGAAAATTCAAACAAATATAGGTTTTACTTTTTTCAGCTTTGAATAAGAGAACTTGAATTTGAACAAAGAGCATGGAGTGACAGAGACTATTCGGAAGAATCTATAGGCTGAAGATGCGTCATGGAGGTAAGATGAAGATTGTAGACAGATTTCTGTCTTTGTGTTAAATAAACTCAAAGCTGATTTCTCAAAGTGGTAAATGTTCCACGTTTGAGTTCAGCATGAAATGAACACCTTTGTTAAGCCCCGTTCACATTAGTGCTCGCAACACACTCCTCTGCACAAGCGCAGGAAGTACCCTAGGAGGATTTGATTAAATTGACCTCATAGCTTAATCAGGTCAAATTTCATGCCTTAAATAAAATTAATAAAATAGAGGACCTTTTCCGTTATCGTTTCGCCACTTCTAAAATGACACTCTTTCCTTCATTGATGATATCAGAGGTCATATCTGTCGGTCATGTTTTTGGAGTCATCTTGCCTATCGATATCAGAGGTTGGTTGTGTTTCAGTTCATGACTGTAATCGTCTATTCCCGTTAAAAATGAATTTCCTGTCTTTGTATGAAGCTGTGAAAACGAAGGAGGGTGCCGTTTGGTTTCTGCAAGATGGAGAGATTTTGCCTCAAAACGTGACGTGCTCAGGAAGATACACGACTATTTTATATCTTACTGGATTGAGGAACCCGTGGCAATAAACGTGGATGTTGCAGAGCTGCAGAGGGCACTAAGGAGCAAAACTTACCTGTCTGGTTCGAAACTCCCTTTGACAGATATTGTGCTGTTCACGTATGCTTGGGGGAATGAAATGGTCAGTGTGAAATTTTGTGAAAAAGAACTCAATATGAACCATAATACAGTTGTTGATTGGTGCAATTATATGCACGAAGTGTGCGCAAACCCAATATTGCGCACTCAGTCGCAACAACAGTGGATTTTTACAGGCATCTGCCGATTTGACTCAATTTTATCCTATTATGTGAGTAAAATAAACCTTAAGGCAGCGGAACAATTACGTCAGAAGGGGATACAGTTGGGTGGCCAAGAGGCCTGGCGGAACAATAACAGAAAAGGTCCAAAATAAATTGTAATAAGATAGTTTTAGGCAATTAGCTGCAATGATCATGCTGCAAGGGTACTGGAATTTTAGGAGGGCCTCTAAAGCCCCCACTTTCTCCCATCTGATATTTCATCAAAATCTATTCAAATATTTCTGATTTTGCACATTAACGAATAGAGACCACCAAGTACAACAAAAAATCATGATTAAAAGTTGTTTCTACTCCTTACTGGATAAACTAAAGCAAAACTAACATATATTTTACTGTATCAACATTATTACTGTTATTATGATTATGAGATTGGTAGTCTGTGCCAACTATTTGAACATTTATTTAGTTTTCTTATGGTGGTTTTACATTTTTGCCCTTTTTTTGATTTTGTGCTGTATATTGGCATTTTTCCCATAATGAGCAGGAAGAATTAACAAAACATATTGAAAGTCGATTTAATTTTGATGTGAACCAGGGGAATATTTGAACTTCTTTCGTGGAGGGAAAGAAAGCAGGTCCCAGAACTCCGCTACGCAGCGCTTTTTGTATAATTCGCATCACGGTTTGAAGCATCCATGCAGTCCTCCCACACTACTTCCATAATCTGTAGATCTTCTCAAACTTGTGGTAATTTTATTTGGGATAAAGCGAAAATAAACGTTGGCGAGACTGCTTGCACGGATACGATTGGCTGAGCCTGGCTTGGAAAGCAGGGTTTCTATTTCAGAGAAATTTTCCCTACAGAGAGGATAGAGACAAGAGGGAAATTCAAAATTCCACGTAATTGACATAAAAAATGAATCGTTAAATTGCTACAAATTTGTTTTCTTACACCTGTTACAGTTAGATAGCATTCGCCCTAAAAGTAACATAAATGCATTTTTAACTTTAATGGCCAATTGAACCATAAAAAGGATCTTTTCAGGTTTCCAGAATTCAGCGCTTTTTCAAGAACAAAGCTTTGCCATAGCTGGCTTTTTAAAAAACCTTCTTTTACCTAGTATTTATAATGAAAATTAAACTTATATTAGATTCCAAGGCAGCTTGCCTTCCAAAGTCATTCATTCGCTACGAAAAAACACTGATGAAATTTCTAATGGTTTCTGATGAAATTTCAACCAACCCATAGAGTAAGGGCGATAATGCGTTAAGTTTTGATCAGAATAAATCCATTACTTTTCGTTGAACAGCTCTAAATATGTGTCAAAATTCGATGGTTCCTCAATTGTCTTAATAACAGAGGCGTTTGATTCACTCTTCTTATAATTGTTAGAGTGTAAACAAAAATTGGCATGATAGCTATATCTACAATTCCAATCAAATGGATGGATGAATGTTCTTTAGTTTTGGAGGTGCACACAGCGTCTAATTATTTAATAGTAATTGCATTTAGTTCTTGCAATTTTATTTCAGGTTCCAAACTAATCCAGTACCAACTTTTTTTTTATAGCCAATTATTTCTTTTGTAGGTTTTTATTAAACCACTTTTTTAATTTCACCTATTTTGGCGCAAGTGCTCAATTTTACGACACTGCATTTCTACAATAATACCCAATCATTTAACGAACCTAAAAAATCATTTAATCAATTTTTCTAAACAATATTGGAAAATAAAGATCCGGTTTCATAATTTTAGTAATTATTGAAATTTTTTTGTGTTTTTGAACAATAATTTTTTGAAATTTACACATTTTTAAGAAAACGTGTTTACATATTGCGGCAAAAAGATCTGACGGTTTTAAAATGTAAATAACTCAACCGTTTTAAGTGATACAAAATGTTTTATTGCATATTACAGATTGGTATTTATGAACATTTATAAAAATAACAACAAAAATGTTGATTTGATCTATTTAAGATTTGAAGATGACGCCTTTCAAATGATGTCCATCTTGGGCCATGCATTCTTCCAATCTTGCGCTGAAATTTTCAAACACTTTTCCTAACATTGCAGCAGGAAGGTTGGCTACTTCTTGGCGTATGGCTTCTTTCAAGTCATCCAATGTGCGGGGTTTGTTTGTGTATACCCTTGATTTCAGCAGTCCCCACAAGTTTCGGGGACATTGCGTGGCCAGCTCGCTCCCCGGATCTCAGCATTTGTGATTTTTTCTTGTGGGGACTGGTGGGGATAATTAGGTGCTTTGCTAATTGTAATGGTATTACTTAGGTCAATTTTAATGTTTGCTAATCAAATCTCGAGAGAACAGGAATACTCAACTATAAGATAAGTTTCATTGTCATTTTTCCCTCAATTAATAATTCATTAAATTAAGCGGTTAAGATGCCAAACAAGACTACCCTCTCCAATAGTCAAATATTGAATATAACCTTCCAAAGTTATGTCTACACAGCAGCTTCAAACTTCGCAGAGATCTCATATTTATTAATTGTATCAAATAGTATGTCAATTATTCAATTTTACTTAATTTGGGAAGGATAATAATTGTTAAGGGAATTATTCGACGAGAGGGAAATTTGGAGCTGGCAGGGGAAAATCGGTCTACGGGGAAACACTGATAGGAAGTTCAACTCCCCTTCAGTCTGTTGCTCGAGATCAAAATGGCGGGTGTGTAATCGCTTTGTGTTGTTTTAATTTTTCCATTGTTGAGTTTTATAAAGTGTTTTCTATTACCGCGTTTCCCCGTGTTACGATTTCCACGTTCGTCCCTTCATTCCCGATCATGGAAATGATCAAAGAAGAACCGATGATGACCGACGATCCGCCGCCACCTTCCAAATCGTCCGTGAGGTTCGTATAAATCTATCGTAAACGCTAACTATGGACGGTGAAACTTCAACTGTTGCGCTTCCTCGTCCACCCCATGTGATTCAAAACATTCCTCTACACCCGCTGCTTATCTCAGTCTTCGCCTGTCATACTGCCGAATATACCGGCTTTATTTCCATTTTGCGAGCTCCTGATTATTTTCAATCATCAACTCGTAGCGAAATAAGTTTCAACTAGTTGTACATGGTCGTGGGTCTTGGTCTAAATGCTCTCAAGGTCATTACATTCATTTATATTGATTATACCGTTGTTACATTGTTGATTTCCATTATTTACAACTAATTTACATGTTAAGTCTCCTCTCTTTGGTCACCTCCTACACACTAGTTAGTTATATTTTGATTGTTGCACATTTTTCTAGAAAAGATCATTACTTGTCCAAGTAAACATTCCTTCCACCATGAATAAAACCCATTTCATTGTCTTCTTGTAAATGTTTACCTACTAACTTCCTTCCCCAACTTAACAACTCATTCTTAACTCACCTAAAAATTCTGAATGACAGCTATACTTCAAGAAACTACCTAGGTAGTCTGATTTACTTCTAATGCTTCAAACGAAATGTTTTTAAGCATTATTATTGTTATACTTAGTATTGTGGAATGTTACAGGTCGATTTACATATCTACCTACTTAATTACTTTCCCTGGTTTAATTAGACCTACTTCCTGCCTCTATATGATTCGAATTTAACCTAGTGATGCCTTACTTGTTAAGTTGTAAGCCCTTTTGGTTTATTATTCAATAATAAACCATTGTAATCGCTCTGGAAAAAAAATGCTAACACCCCCTGAAAATTTCATGGTTTACGTTTCAAAAGGTATAGAATCCGAATCTGCAACAAAAAATTTTCCGTCCGTACGCCGTACGCACGATTTCTCCCAAAACTGGAGCAAAAGATCTGAAATTTTCAGGAAAAATCCATCTTGGTCCGACGACGCCCCAATTCTTGAGCCAGCTCTCTCACTCAATTTAAAGTGCCCTTTAAGGGCTGTCAAGGTTTTGTAAAATCCCTAAAAACCTCAAAACAAGTCGAAGCGGCCTAAATTTATACTCTTTTTGAAGAACATACCATGAGGAATCGAATGAGACCCTCCCCACGTCCGTAGGTCAAACCATTCCCGATGTATGGCCCGATTTATGGTGCCAACATTTGCGTTTTTTGGTTTATTATTGTTTGTTTGTAACCTAGTGATGTCCGGCCGATAGCGTCGAGTTGTAGTGAATGTGGATATTGGAGTGATAGCCGATGTGAATACTTGTAGTTTATAGCCGACACACGGGTTGAAGCATTCTGCTATGTATAATCAGAAATTTTATAATCGCTCTATCACCTGTGAAACACGCACACTCCAAAGCTTAGTAGAAATTCAAATCATGAACGCAAGCCGTTTGAATAATTAACCCCAGTGAAAGAATTGCAGCGTTTTCAGGTAATAATCCTCGGTGGACCCTCTCACTAAGTCCCATCGTAATTGAAAACTTCTTTATTCATCTACAATTATTCCATCAACTCCATGACGAATCAAGAGTTATTGATTTAAAGTTTATTGATTTTAAGTTAACGTTTAGCTAGCTAAGTGCAACTACTGGCTAGATAACTTCAACTACTTCGTTAGGTAGGTAAAAGTACTTCTTGGGTCACTTCAACACTCTTGACAGATGGAAAATATTGCCAAGAAAAGCGACATTCATGGATGTAAGTTGGATTCTCGATTCATCTACAACTTTACCGTTAACCACATGGAAAATTTAGAGTCTTTGGTTTCAAGCTTAATGTAAACAACTTATGGTAGAAGTCGAGAATAGGTAACCCCTTACTGATAAGACCGTCGACATATTGAAAAACCCGATGTCTCCTATCGATATAGGTGATTTTTCAGCGATGCACTTTTAATATCATCTATGTTTATAAAAGGGCTATGTCTCTTAAATATGGAGGTTGGGGCATCATTTCAGTGTTATTTTCTACCATAAAATCACTAGCACTAACGATGCTTTTGCTCAACATTCAACAATTTCGGGGCAAATTTTTCTGCTAGGCGTTTCATTCCCAAAATGTTCGCAAAAATGTCATGGCATGAGGCAATCGGAATGCCAACATTATCAGTGACCTCTCTGATTGTGATTCGGCGATCATTCATAACCATTGCTACCACTTTTTCCATGTTTTCATCGGTTGTTGATGTACTGGGGCGCTCGTCATCTTCAACGTCTTCACGTCCATCATGGACATGCTTATACCACTTAACATGGACATGCTTAGCCGACTCAACATAGGCCTTAGTTAACATTTCGCACACTTTGTTACACTTTATTTCATATTTTACTCGAAACTTAATACAAATTCTTTGATCCATTTTGTTTAACAATCTAAAAGTGCCGAACTCATGAAAACACGTCAATCCTTAGCGGCTGTCAAAGTTAAAGTAAACAATAAATACAGCTGAGAACTGTGTCATACTTCAGAGACGTGTATACCAACACAATAAAATTTTGGCATTCGGACTCTCCAAACGCACAAAATTTAAACATTCCGTGTATTTTCTGAACACACCTCGTATGGTGGAGCAGTTCTGTCAACCAAACTTGGCAGGCGGTGTTTGATTTCTTATTAATTTCGTGTTAATGAAACGAATAACACCTCCCGGATTGTTATTGGATCGAAATAATATCTAAATTGATTCGCTCTTCAGGGACAAATGACGTAATTACCTCAAGGAAGGAAACCGTCGAATTTCTAACTATCATCATCTTATTATACTTCTATGCTATGGTTGGAAGACAGTTTCGAAATAATTGGTTATTAATTGTATAGTTAAGATCTAAATTACCGAAGCTCTCACGGATTTGCGTTGTTGGAGGGTAATACCAATGTGATTATTTATAAAGTAGACAGAGAATGAATTAGCTGACGTTGATTAGCTGCTAAACGTCATAACTTGCCACGTTTATGAGATTATCAGGAATTGAGTCGTTAAGTCCTCGCAGGTCGCGTGGAAGTTTCACAGCTGTTGAAGCAATATCACATATATCTGGCAGGAAATACAACGAATATTGTTCGTATTGATTGCCTCGAATAATTTCTATTTTGTTACTGACGAGTGCGTTAGCAACTATAGCAACAGTTTTTGTTCCATTCTTCTTTGTATTTCCTTCGTGGAGGGAACACTGCTTATAGTCGCTCAGATGGTAAAATAACTATTAATCGGATCTTTTTCTCGGTGCACTTTTATCATAAATCCATGTCCTCGACAACGGACGGATATGACGCATCCGCACAAGACCTCCGGTCGTCTGAATCTTTCAGTGACGTGTGGATTGGAGTGGTCATGATTCCGCTGAATGAACATCGTCATATGCTGTTTTAGGATTTCAGTTGGCGTGCTGTGCCAAAATCATTACATGCTGTCTCTTTTCTCACAAATTCGGGCGTATGAACAGCCCTCTTCTGTCTGATTCCATTTTGTTGTTGCTCCAGTCTTCTAAATTGTGAGCGTGAACGTAGTCCCCATGGTTAATGGCGTAGGTCCATATAGCGACAACCAGGGTTTTGTATATGTAAGAGCTAATATTTGATTGGTTCTTCTATTTAACTTTCCCTTGATCTGAAGGATGCGAGGTACTGGCTTTTTCTGATCTAAGGAAAGTTTTGAGTGTGAAAGGTGAATAGTCATTGGTCCCATATATACTCCTGCCCCAGCAGACTATGCAGGTTGTATAAAGATGAGACAAGAGGTGAAATTGGTGAGGATTGAATTGGATTGGTGTCTGTAGGTACGTTCAAATTGATGGTACCAGTTGCTTGCAACTGCCCGTAATATTTGAAGGTTGGAAGGTTGAGGATTCGTCAGGATTCAAGTGTCAGGATTCTGATGCGTGCATCTGCCCCAGCAAGAGAATTTGAGCGAAGAAGGAGGAGAGGGTAATTTACTGTTGGTCCCACACTAGCAAATTTGAGTGGGGTAATTAAGGTAGGATTCCACCGTTGGTCCCAGACGAGACCAAGCACGCACCAGAATTTGGTAGGTTTGTAGAGGGAGAGAGGTAAGGATTTGAAACCGACCAGGTAGATAGTTCAATACTAGAAGTACAGGGTGAGTCAACAAAACTTGCTGATTTGAAAGGTCAAGGAAAGGTAATTTTATTATGTAAACAAGATCTTCCAAATTTCTTTCATATGGTTTTAAAAATTGTATCCCTCAAATGAACCCCCCCCCCCTCCATTTTCAGTGCACTGAAACACATCGATTTCGGAAGTCCACTCGTCTGTGCATCGAGGGGAATTTCAGCAATGGCTCGTCGGATATTGTCCTTGAGTTGTCCTATGGTCGTGGGAGGATCCACGTAAACAATGGACTTGGGATAGCCCCACAAAAAAATCGCAGGACGTTAAATCTGGAGACTGCGCCGCCCACTGCAAGGATTATTGGTCCGTACTTTTTTGAGGAAGACGGGCATGCTGTTACCGTCTATTTGGAACGCTACTTCGCCATGATTGAGGAATTTTTGATGCCTCAACTCGAAGAAATGGACCTTAGTGATGTTTATTCCAAGCAAGATGGCGCAACAGCACACACGGCGAGAGCAGTGATGGCCGTTTTGCGCGAGAAGTTTGAGAGTCTACTCATCTCGCTAAGAGAAGATCTGCAGTGGCCGGCGTGGTCTGCAGATTCGAACACCCTGCGATTTTTTTTTTAGAGGGTTACCTCAAGTCCGTTGTTTACGTGGATCGTCCATCGACCAAAGGACAAAATCCGAAGAGCCATTGCTAGGGTTGTTCCGATATCGAGGGTCTTCCGATATTCGATATCGATAACGATATTAACCATCAAAGATACACCGATAATATCGCAACAAAATATCGATGTCAGAATATCAATTGATATTGCAATTTTTATGATTGCTCACAATTTTATGAACAAAACTCTTCGTATTCACGTGAGTACTACAATTACCCGAACTGATAATTTTATAATGAATTATAATGTAGAAAATTGGGTAAATCATATAAATTGGAAGCAATTTTCATTCCTTACATTAAAATTTGATGTTGAAAACCTTTTTGATTTTTAGTTTAGCTAAGATAAGTTACCCACACAATCACACATTGGATTTCCAGTACGAAAACAGAAAAATCGTTTGAGCAATATGATCAAGTTTATCTGGTACATTTTTTAAAACTTTATATTGCAAATATGCTGTTGGAATAGGATGCCTGAAACACAAACCTTTTCACCCAACGATAATATTTAGCAAAACTTACATGATACATGGGCAGAATGAAATTTTAGCATTCTTTATTTAAAAAAAAATTATGAAACAAATTTTGAAGATCTTGTTTACATAATAAAATTTGAATCGCATTGATATCTCGGATACTTTTTTTTAAATTGACCTTTCAAATCAGCAAGTTTTGTTGACTCACCCTGTATTTAGCTGTCTATCGTGGAAGGGTTTGTCAAGTAAGAAAAACGAGTTGGTTGAGAGGAAGTAACTGGCTCGAGTTTCCACCGGGACTGCATAAACCGTATCTGTAGCTACTGCCTTATAGAAGGTATAAAAGGGGTATCCCCCTTCATTTCCTCGGTTCCTTTGAATGGATGATAACCCTTTACCTTCCGAGAAAACCCGTCGTTAACGTCCTCGGTGTGCTTTCTTTCGCTAGGGTGAGTTTATTGACTTTGATTATATACATTTCAGGTCGTTTCCCACTGTATATAATAATTTTGTTGTTGCCTAAACGAACCTAATATTCAGCAGTAGCTTAAGGCAATACACATGGATTAGCACTCTAATAATCAACTCCTTAATGTGCTCTTTGAATGCTTAGTCCTTGTCAAGGAAGAGTCCTAGGTAGGGAAGGTTGTGTGGCCTTCGGTATGTGTTGTCCAGCAAAATATACAGACGTCTCTTCGTATTCCAGATTATAGGTATGACGACACAGGATTTGAGTGTTCATAAGTTATAATTCCTCTGTTACTATAAGGTAGGCGCACACTCCTCAGCAAAAAAAAAAACCCTCGCAAAATCCTCCTGGTTCGGTTCTGTGATATTTAAACGGTGAAGCGCACACTACAGGCGGGGCGGAGCGCATCCGAAACATCGCTCTCGAGGCGGATTTTTCCGTCAGGCCGCTGCGACCCGGCCTTTTCAATACTTCCTCGCAACATTTGGAGAAGTTCGTTTTACTTCTCGTACGACATTCTGAAGTACCTAAAGAATTTATTTTCGTCGTCCAGAAGATCGGAAAACAGTGTATGGAACTCCCCGAACATACTTCTTTTTTTGAATATTTCGTGTACCTACATCCGACGTTTCCTTTTCCGTTTCTGAGCATGTTCCCCATCCAGCAACATCGAAAAAAATAGGAGTTCTTCGTCGGAGGAATCCATGATTTATTAATTGTAAGCAACCTCTAAACATGCGGATTTCTCTTGATGGTAGGATGGGATGATGGACGTATTTTTCATTCGCGATGAAACCCGACCCGCAGCTAATGTGCTTAGCAACACTTTTGTGATGTGATGCGACCCGTCCCTAATGTGCGTCTACCTATAAACTAAACGATTTGTATGTTTAAATGAGCACAGAAAATACTTGTATCTCGTTTGTTGCCGCGGTATCTAACTTCGTTCACTCTGTTGGTTTCAGAAATTTGGAGTACTTTCAGATGACCGTCAAACCTTTGCTCGAGGAAGGGAAAGATGGCGAATTGATCGACTGGTTAAAAGACATCGGTCTTCTCCGCAGGACTCAGAAGTGCACCAACACCGAGTGCCAAGGTGAGTATTGAGCGAGATACAGATTTTATTTACATCATGTTCGTGATTGTAGTTTGATTTGCGACCATGAGAATGATTGAGTCTTCAAGGCTCCCAGTCTCGTCTTGGGCCAGTACGCCACATCTCATTCAGCAGTTAATGTTGAGGAAATGCTGAAATTCACTTCATCCACTTCTTCTAGAAGATGGAAATGCCCAAACAATGCATGATAAGCCCTTAACGCAAAGGACTTTTTTGATAAAACTCGAGGCATCGAAGTGGACGGTTGTCAACGGTTGGCTACAAGCTAAACATTCTGACAACTCTCAGCTCAATAACAAGCGATAGCTATGCTCCAAGATTCCAATAACTACTGCTAGGAGATCGAAACATTCTGTAAGTTTATTATTCTTTGTCAGTAAGTCATTTTTGTCAACTCCTGTAGTTGCTCTCTGGTATTCGATACCCTCTGGTCTTTTAGATTAATCCTTTGAGCGCAGGTACAACACACATTGATCTTGAAGCTAAAATTTAATTTAAACAGCCAGTGACTAGAGAAAAAATTATACAAAAGGTTATTGAATTATCTCTCTTGTTTCCTACGTATCACTTGTAGCGCTCTTAATTTATCCTCCTCGCTCCTGTATTCAACTTGTTGCGAGTTTGAAATATATGTCATTTTGGAGAACATGTTTACAATGTTGTTATAGTGACTTCTTTGTGTGAAATGAGATATTGAAAAATGTGTATGTAATCTTTTTGTAACTGTGAAGTTTTTCGCCTGTGCGTTAACGATAAGTTTTGCCATGTGCGCTCACCTTGTATAATGTCTAATTATGCCAGGAGTCTAAATCGTTACGTTTTGAAATTTATTTCTCAGGGCTGAAACCGATGGATTGGAAGAAAGCGAGAATAGTGGACAAATTCCACTGGTCCTGCCCGTCGTGCAAGAAGAAGGCTTCCATAAGACTGGACTCTCCGTTGGCTGAGTTCCACTGCAGCTTCAAGATCATCCTGGACACCATCACAGCCTGGTGCGACGGCATATCCTTGGAAGAGTACACTAAAGAGAACAAAAGCGTCAAGGCGGTGATTGCCAAAAGGATTTACAACACCTGCACTACTGTAGCTGATTGGTGAGTCTTTCAACAAATCTTATTCCACGCAAAGGAAACCTGCCCTAAATGTACTCTATCAGTATGGCTTTTTGGCAAGTGGTTTTGCTATTTTTAGCTTGTTTTTAACAAATTCGAATGAAATTGTCCAACTGTTCTTCATACAAAATATGAATTGCTTCCTTTATAGACGTTTAATGCAAATAGTGATGTATAATTGAGATGAATGCGGAAGGGTTTGAAGCTTGGGCATCTACTCTAGATGCGTTACGCTTTGAGTCATTTCGGGAACCATCTAGGACGTCCCTGAAATGTTTAAATCGTTAGTTAGGACTTGATAGGTACTGTAACGTATGCTAGAAAACGTACTCACCAGGTACTGCATCATAAACGGTTCAGAGAAATCAAAATGTGATAAGAAATTTGTATTCTTGAGCAATTTTTGATTCATTTAGTGCCTAAACTTACTTCTGTTGGTAGAGAGGCCAATGCATTCGTCATTATTAGCGACAAACTGAATATTTGGTTGTCTGTCAAGACCATTAGTCTTCAGTCTTCTCGGTTATTTTACCAGAATAACCTCTGCTATTGGGAGGAGGGGAAGGGAATATAGATTTAGTCTCAGCACCAACAGAACTACTACCTTCCGTAGCTGGTGTCTCTGGAAAGCATGTTCAACCAACTCGTAGATATAACTTTCAGCCCAGGTCCTGAAATCCCTTCCACTGGTGACGCAGTAGGCCTTCAAACCTCACACATAGTAAATACAATCCCTGATAAGGCGTTTAGCTTCTCGTGAGTCGACCACTGAATAGAAATACCTTTTTCTGTTCTCAGAACTTATCCACCTCGAGGACTGTATTTGGGGTGTCCCAACTTGGATAACATACATTTTTCGTAACTTGATGTTTCTTATCAGGGCAATTCGAACAATGTTATGGATATGATTTGTGATCTGTACGCAAGCGGGTGATGTGGTGCAGTGAAATCATTATCTGTGTTATTTCCCTACAGTTTCTGATCATATTAGTACAGTATGTATCGTGTTAGTTTGGAAGAAACCATATGTAGTTCTATATTTTTTAAAGACTTATTGAAAATGGGGATTTAAGGAGTAAAATTTTTGGGAGAACAAGCAGTAAACACCTTGTCCCCTCATAATGTGGGAGTGCGTGTTGGTTGATCAATCAGAACTCTCTGGTCAGTCACTGCATATCCCCGTATTGTTTCATTGAATGGTAAGTTAGGATAGTTAAATACGTCAAATTATGACTTTTTGTTTACGGAAATCGAGTGAAACAAGTTAATTAAATTTTCTTTTTCTTGTAGGTAGGCCTGTTCAAAAACACTCCCAAGTTTGAGCGTTGTAACTTTGAACATCATTGACCTATAATTTCTCTCGTATGCTCCATTGAAGGCTTGCGCCATCATTATAAAACCGTACTATTTTCTGTGAGATCTTTCCCGAATCAGGTGATTCATAGTACTGTTACTGGTTGCTAAGTATTTGGTTTTAACACTTTCAGGTACATGCAAAGTCACCCAGATCTCTCCTACTTGGGTGGTGAAAACTCCGTGGTGCTCGTTGACACTTTCCCCGAGGGCTGCATGACAACTACTCCTCACAACAACAACTACGCCAAACGCGTCCTCTGCCTTGCAGACACCTCTCATATGCCCGCCAGGATCTGGGCTCACATCATAGATAAGAATCTGGTAAAATCTTTCTTGCAAGTCTTGGATTTTAAGTTTCAAACTATCAATAATCACATTTTTCGTAATTGTTGCCGAGAAGTGCGTTTCATTGTACTCAATCATGTGACTGTCCCTATGTCAACCGAGAGCAGCCGCCAAATGGTTGTTATCTAGAAACAGAGATACTCCCATGTGCAGCTTAAATGGCTGCTGGCTTACCTTTAAAGGGTAACTGAATCACTAGGCAGGGTTAGGACAGGGTTATCTCCAGGATTGTCTCCCCCTTGAGCTCCTGACCAAGGCTGTGAATCGTGATTCCTGCTTTCTTTCCTTACTGCAGCGTTATCTTAAGGTTAACCTGCACTACAGACAGGTTGGGTCATATCACATCGCAAACATCCACCTTGTTCACTTCATTGTCACTTAAATGGGGAGTACTCACTACATCCTTACTGTTCATTTACCTTTATGTAAACGGTTTCTATTTCATAATCAGTCACTCAGTCAAGTCGTTTTTGATTTGGTAAACATGGGATGAGAATATATTAGTGATGCCTAGAGATGGTGTTTGACCTAGGTACATGTTGTAAGTGTCTCCCGCTCTTGTCAAGAACGGGTTCTACCGAAGATTGATAGATTATGGAGACTGAGCTTCCTATTCCCGATCATACATGATTTTTCGCTGTTTTCTTCCACTGATCATGAGAATTAAGTCGGATAATGTAAAATTCAAGTGTGGCATTCCTTTTTTTGGAGTCAAAGTTAAATCATGGAGGAGGGGGGGGGGTGTCATAAAATAAGACAATATTTTATCGGTTCAAATGAAAATGTAGGTCGTTCCTTCCTGAGGATTTCAGTGTCTCTGAAGTGTTCCGCCATAGCCGGTCCCAAGCTCGTGTTGAACGAAAGGAGGAGGGAAAAACCCTGTAACCTGATGGATGGATACTTTACATGGTCTCAGGAAGTAGAAGCCATTAACACCATAGGCTTTGAAGCAGGGTTGGAGCTAGCCTGCTAGCTCAGTTGAGGCAGACCCCCAAGCATGCTAGGGTACTGTGGGCCAATCCCTCACTTACCCGAATATCCACAGATTAAAAGCAGACAAAGAGATAAAGCCGGACTGAAATCAAAGGCAGCGACATGGCATGGACACGGTACATTAAAATATCCTCGACACCTTAGGGTATGAAGAGGACGAATAAGTAAGTAAGCCCTTCCAGAGGATTTCAGTGTCTCTGAAGTGTTCTAGTTATGAATTGATTTAATAACTTTACTTTTGAGGTAAAGAATGAGTGATTTTAACGATTAGATTGGACGAAATTGGATTCTGAAATAAGCTGGTATTCTGTACCCACTAATCCTTGTGAATTGAGAGGTGCCTATAAGGCCACTGGTAACTTCAATCGCTGGCAACTAGTTCCCTCCACCGCGCATTGATAACTAAATAATTGAAAATGTCGGCCAGTCTCTACAATTAATGTCGACAAAGCTGTATGTGTTTGTGCGCTCATTTTGAGACTAAGTAGGAAGAAGATCATGAAAAGGACGTTTTGGGTCCATCCAATCATCAGTTCTAGACTCCTTCATGGGCAGTTTCACAAACTTTTCGGCAAATCGAGATAACATCCGAATAAGTATGTAGTGTCTTGGCTTTTTCAGCTTGATCTCTGTTTCCTAGTTCACTCTTGTTTTCTACAAACTCTTTACACACCTCCAACCACAATTATTTTTTCCAAAATCTTATGATTGAGTCCATCCAATCATCAGTTCCAGACTCCTTCATGGCCAGTTTCATAAACTCTTCAGCAAATTGAGAGGACATCTGAATACCTCCGGACATCTCTTAGCTTTTCCAGTTTGATCTGTGTTTCCTAGTTCATTCGTGTTTATAACGAGTTCACACACCTCCAATCACAATTCTTTTTTTTTTTTCAAAATGTTGCCTGCAAACTCTTTTAATGCGTGTTATATAGTACTGGAGGCTTTTCGGGACTCGAAATAAACGTTTTCACGTCCATTGTACAGTAAAAATATTGACAAAGATATAGATATAGATAGACGAAGGGAAGTCCGTCGGGCGACTAAACAGTTGCCAGTGCGCGGGGGCATTTGCGTAGATACCTGCCGTTCCTCCGGCGATAGTTTACACACCCGTCGAATAGGTCTCGACGCCATTTTTTAGTTGCCGTGATTAAAATATAGTAGCTCGTGCGTTGTTTTTAAGGCTGTGTAAGTCTAAATAGTTGCCTAGAAAAAGTTGACAGTGCGTGGGGTCCCTAAAGTAACTACCGAATGGCGCCCTAATCAAGTGCATTACACAGCTATTCTCGTTAACATCCTACAACTTTTTCTTGTTGCTGGAATAAAGCCTTAGCTTTTGTTTTCTTGTCGACACTCGTATATACATTCAAAGTAATAGAGTATTGAGGTTTTTTGTGCTGTTGACTTTGTGTTGTCTTCGTTCCTATATCCTACTCATTTGGCCCTTCCTGCCTCGGAGACCTAAAAAAAAAAAAGTTGATGACTCATCGAGTTTAAAGCCCTCGAATTCTAAGGCTCATTAGTTATGAAAGGACCCCTTTCTAAATAAAACGACAAGAACAAAAAAACTATCAACAGGGCGGTGGGCGTACACAGCGTCCGCTTCGTTCTAAAACTGTTGAATATTATGGAGGCACTTTTTTTTTTCATTTCCCCCTATCATCGACTTGAACACAAAGACGCGCACGCAATACACGCTCCAATGGCTCCCCATAATGGGTCGACCTCCGCTCCCTTCCTCCACCGCTACCTACCAGCATGTTTAAGAGATAAGAGGGGAGGTGGTGCCAGTCGTTGACCTTTGTACAATACGCCTCGTTCACGTTCGAACCGCGAAATGCGGGAGCCCTCCCTCGTTCAATTGAATTAATTCAACGGGGCTAATGAGGTGGTGAGGAATTTTATAGGATCGAGCTCTCCGCCCACGCGGTGCCTTATAGATTCTCAGATGAACTTTCATCTGAAAGTATCGAACAACTTTTAAACATATAAATGCGCTGATTTTTATCCACAAATTATTTACATAGCTAATAGGTACTTCTTTGTTTTATACATCCCTACCACATAAATGCAATGAACTGAATAAAGGAGCTCGTAAGTAGAGATAATGTGCCATTGCATAGGTAACCTACGTACCAATTTTTCACGAATAAGCAAAAGTTATTCTGAAACTTTAATGAAAGTTCAGAAAAATACGTGCTGTATGCATATCTCCTGAAATTCAATGATCGCTCTATCACCTGTGAAACACGCACACTCAAAGCTTAGTAGAAATTCAAATCATGAATGCAAGCCAAATTAATAAAATTGAATAAAAACCCAGTGAAAGAATTTGCAGCGTTTCATGCATATCAGAATGCTTCAACCCGTGTATCGGCTATAAACCCTTTTAGGACTTCACTCCAGTATCCACATTCACTACATCACTAGGTTACTGCGATCAAAACAAAAATTAAATAAACCAAAATAACGCAAATGTTGGCACCATAAATCGGGCCATACATCGGGAATGGTTTGAGCTACGGACCTGGGGAGGGGCTCATTCGATTCCTCATGGAAAGTTCTTCAAAAAAGTCCAAATTTAGGCCGCCCTATTTTTAGGGATTTTACAAAATTTTGACAACCCTTAAAGGGCACTCTAAATTAAGTGAGAGAGCTGGCTAAAGAATTATGGCGTTGTCGGACCAACATGGATTTTTCTTGGAAATTTCAGATTTTTTGCTCCAGCCGTTTGGGAGAAATCGTGCGTACGGCGGACGGACGGAAAATTTTTTATTGCAGATTTGGATTCTACACCCTTTGAAACGTTAACCATGAAATTTTCAGGGGGGGTTAGAATTATTATTTTTTTTTTTCAAGGGCGATTACAATGGTTTATTATTGAATAACAAACCAAAAGTAAAATAGAGTTATAATAGGTCGGAAATGAGATATAGAGCACTTGGGAGAGGAGTGAGACATGACTCCCGTAACGCTCTGTATAAATGACGTATTTGTGAACATGTCATCAAACACAATATTGATGATCATAATAGTTGTAAGTACTTGCTGTAGTTTATGTAAAACAAAAAATACCAACGACGTAATGGAAGGAAGAGAAAACAGTTGCAACCTGGAATAACACAGGTTAACGGAAAATTCATGTATTATACTGTGTATTTCTTACGGTACAAAGGTATGTATTTATATAACTTAAATAACTTGTAACGCGGAATAGCTTTTTTTTTTTTTTTTTTTTAAACTTCTTTGATTTCACAAAGTTATTAACAGAGAATCACTACGATTAAAGAGAAAACTTTACTTTGTGAAGGGTGACACAAAACTGCTCATACAATTTCCAACACTGGCGGGGCTTTCCCTAGGATCGGCAGTTTTAAAAAAGACATTCAGCTATTATTAAGGACTTAACTCCTCTAGCCACAGGATTTGGCATCTCCTGGAAGGTTGATGTCAATACAAGTCCTGGGTCCTACTTACTGCGCCAATTGAATAATTTTGAACGTGGCATAGCTTTGAAAAAAACTGTATTTATTCCACGAAGTTATTAGCCCAGAATCACAACGATTAAAAAGAGAACTTTACTTCGTGAAGGGCGACACAAGACTGCTCGTACAATTTCCAACACTGGTGGGAGGCTCACAGAGCTCCAAGGGGAGTTTTCCCTTGGATCAGTAGTTTTAAAAAAGACATTAAGCTATTATGAAGGACTTGACTTATATACACTTACTCTTAAATGCAAAATACTTTGAAATTCGTTATTTCTCTTAAAGATCACGGCATCAATGGGTATTTCCAGAATGCACGATACCCCCTTATCTTACTTTAAGAAATTCTAAATTTTAACTGGAAACTCAGATAATTTGAACTCAATTGTTATATTTTCTATTGATCACATCAATTTATGTTCTAATCAGCCTCGTATTTGGATGTTGATATAGTAAGTACCTAGAAATCAATACACAATCCAAATGTACCTATAATAATTATAATTGTTTTCCATTGTCTCACTTCTGTTTGCATCTTCGTTGCATGAACCGACAGTCCAATTTTGTTGAACTGTATTGCTACAAAATTCCACCGTATTATTTTCTGTTGTCGTAGGTAGTTGTGTGTTGCTGGTGTATTGATTATACATAAATAAAGGCGAGATATGAATACTTGTGTCATTTCTCTAAAAATATTGATATTTTTTCTTACCCGGTAGGCACGTGAGATTATGAATTTATTTCAGGGATATTGTGATTAATTTATTCAATGCATAATATTCTTAATATTTCTAAATACAATATTCCCTACATTATGGAAAATACTCAACTTCGATCATATATAGCATTAGCAAACTGAATTAAACCATTAGCAAACTAAATTAAACTTTTAGCAAACTGAATTAACCTTTTCGCAATTGAAATTGAACCTTTCGCAAATACAGATATGGAGGTAAAGTTAAATTTCAATTGCGAAAAGTTTAATTCAGTTTGCTAATACTATAATGTATACTTGAAGTTGTGTGTGAATAGATAATTTGTTATGAAATTTTCAACGTGTGATAACAAGCAGGATTTCAAAAACCCTAAAGGAAAAGAACAAATTTTGCATGCAATTTTGAAAATTTTCAATCACTTACTGGTTTGTTCTTAATTTTGTCTGGTTAGAAGTTCCCTTAAGTTAGCGATATTTTTCAACTCTGTTGCCATCTTGATCTACAGAATAAATAATCATTTCTATGTTTCACTTAATTAGGACTACCAAAAGCTGACCGCGCTGGTGGCAGAGCACGTGAGGATCGGCTCTACTATTGTCGCAAGTCCTGCGCTTTACCCGATGCTCCATGGAATGAAGGGGATGGCGGAGGTCATCAGCGTTGAAGCTTTGATGGCTCTTGATCCAGCAGATTACCAGCGGTCTCTCAAAAATCTTGGTACGTTATTCTTGATATGAAGCGCAATTGTTATATGAAGACATTTCCAACACCTGAAACTCCAAACTGAGCTAGTTTGTTGGTTTGGTGTACATACCTAGTATAGTGTGGAAAATTGTGAGAGATATGTATTGGAGTGTATTAAAAAAAGATTTGGGTCATCTTCAGCTTGAGCAAAATCAGTTTACTATGCTTAATTTCAGATATCGGATAAAGGATTGATAAGTTATGATCAGTTATGGAAAGAGCATACATGTGATGTTATGAGGAATAGAGAGGAGAGTAGTGTGTGGTTTGCCATAGAGACCAAAGAATAGTGATCTACAGGGTGAGGGGATCAATTTTTTACTCAATCCCGATAAAGTGTTGAAAAAATAGTAAAGTAACAGATAACTTTTACACATCACAAAATTTCACAAAGAATTTTCAGTCTTCTAAAAACATCTTTAAAATAAATTAATAATAAATTGATAAGTTGTTCCGAACATTGATGATAACTCACAAAATATCAGATAAAGGATGCAATATTACCTATGCTTCATCTGTTGACCATGCAAGGTGAAAAAATGATAAAACAATTAAGCGATAAATTGTTTGAATTGAGCTCCTCCTGCAGTAACGCACGCCCCTGCTCTGAGTAGAAAATGTTCGGATTGATTCATTATCCTTTAAAAGAACATCGATGATTTCCTATTCGAAAAGAATGGACAGCACCACGTTAATCAGCGTTGAAAACAATTAAAATTCGTGTGCCACACTTGAGGACTACCTTCATCTCAATTTTGGCGCATCGCATCTTTGAGCGCTTGCTGAGCGGGTTGCGCGTGGTCAAAAAAATCGATTGAGGATCCAAATGTTCATGAAATTTTCCGTAGAATCCGAATCTGCAATAAAAAATGGGGGTTTCCATTTGAAAAAACAAAGTTGATCTTGGTTACGCATGGTTGCATGCTGCGCAATTTTGTCATTTTTGAACTCTATGCAAAAAATTATGAAGAATAGCATTGGTCCGATTTTTTTTCGTCCACAATTACAGAAAATAAGGTGGGGGAGCGTAGTTACTGGGACACCCTGTATAATATTAGGTAAATGGGTTGGTAGTCATTTAAAGAATGAATGAGCTTTGATTAGGTTTAGGTTGGTGAGGGTAGATGAATATTGAGTAGTCCACCCACAGGTGGCTCCCAGGTTGATCCTCTGGTCCCAGGTGACGTTCCAAAGGGGGCCGTGCCACTCATGGCTGCTTAAAGAATGGGACAGATCCATCATCCCCAGGGTTCAAGCAGTCATGAAAGTAAAAGTAGGTATTTCTCAGTTATTCGATCTGGGCTGGTACTTATAAGAAACGATTTGGACATACTTGGCTAGGGTAACCGTTAACCAACATCATATCTCGATTTCCACGCGAACTTTTCGTTAACAAGGCTACTTCGGGTTCCATCTTTGCTCGGATATCTTCCAGTCACTGGATTCAACTGGCCTGCGGGCCTTCGCTCGAGCAGGGCCGCTCGTACCATTTCTAATCTGTGCCCTTAGACCAGGCAGGGCCGCTCGTACACGCCTATGACTCCAAAACATCGCCTTCGCTCCCTAAGGGGATGCTCGTATAAAAACTTCTTTTTTGCTTCACTTCAAGAGGCAAAAAAATAAGAAAACCTCACTTCAAGGTTCAAGAAAAAATACCCCCAGTGAGTGAGGAAGCTAGGAGACTGTTGATTTAATACCTATTTTTGACATCTAAATCAAAAATATCCTGAGAGGGTCAAATTTACATCAGCTTTATTTAATTGGCTTTAATCAGTGAATTTGGGACTATGTCATCAAATCTATGAAGTCTTGATACCGGTTTATTGATAATTTTTGTATGCCTTTTAGGTACCTCTTCTTCATGCTCGTTTAAAATAGCTAAGATAGGTAGGAACATAGCTACATTCATGATCAGCGTTGAATTTCGTATAATAATAGTGATTCTCAGAATTTTTGCCTGGAAATGACCATTTGTCCATAAAAAGGGTTCCCCTTTTGCTACAGCGCATTGCTCTTTGCACTACAGACTCTAAACCCACTTCTCTAACTGCAGTATCCTCAGCCTTTCGTGGACTAGAGCAGTCTTAACAAACATGCCGAAGCATTCGTAATTGAAACCTTGTTCCTTTGCAGAAACCATCTGGAAGTCGACTGTGAGCGTTTGTCAGGACATCCAAAACATGAGCACAACAGAAGGGGAGCAGATCCTCCGTGAGCTGGAGTGGCGGCAAGTATTTCCATCCTCACTCGCTGAGATCCTTCATGACATTGCATCCTACGCTGCATCGCGCTCCGCGTAGCAATCACTCAGCCCCTTCTCGTCACTCGTGCGTGGGGAGGGGCAGATCCTCTGACCGCACACCACTTGCCTTCCCCCCCTATTATTTGTTGTCTTTGAAAAAATTATTTTTGTTCAAATATTCTCTCGCTGTCATCGTATGTTGCTGGTAATGCTACTTCAAATCTTCTAACCCCCCTCCTCATTTATGGTTACAACCTAGATGAGAAATCTCAAACAAGATAGCTTGTTTCGGTTAAATGTGCCTACTACTGAAGGAAGTTCATCCTGCCTTTAGCATGTCATCTAATCCATAGAGGTTAGAAACAACTCTCCTCCTTTTACTACCCATGAACCTGGGTAACCTGGACCTTCTGAACTGTGCGGTCATCAATTTTGCATGTGTTGTTTTGAGCGCTTTATTTACTATTAACTACCCTTATCTGGGAATCACTGTGATTTCTCAAAACCTTACCTTCGCGAATTTTATGATCCTATTTTGTATCCTCCCAGCTATAGATCCCCGATAGCATTACCTACCCCTATTCTAAATTCTATTTTTCTTTTATCTCATCTACTTTTAAAAGTATGTAAACTATTTCATTTGACCCTAAGCCCGATTGAAATATGCAGGATGAACTTCCATATGTACGTTCATGTTACCCTACCAGCCTTGTATGCTTGGACTTGAAGACTATTACAACACAATGCATCACTCACGTCCAAATCTTGAACCCTATTCGTAACAATCCATGTTCCCTCAATGTCTTCCATGATCGTTCCCTTGACTCGACAGTGTGCGTCAAGAAGGCGTAACTCTTCCAAGCTCCACTTGGGGCGCTGACTGATTCGATTCGTGTCTTATCAGGTAATCATTGCTACCTATCTTACGTAAATAATATATAATTTTTGTCATTTTGCTGCCCCAGCAGTGCTAACCCATATTTTACTGCATCTCATTCCGTACCTAAGCTCCTAAGTATGTAAAGAATTTTATTTAAGTGCAGTCTTGAGTTGGGATCCGTGATTTATAATGGCTTGTTTGAACCTATTCGAAATTTTTGATATTTTCGTCCAAAACTTTTGGAAATTATCCAGACCTAGATCAGATGAGCTATTTGCAAGTTGTTTGTTACTTACTACCCTAGTAGGTAATGTCCAACTCAACTTGCTGGCATCAGATGATTATGGCGAAAATTATGACAAGTATAACGTGATTTTCTCGTGTCATTGACGATTTAGCAGGTAAAAACCTATCCAAAATGATCGCCATGGGAGTGGGTTAGTGGCAGACTTTCACAGCGCGTTCAATCAACCAATCTACCTACTTGGGATCTTGAAAGTACAGTAGAACCTCGATTAATCGGCACCCTTTTAACCGGCAGTCTCTGTTAACTCACATCTCAATCTCAATCATTTCACATTCAAAACTGCACAGCAATCATGACGATTAGGACTTAAATGGCGCCGCTTTAACATCCAAGGCAGTGAACAGCGACAGTGCCACGCCAAACACTTGTCTAGCGCCTACGTTGTACCGGTGATTGTGTTATTTCTGTTATCCGTCTATTCGATTATCCGTCACAGTCCCGGTCTCGAGGTTAATCGAGGTTCTACTGTATGTATTCACACAGCACAGTATGCGCCATTTTGGAATTAACAAAAAGTTTCCAAAGAGACAACCCGCCAATTTTTTATTAAATTTCTCTAAAAACCACTTTTTTACTTATCACACTATATAAAGACGAACATATCAGAGTATATCCGCTTTTCAGGGGGTGGTAGCCCTGGGCGGGTGGCATTCTCCCAGCGTCAAGCTGGAGTCTTTCCCAGGGCAACCGACCTGCTCCCCTCCTCCAGGACTTGGGATTTTTTGACTTTGCTTATTGTTATTATACTCCCTCATTGTGTTATTCACCTATTTCTTTTTAACCTGCGTAGCCCACCTCAATATAACAATTAAGAGGTGGGCACAAGGTTAGAAGAACATCTTTTACAAACTGATAATTAGTAGGTACGTAGGTCCAACCTTGATAGCCTCACAAAAATACGCGAACAGAAAATTCCGTCTAGATGAAATCACAGTTTGGCTCTTCTGCCCTCTACGAACATTCAGAAAAACCAAAAAACTGCAGTACCCAGCGCCCCTTGCGGAACCTCCAAGAGTTGCGACCCCTCTCGGCGTCTACAGTCGAGTATCATATTATCATGAAACCCTAAATTTCATGTCTATAATTAATTTAGATGTCCCAATCATTGAATTTACTATACCAAATTCACTACTCAACGTCTACAAAATATTTTGTGATAGCGAAAGATTATTATTTTTTATCATGTGCAATTTTTTAACTTGTTTCAAAGTTTGTATTAATCTCATATCCGAGATGGAGTTGAAAGTTTAGATTTTAACATTTGTGTAACCTTCAAATTTGAAATATTTTATTCAAGAAGTGTTTATTCTTTTGTTGTGTTTATGATAGGTATTGTCTCAAAATAACCGCACATTTATTATTATTTTTTTGAATGCCTTTATTTGTGTTATGACTGTTTCAATTGAGTTGTAGCACTTGTGTTATTAACACTTTATGAATCCTTTTGATTATTGATGTTTCTGAACTGTCTAAACTCTTTATTAGTTTAATTTGAATTTGATTTTAAATTGATTGAAACTTCCAAATTTACTACCTTCAGGTGGATTAAGAAAAAACTGTTCTAAATTATGTTATCACGTTTTACCTATATCTAACTTCAATACTGCATTCTCGTATCTCCCTAATCGGAATGCAAAATGTGGGCATTATTTTCCTAAGTTTACCACTCCCGAAAATTGATGTCATGGTGTGTAGGTGGTGGATCTTTCAAATTCATGTTTCCACTCCGTTCAATTTTGATTTCGTTTTCTTTTGTGCCTTAATGTTCTTGTAATTTTTTGTGTGTTCCCGACGGGAATAAAATTTTATGTAGTTGATTTAGAGCTATTGACGCTTTTTTTTTGTGGGAGGTTTTTACGGATTTTGTTTGGAATTATGATTGTGCTATTTGAGAAGCCATGTAAATGTACTCTTTTCACGAGTGAACTGATTTCTTACGTACGAAGTGATTATCGACTCGTGCTCTTATAAAAATACACTTTTCTACCTCCTTGTTCCAGAATTGAGACTAATGATTTCTTTATTAAGTAAATGGGATGAGGAATATGTGCAATGGAAGCTTTATTAGTTAAAAATGTGCCCTGGCACAGAATGTGTCAATCCCCAGTGCACAGAGTCTGGTTTTTGATACTACAAATAATTTAAAACAAAGATTTTCTTCTACGGTTTAAATAAAATAATTAATTTAAGTTTTTCTCTCTTCCAACCTCTTGTTACAGGCCTTACTGTCAACATTTCTACCTTCGTATAAAATAATTTTACTTTTTTTCCTCAAGAAATAGCGCTGTTAAAGTCTTCCTTTCTCCGTTTCATTTCGTTTGGATATTTCTGTATCCTTCAATGATTCCAGACACCAGCGTTATCTGTTGATGAACCAAAGTAAATTAACGTCATTTCTGCCCTATAAGCCACATTTGATAATCACTTCGTACGAACTACTTGTGCCTTTTATTATTACTGTTATAGACTTAATTCTAGTGTCTCCTTCACTTTACATCACCTTATAATTTGCATATTCACTGCATATTTCCTAATTTTTGTGTTTGATTAAATTCACCGGTGGTGATTGGTTATTGTTTCCCCAAAAAAATGGCTTTAAAACGCAAAAAAACAATTATTCGATCATGTTTAATATTATTTTATTAAGAGAAATAAAATCTCCATTGAGCTCGACTCAAAAAATACTGAAGCTTACCATTTTTAAGTATTTTTAGTTATTAGGAAAAATCTATTATGGTCATTTAAATGATTGTTTAGTGTGTAAATAATGATTTTTTTTTGCCTTCACTCATGAGATGGTGGTGGGATAGCGTTGCTGTCTTTCTATTTTTCGCTTTGATTTTTTCTTTGTTCGTTTCTTTCATAGGTTTACAATTTATTTAGATATTG
This sequence comes from Creontiades dilutus, assembly GCA_031894815.1. Lineage (NCBI taxonomy): Eukaryota > Metazoa > Arthropoda > Insecta > Hemiptera > Miridae > Creontiades > Creontiades dilutus. The sequence continues at coordinate 128,655 of JAVIWC010001957.1, forward strand.
TTTCGCCCGAATCTGTGGGTTGTGCGGAGCCCGTGATTGAGATCTGAACTTTGAATACTCTCAATGCTTGATTTGTTTCCCCTTTTCATTTTTAAATGTTGGTCTTAACATTGTTTTGAAGATATGAAAGGTTATGAAAATGATGTGGATTGGCAATTTTGGTTTAAAATAAACAACAGTACAGTTGAAACGTACGTAGGTAAACATAACGATATACCCGAACTTAATTGTTGCTCCGTGTTATAAACAAATCTTTTTCAATTGTAGGTTTCTGCTCGATAAATATTTAATTTGGGAAAGTTAATTCGTTTTGAATTTTGTTTAATCAAACCGGAACGTTTTGTCAGCTATGGAACCGCCATATGTCAGGTAGAATGGATTTGCCAAATCAAATGTATGTACGTATTACCCTGTTATCCGATGTGGATCATAGGCCTTCAAAGAATGTTCTGCATTCTGATTGGATCCAAAAAGAACTGACTTTCTATTCTTATTGAATAGGTGGAGCTTTGTTCCTTGTTAAATATTCCTATTTCGCCATATAGGGGAAGACTGTTATACTTTGGGACATTTTTTACCTTTGGATTTTCTGCTGTTTTCTAGATAGGAATTTCGGATTGTTTCGAATTTTCACCTTTTCCGTGAGTCATATTTTGCTTTAATTTTGAACATTTTATCTCGACTGTGGAATGTAACTGTTTCTCCTTCCTGGTTCAAGTTATGGTTAGGGATAGTATAAAGAATGGAACAATTACCTCTAATTTGTGAGGAAAACACCTTATGTTTTAGTTTTCTTCGTAAAAATTATGAGAGTAGGCACACAATGTGGATAGAGTATCACATCTCTTTGCACAGAAATTCTGGTATACTCTCCCTGCTTGGTTCCCTGTATGGCAAAATCTTTGGGAGGATGGTGTACCATGGATAAACCTATTTCGTCTAAATTCCATATCATTGCTGGATTCGTGTAGCTTCCATGACCCAGAATTTTTCATAGTTGCAAAACTTAAGTTATCTGTGTGTGGGTTAAATGCAGTTGCTCTAGCCAAACTCATTAGCTTCAGAAGAACATGGAGAAATGGGCTGGTTTTTCTTCTTGAAGCTCCTGTACCATTGCTGCCCAGTTCCACCATTAACATCCCATGAAGATGTACATATCGCCCCAATCATTTAGTCGAAATCCCTTGCCAATTTCAAGACTTCTTTCACAGTGGTAGAGGTATGCTCTTTCCTTAATGCAATCAGCTTTTTCTTTTGGGCTACTGAAATCGAGCTTTATCTCCTGCTTTCAAAGTATGTGTTTCCCAAAGTTAACATTGCTTCAATTGACAGTCCAAAACCGATTTAGATGAATCTGCTACCGTCTTCAGCATTATCTTGTGTCACCGATCGCACTGCTGCCTCAAAATTTTCGTTTCCTGGTCCTGACCGTTTTTCGTTCACTTCAGACATCTCAAAAACTTGATTGAAAAAATATCTGGGTTTGAGATAGGTATGGGTACGATTTACTACGTTTAGGGATACTCTTTGGATTCGTCCGTACCTACTGCTCAACCTATCCCTAGGCATAACTGGTCACCATTTTCACATTGACTTGGTGTTGAAAAGATGGAGTCACCAAACCAAACAACTGAGATTTGGAAAATGTTTGCTAGGACGCGCTCTATCATTCGGATACCTGGCTTCCCATCGACGGCCTTGAGAGTAGGAAGAATCAACCAGCAAAATGATCTATTTTTTATATTAAAATACGTTTGTTAGGCATACCAGTCTCACCTACAGCTGCGCAAACGTCCCCTTTTTCTTCCTTATTCTGCTGTTTATGTCGTTGTCACTGTCCTTGGGCGCGTACAAGGCTTTCCAACTACTGGAAGGAATCTTCTGCTTCACGTCTAAAGCATTTATCCGAGTTTCTTCCGTTTTATGAATATTGACCATCAAAACGGCCCTGTTGCGCTCAACTGTGTTGCATTGTCTCTGAACAATTTGGCAAGTATCATCAGCATAATCAAAGTCTTCCAGGCGGTCTCATTAACCAACTGAATCCCTTTTTTCATCCCTCCCTGTATTTTACTCATCGGCAGACCTAAAACCACAAGGAAGAGGTTAGGGGACGATCCTAAGCCCTGAGCTGAGGGTAACGGAATCAAACTGGAATGCTTTGTCAGCAATGAAATCCCAGCATATCGCACCCAACGTGCTGTAAGGGAACAGTATGACTATAGGATTTGTCAAATCAAATATGTATCTAGTTTCGTTGTTTACTGAACTAATCAAAAGTGAAACAAGATAATCCATCGTGTCTAGGTACTGGTATTAATTACGATTTGATCTCTTTCAATATTTCTAAAGTACATTAATGGCAAACATGATAGTTTACATATAGACATTAACCGAAGTGCGTGATGGATACGAATAGTTCCCCCTTCCCTGATGAAACTGCTTCATCTGAGCATAAACCTGACGTTTTGTAGCTTCAGGTATATCCTCTAGGTGTTGCGTGCATAATCGCCTCAGCCCGTGGAAGGGGTACCTTGTTACAAATGGTACATACTATCCATTAGGTCATCCTTTTACTTTCTGATTAGTTTAGCTAGGGGTGTTAATGTGTTTTTTTCACAATTTTCAAATTTCTGACAATTCCAAAAGATTTATTAATGACAAACATTAAAGTTCACGCGTAAACATAAATTAAAATGCTTGATAGATATGAATAGTTTCCCCTTCCCTGTTGAAACTGCTTCGTCTGAGCATAAACCTGACATTTTCTAGCTTCAGGTATATCCTCTAGGTGTTGCGTGCAAAATCGCCTCAGCCCGTGGAAGGGGTACCTTGTCACAAATGGTACATACTATCCATTAGGTCATCCTTTTACTTTCTGATTAGTTTAACTAGGGGTGTTAATGTTGATTTTTTCGCATTTTTGACAATTCCAAAAGATTTTTCCTGATTCCTTTTAACAATGACGCTAATTATGTTTATTCAGGGTATTTCGTACGTTTCATCAATTTTCCAAGTTTTTAAACGCCATTGATTTGAGTGCCTAGGTATTTTCCCCTTTTCTTTCATCCCCCGCGACCAAAGATGAGTCCTTTTTTTCGCTTTGAATTATATACATTTTAACAAGAAAATCTATATTTTATCAATAACATTAAAATAATTAAAATGTTTATTTTATTTGTTTCTTTTTCAAAAACTTCTAACACGTCTCCCAATTCGATGTCAAGACTTGTGAAACTTTACATTTTTTTTCGTTGGCCTGTTCCTAGTATTGTAAGTTGGGGTGAGCCGGTTACAAGAAGCAGGCTTGCCTTGTCCGCTCACCCCTGATCTCTAACGAACCACCGTTTGTGCCTTTATAAGATTATGTTTAATATCCAGCTGGACTATTACTTCTAAATAAAGTTAATTTTTTTCGCTACAAAATAGACACTTTTAGGCACCTTACAAAATGGATTTGTGGAATGTATTGTTTTAAATATGGTTATCCCGTTAAAATTTATTCTGAAAAAGTTGTTTTAGATTGATAATAGATTCTTTCGAAGGACGAAGGCCGTGATATTGGCTGGCATTGTTGTTTTTCTAAACAGCACCTCTAGAGTGCGATTTAAAAAACAAAAGCAATGCAATTTTCTTGATGTAGTCACCCAATAGATGAGCTATCCTTATGAAATATTCTCTTAATTACAGGTAGATGTTCATTCTTTTCATTATTTGGAGGATCTTGATGGGAGCTTTCCAAAAACGTGTAATTTGATGGTTGTAAAAGAGGATGTGGCTTTAATTTCTAATTACAAAATGCCAAGGGGTGAAACTACGTCTCAAAATTCGAAGCATAATTAGGAACACCCAATATTGCCCCTTTTTGGTAAGCTCTCATCGACACTTCCCTATTCATATAAGTATACCTCATTCATATACCTTATGAGCAATTTTTCGTTAGCAAATTTGAACTACTCGTGTACGTTAATCATAGAATTCATAGAAAAAAGAATAAATTAAAAGTTTTTCCTGTATAAGTTATTTCGGAAGATAAGTACTGCTTACATTTGAGATCAAACGATTCGTGTAAATCGCATTCCCTGAGCGCAATATATTGATCAAATTCCAGAAAATGTTCTTTGGAAAATCGTTAAACTCTGAAAAGGGGTACGAAAATAATCGAATCATTATTTGATTTTACCTGAATATTACTTGGGAAAAGTTCATCCACCATCAACTATTTCGTTCAGAACTCTACTGCCGACAATGCTGCTTGGAAAATTGACTTGAATTTCGTTTATTTGTATCAGAAAAATCGTTGAATTTTCATGGAGTTTTTTCTTTAGATTTCTTTTTTTTTTTTTTGCGAAAGAACGGATTTTGAAAATCTCGACCCTTTGGAGAGAAACCCCTGTTACAAGGGTTTGAAGTATGGGCTTACTTGACAGGAAAAAAGTCATGATCGTGTGAGGGAATTCCCCAAAGTTATCGTAATATATTTATGTTAATTTGAGTTAAAATTCGAACACTTTTATGTGCCAAAAAATGCCAACTATCAATGTTATTACAAAAAAAAAACATTATTGTTCTATTCAAACAGAGATTTTGGATTTATGATTTTTTTGCACATTTTAATGAAATTTAAGTACAATTTGCATTGTTGATAAAATTTGTTCAATTGATATTCAGACTAAAAATATAAATAAAACGGTTTTTCAATGTTTTGGTACAATTTTTGAAATTTGACCAATTTAATGTGCTCAAAAAGTGTTGTTCAACGAGCTCATCTTTCGTTTAAAATGTTTATTTTTATTTGAGCGGGAACGGAAATTTTATATCTCAATCCTATTATCGATACTTATTGTCTAGAACATACATACATATAATAAGAAAAAGCGCTGAAGTCCAAGAATCATTTCAAAATGCTTCAAAACGGGTTTCGATAAATACAATTTTCGAAAACTTGAATTTTAACAGTTTTACAGCCATTGTAATAGCTTCATTTTCTATAAACATTCGTTAATAAGACTTTGTATTAGAAATTTGCATCGTCCCTCTTCTTGGGAACGAATGTCCAGCCTTAATTATGTTACCTTCGTCCATTCAAATATTTCAACATTTCTGCATCACCTGAATCCCAAATCGAACCTCCAAACGTTCGTCAAGTACTACATTCCGCAATATCCACGCAAAATCAAAATACACATAATTTTATGTCGCCGCACGCTCATTTGAAGCTTATCCATTTAAAATTTAAATATGTCCTAATTATATATAAATATTTTTTAAAAAATGCTTTCGTTATTACGTCGACGCATTTATGAATTATTCAATTGAATTTTATGTTTTTTTTTCTCACCAAAACCAGGTTTTGGTCGTATTTATGTCCCAATTTCCAAAAGATATGATCTAAACAAAAATGATAGCGTTCATTATTTTCGTTGGAAACGTTGAGATTTTTCTTTCATAATTGAGTGTATTTCTTTACTATTTCGAATGAATCATTTTTGGAATTTGTTAATACTCCCGTCATATGTGTTTAAACAATTCATTTCATATGTTAATCTTGAGTGTTTTGATTTTGATTGTTTTCGTGTTCTCTCCCTATTGTCATTGAAAATTGAGTTCATCTCACTCCGTATTTCTTGCGTCAATAAACATTTATAAATGTCGTATTAATTTTAATTTGTTTCTATATCGTTTATTGATCAATTTAATAAATTTTCCACTGATGTTTGAATTGAAAATGTTTCTTTTTCGTGATGTCATATTGATATTCTTCAATTGAGTGTCTGTTAGAGCTTTAATAAATGAAATAATTAAGAAATTATATAATCCACGTTACTTTGTGTTTTTTTGAAAAATGTATGTTTTTTCAAGGTTGTTCTCTACATTAAAGCTACTTTTGTCTTTATACAACACAATAACTGTGACTTATTGTTTTCTACCTTCAATTTTACTGAGGAATCCAATCACAAATCATCAAAGACGCGTTGAAATCGGTTCAAAAATTTATTTTAAAAATCAAAATTGATTATTTGTACACCCCCTTAGGGCATTGCAGTGTGGAATAAATTCCTTACAAAGAGATATCTCATTCTAACAGAAAAATACCAAATACTTGAGACATATTTATTTATTTAATACGGCGAGCCCAAAACAACTTACAATGTACTATGATCTAAAAATAAAACGTCTGCCAAGTGGGTGTGGCACATAGCTTCCTCGTATCCATAACATGACTGTATAGATCATTGAAAATTATCATTGACTAAAGAACTTCGTTCAATTAGGCGAAGTAAACATTGAATTAGGGTAAATTTTGTTATGCAGGAGCTTAACTTCAGAAAATAAAGGTAGGCATGTTCAACTATTGAACAAACTAGAAAATTTACCTAATAATAAAAATTGACATTGACGCTGAATGGATAGATGACTGAAAATTTCATCGAAATCGGTCAAGAACTCCCGGAGTTATGCTTGTGGCAAGGATTTCACGTTTGCGCATGCGCAGAGGCTACTATTGATCCGGGGGTCATGAAACTTATAGGGGACCATCTACACATCAAACCGAACAATCCCTGAAAATTTCATCGAAATTGGTCAAGAACTCCCGGAGTTATGCTCGTAACAAGGATTTCACGTTTGCGCATGCGCAGAGGCTACTATTGATCCGGGGGTCATGAAACCTATAGGGGACCATCTACACCCCAACCCGCACAATCCCTGAAAATTTCATCAAAATCGGACTATAACTTCGTGTAGTTTTGCCCGTAACAAGGATTTGCTGACAGACACACACGGAACCAAAATTGTTCAGAAAGGTTCAAAATGCGAGTGGAATTTTTGATTTTGGAGACAAAAAAATGTTCACATTCCGAAAGTGAAAACAATGCTTCCGCTACCTTGGTAGACTCGGAAGCAAAAGAACAGGTTTAAGAAAATGTTATGGGAAGACGGAGTTGAGGGTCATTCGGCCAAGCAGTGTACTATGACGTCTTGCAGCAACAATATCAGCCCTTTCCATAAGCAACAACTGATTATTCACCCTTTTTCATCGAAAGTTCAACTGATGAAGTACGTACTTTTGAAAGTGAAGATTTGCACCCAGAGAATATATTAGCTTGTTTGGCTGACGCGAAAAGTTTTGATCCACTTGGCCAGATTTTCCGCTCATTGCAACTATAAATATGATTTTGAAGAGCGATCTCATTAAATAAATTAAACTTTGTTTTAGGAGGGGGTCGATGTCTCTTCTTACCTGAAGTAGAAACCGAACCTGTCGCTATTCGCCAAATGAATAAAATTGAATAATAAACCCCAGTGAAAGAATTTGCAGCGTTTTTTCTGATGTTTGGGTAGCCCCTATCTGGATCAATTCTAATCAGTCTACTAACGAAGCCTTGCTTCAGAAAGGACCTTCTAAAACCAACTCGTAAAGTCTCCAGTCAATCATTTTCTTCGATAGTGTTTTAAATCTAACGCATGAAAAATTGGCTGACTTGATCGTTTTCCTCGGAAAATCGTAAATTTGAACTATATACATCAAGAAAATCACTAATGTGTATCTACGCGTTTCCTTCAAAAACTGCCTAAGTCGAGAGTTTTCAATAATTAGAACATTATCTTTGAAAATTTGCTAATTGCATTATTTTGTCAAAATGTTGTGTAGGTACCTAATCAACAAATTTGCAGGATCTAACCCTCTCCTTTGAAATCTGCTAATTTCAAAGTTCGTTCAATTTTTTTAAAATCTGCTACTTCGCTAATTTGAATGGCTTACAACAATTGTCGCCTATTTGAAATGCTGATAGATGAAATCTTCCAACTTGCGGTTTCAGTTTAAAATTGGGAATCTGACCAAGAAATCATCAGCTGTGGTCAAGCTGCTCGATGAAACCTGTCATGACAGTGAGGATCCGCGAAAGGAATCTTCGGGCGTCGCTCGTTGTGGTTCAATCCATTGTTGTCGTGTCAATTAATTTTGACACGACTCGGCACTGTCCTGGGGGATATCATGTTTCGCAGGATGTCTTCCCGAGTCAAGGTTGTGGCCTCAAGCGTGGTGTTGCTGTAATACACGTAACTACCAAACTAAGTTAAAAACAAAGCACGCGAGTTCCACTGAAGGTGGGTATTGGCTAGGGTAGGTTTTTTGTCTATCATTCATCCAGTCAATTGTTGTGGTACCAGTATTCACGGACCTCATCAGCATCGAACCCCCTGAAAAAGAAACGCCCAAGAAAACCTGGAGAACCAACAGACTACCTCAATTTGCGGACTACGACTACAATTGTCTCCTTGGAATCCGACTCCCTTCACCTCTCTTACAATAAAATTCATTATTTATTAGGCCTACTCCTGACTATATTTCTCATTTCTTTCCTGGGGGAGGGAGTAAGTTACAGTCAAGTCTTGAAGTTTTTGCTGTTGTGTCTCATGTGTTGGATAGCATAATTTTAAGGGACCTGAGCTGTACCGAAATTTGTCGAATCGAGGATCTCCAAAATCTTTATCTACGTTGAATCTGAGTTATAAAACCTTTTCAATCAGCAATTTCAGCTAAAAATTGGGAAGACGCGAAAGAAGTCATCAGCTGTGCTCGAGCTGTTCGATGAAACTAATCATGACGTCCAAGAGCCGTGAAAGAAATTTCAACTAAAAACAAGCAGCATGGTGAAACCATTCCAACTTGCTATTTCAGTTGAAAATTGAAAAGCCGCAAAGAAATTGTCAGCTAAGTTTAAGCTGCATCTAACTTGCCATCTCAGTTGAAAATTGAAAAGCAGCAAGAGATCATCGGCTATGGTCGAGCTGTTCGATGGAACTATTCTAAAATGCGATTTCATTTGGAAATGGGGAAGAAAGGGAAGAAATTGTCAGCTAAGACCAAGCTGCATGATGAAATCATTCTAACTTGCTACTTCAGTTGAAAATTGGGAATACATTTATGACTCTTTCAGTTAAAGTCAAGCTGCCCCTCCCAGACCATTCAAAAGACAGAGATAGTCCTCCTTACCACAAAACGTGTGGAGAGGCCAATTGAGATGGCAGTGGGGAACCAATGCATTGAGTTGTCAACGGCAGTGCGGTAGCTGGGAGTAATGCTCGATACTAAGTTGACTTTCTGGATCCACATCTGCAAGGTGGCAGATAAGGCAGCGGCTGTAACTGGGAAATTGAGTAGGCTCATGGGAGGACCATCACCAGCAAAGAGGAGGCTGCTCATGCAGACAACGGAGGCCATCATGCTGTATGGGGCGGAAATCTGAGCAGGGGCGCTGAGATATAAAAAGTACGCCTCTAGGATGGAAGCGGCCCAAAGAAGGGGTGCGTTGCGCATCTGCAGTGCCTATTGGACTGTGTCTGGACCAGCAGCCCAGGTTATTGCGGGTTTTGTACCAATCGACCTGTTGGCTGATGAGAGGTTGCGGGTTCATGCCAGAAAGCATGAACATGCGGCCAGAGCAGTAAAAAAAGAGGAGAGAGCAGAGACCCTGCAAAAATGGCAGCAGAGATGGGCAGCTGAAACCTGGGGAAGGTGGACAGCACGTCTGATCGGGGAAGTGCAAAAATGGACGGAGAGGAAACAGGGCGACGTTAATTACTATTCAACCCAGTTCCTGACGGTGCATCGTCGTTCCTAAAGAAAATAGGGAAGACTTCCGAGGCAAGGTGTGTGTACTGCCGAATGGGGGACGATGATGTAGAGCTCACATTCTGTATATGCCCAAAATGGCAGCAGCGAAGGCAGGAATTGGTTGGAGTAATAGGTGATTTCAGCCCAGAAACAGTAATAGAAAAGATGATACAATCTGCGGAGAACTGGAGTACAGTCAGCATGTATATCACTATGGTGCTCAAAGAGAAGGAAGTGAACAGAAGCTGGGAATGAGCCAGGGTAGAAGTAGTGAAGACCAGGATGAACCATCACGAGGTTAAAAAGGGGACTGTCCCGAAGTAATGCCAAAAAGCAGTCCCGGGACAGTCCTAAAAGACGAGAGGAACGGTGTTTTTAGTCGGTATGCCACGATGGAGACCCCGGCACAAAGAGTGAGGGGGACAGATCTTTTGATGTATACCCCCTCACTGTCAGTCCAGTAATGGATTTTCCACCAACCTCTATATTTAAATTAAAAAAAAAAAAAAAAAAAAATCCTTTCCAACTTGAGTATTTATTTCAAAATTGAATAGCCGCAAAATAAATCATCAGCTGAGTTCAAATTTCGTGATGAAACCTCTCCAACTTGCAATTTCAGTTGAAAATTTAAAAGCCACGAGAGAAATGTTCAACTAAGTTCAAGCTGTATAATGAAACCTTTTCAACTTGCGATTTCGTTTGAAAATTGAGAAGCCGCGAAAGAAGCTTGTGGAGCAGAATCGGAGGCTGCGAGCGTCCGGTCGGTCAAACGGTGAAGACAGCGGCGGATGGGGGGTGTCCCGTTACGACCGCTACGCGTGGCCGAGGGACGAACGGGGCCCATTAAAAGTTAAGAACAGTTCCGGAACGATTGAAGCAGTTCCACGTAGCTGCTCCACGGTTCTAATCTGATTATTTAGGTACAACTTATATTTTGAATGCTGTGGTATCATGACTGACTTCACTTTGGGACAGGACTTACTCACAGCAGATGCCGGTATGGAATTCCTTCTGGGCCAACTGGATTCGCTTAACTCCGCGTTCGTCCAAAAAATGTATTATTCCCTACTATTCCGCTTGAACCAGAGACGGATGACCGAACTGTCTGGTATACTCAAATATTTACACAATCCAACTCATGAAACCGACGATGACGCCCAACCACAAAACGAAGAGCTCCGAAATTTGTTTAAAAAACCTGGGCAAGCTGTGATTTGGAAAAAAAACTGAAAGAACTCTTGGAGAGGCTGTCCACCACCGCACCGTGTTCAATTGAGGATGAGGATGTCGAGCCACCTCAGCAGGAGAAAGGAGAAAAGGAAACATGCAGTTCCACATCGTCAGCACTTTCCATCATCGGTGGTTAGAAAGATGGTGGGAATTTGAGAGAACTTCTGCAGACGTCGATCGACAAAAGTGTGAAGAAATACCAGCCGATCAGAATGAAACTTGACTTGACGAACATATTGAAAAAGGAGATGAACCTCCTGGACAATGGAGGCACTCGAGAACATAATCTGGAGTTGGCATACCAGTACATACTGACCATACCAGTGTAGAAGCCGAGCAATCATTTTCCGCTGCAGGCCTATACGCCACAAAACTCAGGAGCTAGGCTTGCGGACGAAACGTTGGATTCTTTGAGCTTTTTGGTTTATTATTCAATAATAAACCATTGTAAGAGGGGGGGGGGAAAAAAAAAAAAAAAAATGTTCTTTTGAAAATTTCATGGTTTACGTTTCAAAGGGTGTAAAATCCGAATCTGCAATAACGAAAAATTCCGTATAAATACGGAATGCACGATTTCTCCCAAACGGCTGAACAAAAGAGCTGACATTTTCAGGAAAAATCCATGTTGGTCCGGCGACGCCCCAATTCTTGAGCCAGTTCTCTCACTAATTTAAAGCCCTTTAAGGGTTGTCAAAGTTTTGTAGTAAAATCCATTCGAACTTTCTCAAAAAAATCTTGGCGCCCTAAATTTGGACTCTTTTTGAAGAACTTTCCAATGAGGAATCGAATGCCTCTCCCCAGGTCTGTACAAACTATTGTGTTTGAATCCAATTTATACATTTGCGGTTTTTTTTTTTTTTTTTTTTATTTAAAACAGTAATCAGTGAATGCTTGTTACTGGAGTGAATCAAAACTTGGCCATCATATCAATAGACACAAAATTTTATGCATGAAACGACCTACAACCAAATTCTTTCACTGCGGTTTTGGTCAATTTTGTTTTTGTTTTGATAGCGGAAAATGAATTCAGTGATGTGAAAAAAATTTATAGAGCAAAATTGAACGTAATTTAAAGAAAAATGCTTTCTGTCAGTCAAAAGAATGAAACACAATAACTAAGAAAATGAAGAGTGAATGAACAAAATTCTGTCTTTTAAAGCTTGAATGACAGCCTGAATACTTTCAATGAGTGAACGAATAAGTCAATTGGCTCGGTCCATTCTTCAATTTATAAGGTCTGATGTGTCACATACGCTTACACATTTGGATTATTTTTCCTTGTTCTTTCGATTTGAGAACAAAATTGTAATTTAGCGAAAACCCGTGAAAAATCATTTTATACGGTGGAGGATAAAGTTGATATTTTTGGTAGCAAATTTATTGTCAAAATTCTTTTGATGGAAATGACATAAACGTTTAATTCAACCAATATTCAAAGGATAAAGGGAAAGAGTTTGTTTAAGGGCATTTGATACAAAAATTGAGATTTATCATCATTATGATCTTCCAATTTTAAATATGAACGTTTATCAATTTATGGCAGATTTGAATTGAATGGCAGATACATATCTTTTCTTCTAATTTCCATATGCTTATTAAACTTAACAGTTTAGTGTTTCACAGGTTATAGAGCAAATTAATTCCAGGAGGCACACAAATATGATCAACTGATCAATCCAAATAGGTATTTTGGTTGAGAACAGATTTACGTGCTCTATGCATATCTCCAAATTTGAACTTCTTGTGAAAGTGAATTATTGGCTTCTTTGAGATTATGCCTCTCTTGAGAATTTTTTCATAATGAAGACGATTTATTTATGATATCCATCGTTATTATTTTATACGTCCTACATATATTTTGATCAAGATTCTTTCATTTTTAAATAAATTATTGAGATTTTTCGAACTTAGCGTCATTTTTCATGAAATTTTCCAATCCCGGGGTCAGTCCTGGGGTTCAGGGATTCGCTTCTTCGCAATCCCGTAATCCCGGGATCGAAAAATATGTTCGGGATTGCAAACTCTAATCAGGAGCCAGTTTGACCGTTCCTGGGGGAACTGCTATCGAGGACAAGTCGTAACCGTTCAACTCTGGTGTCACGTTCCAAGGAGCAGCTCCAGTGGAACGTCATACTTTGAAGATGGGGGTATCCCGGATGAGGAGCTCACTCTCCGCGATGGCATCTCCGAGGCAGCGCCTGCGTCTCGGCTGCGTCCCGGACGTCCTTCTCCTCGTCCTCCTCCTCGCCGCCTCCGGCGCCGCCGCCCCTCAGGACTCCGCCTCCGCTTTGTTCGGCCCCTCCGAGATCCCCGTCGAGGTCCAGATGCCTTCGGAGGATCAGGTACCTAAACCTCAAACAGCCCAAAAATATTGGTAGATACCTCTGGTTGAGTTCCAACTTACTGTCCTTACTACGTATAAATTACTAGAGAGAGAAGAAGGACTTTATTCATGAAATAGAATATACAATAGTACACACAGAAAAATAATAACAAATCTGAATAATATTGTTCGGCATTAGGCTGAGAGCCCGTGTCGCGACACAAGAGTTGTGCTTCCTAAATTCTAATCAAAATAATAAAAATATATTCTAAAAGAAAAAGAAAAATCTCTCTATTCAAACAATACAGCATAATATAGGTAATATAGATTAAATTTAATATCTATAGATGCTCGTTATAATGGATTCACAATTTCCCGTGCCATTTTGAATGAGCCAGGTATAAATTAGTTTTTTATACGCGTCCCTCGAGCAATTCGTTGGGTCTTTCAATCTATCATCGATTTGATTGTACAATAAATATACAATATATTGAGGGCTTCTAGTGGTGATAAACAAATTTGGTCTAGGACATACCACATTCCTTTCCAGAGCAAAACGTGTTGGATATGGGTGTTCTCTAGAGTGAGTAATAATGTTAGGGTGTTTGTGAAAGTGAAGCAATACATTTTTTATAAACAGTTGTCTTATGCTAAATATTTTTGAATCGTCGTTAATTAGACTAGAAGGATAGCGGAAACTAACCCTTTAATTCCACTATTTGCAACACTCCAAAGGGTTGAGCTTTAAGGCCGACTTAATCAAACCTCTTCGACTGTGAATCATTCTCCTTGAACATAACAACTCCTCCCATAAACATCACTAACCTCCAACTTTAATCAAGTCGTGCAGCACGTCATAACAGCGAATATCCCTACTATAATCACTATGTTAAATTGGTTTGAAATTTGAGCACTCTATGTTCACAAAAATGGTTAACTTACTTCTTGGGTCTTGTTCTTAAACATGCACTTAAATTTCAATAAATTGTCCTCAGAATCTACTGATATTGAACAAAAATGTTCAAAATCTAAATTTAGTGTGGCACATAATATTTGGAAATGGTTTTTGGGACGTTTGCTGAAGCAAGGCTCGGTTAATAGAAGACCGTCCTATTAATTGCTCCAGGCTCCAAAAATAAATAAATAACCGAATGCAAACCCATACGACCCCATTTTGAAAATCCGAAAAAAAACCGCTGCAAATTATTACACAAAGGTATACTATTTTTGTATTGATAACTCTCTTAGGCGGATCCCCAGACTACTGCAACTTTACTGTACGACCATTGGTAGTGCTTCCTAGTTACGTTCGAAACGCATACAAATCTAACTGAAATTTAACGGAATAAAATAGAAATACAGGCAAAAAGAATGCCAAATTCCACTCGTTCAATCAATTGAATTGAAGATTGGGATGTAGCGTTTTGGATACTGTGATTGCAAAGCAACAACAGTACGTACTATTGGATCTGTCTCCAGCCACGCATCTTACCAGCCACCCGTTAATGAACTTTAAGCTGCTCTGTAGCTCGACCATCTACCTGTCCAGTTTTGGTTTATTATTCAATAATAAACCATTGTAATGGCTCTTGAAAAAAAAATTCTAACCCCCCTTGAAAATTTCATGGTTTACGTTTCAAAGGGTGTAGAATCCAAATCTGCAACAAAAATGTTTCCGTCCATCCGCCGTACGTCGTACGCACGATTTCTCCCAAACGGCAGGAGCGAAAAATCTGAAATTTTCAGGAAAAATCAATATTGGTCCGTCAACGCCCGAATTCTTCATCCAGCTCTCACTTAATTTAAAGTGCCCTTTAAGGGTTGTCAAAGTTTTGTAAAATCCCTAAAAACCTCAAGAAAAGTCAAGGTGGCCTAACTTGGACTTTTTTTGAAGAACTTTCCATGGGGAATCGAATGAGCCCCTCCCCAGGTCCGTAGCTCAAACCATTCCCGATGTATGGCCCGATTTATGGTGCCAACATTTGCATCCACATTCACTACATCACTAGGTTACCGCGATTAAAAAAAGAAAAAAAAACTCTTGTTTGTTTTTATTGCAGTAACCTAGTGATGTAGTGAATGTGGATACTGGAGTGAACTCCTGAAAGGGTTTATAGCCGATACACGGGTTGAAGCATTCTGATATGCATGCTCCGTCTTACGAAATTTAAAATGTTCAAATACAATATTTTTCCATTGTAATTGCTCCTGAAAAAAACGCTGCAAATTCTTTCACTGGTGGTTTATTATTCAATGATTCATGATTTGAATTTCTACTAAGCTTTGGAGTGTGCGTGTTTCACAGGTGATAGAGCGATTATTGAATTTCAGGAGATATGCATAGAGCACGTAAATCGGTTCTCAACAAAATACCTATTTAGATCGATCAGTTGATCATATTTGTGTGCCTCCTGAAATTCAATAATCACTCTATCACCTGTGAAACACGCACACTCCAAAGCTTAGTAGAAATTCAAATCATGAATCATTGAATAATAAACCCCAGTGAAAGAATTTGCAGCGTTTTTACTGTAGATACTGTTCAAAATGTCCACCAAGTGGATATTTAATAAAGGAATCAGATTTGAAATCGCACGCAAAATGTGGGAGATATGGCCGTTTTAATGCGGTATGGTCGAAAAAACGAGAAAAATCTTAAAATAGAAAAAAACCGCATTTCCAAGGGTGTAAACAAAAATTGCTAAGAGGCATTTTCGATCAGAAATTTTTCGTAGAATCTTCTCCTGTATAAACTTTGTGACTGTCATGAAATGCAACACCCTGTATAAACTTTGAACATTTTTTGTCTAAGTGGCGATCAGAGGGGTTAATAGCCCATCCTTTCAAGTGCAGCTCAAACAATAGTTTGACCCGATCTTCGTGATTCATTTTTCGTTCAATTAAGAACAATCGGTTTATTGGTGACGTATGTAATGTTTTCCAACAGGTGGTATACGACCAGAGGCAAAACGGCTCTGAGAACCTCCGCGTTCAGATGTCCGGGGTGACAGTGGTGCTGGCCCCAGCGGAGGCCCTGCTCTCCCTCCCCGATCTTATGGACACCGGCGCCAAGCCGAAACTCGTTCAACCCACACAGTAAGTTGATTTCAGTAAGATTGGTTCAGTAAGATGGTGCAGTACGTTTAGTAATTGCAGGTGACTAACCCATTTGCAGCCGTATCTTTTTTTGCTCATCAAAATAGTGCTTATTTTCGTGTTCACAAATTCTTTTCATAAAAGTTTCTGATGTAACTAAATTTGGCCTTGGAACGTGGGAAAAAACTGGTAAAATTCTGTTTGCGGTCAATATACACGAAATTGTACAATATACGCGGCGTTGACAAACGGCATCGCTGCACAGTGGGCTGAATCACTAATTTAGGTGGACAAAATTCTGAAACTTGTCCATATTCAACCTTTGGGTTCCCAGATCACGGAAAAAATTATTTAAAAAATCAAATTAATTTTTTGACATGATTGGCGAGCACACAGTGGTCTAAAATCAAATTGATTTGCTAAAATTTAAAACTTTCCTAAATTCAACGATTGAAGTCCCAGAATACGGGAAAAATTATATTTAAAAATCTAATTAATTTTTTGACACGATTCGCGAGCACAAAGTGGTCTATTATCAAATTTATTTGCCAAAATTGTACTGAAAAAAAAAAAAAAATTATGTATCACCCAAAACGCAAAAAATCGCAAAAATTCATTGCAACATTTAAAAACTAGAAGGATTGATGAAACAAATCCTGCAAACGAATCCGTGGAATAACTTGGCGTTAATATAGTTTTTCGTTATTGAATAGGGGCATACATTTACAAGTTGCTAAGTTAAATCCACAGGTAGAACGCAATGTATATTCTATAACGAATGCAGAAATTTAATGTCTTACCTGTCTCAGCAATGTCCATTGTTGAATAAAAGCAATAGAACTTCGCGCTACACACACCTTTAACATAATGAATGGCCATCGAATAAAGATAATCCCACTGCCGATTATCAGGCACTTGCGTAAACATGACTGATTCAGTCCTTTACTATTTGTTTGTAAACACGGTATAGCGGGAAATATTAGTATTTACAGTCTCACTAACTAATAATAAAAAGCTAAAGCACTCAGAAATTCCAGACTTTTGACTTGACTTTTGTCCACCTAAATTGGTGATTTAGCCCACTGTGCGCTGGCCAAATGTGACAGGTGCTGGAAATGAACATGAGGCTTCACTCTTAACACCAACTTACTGTTACAATGGTTATTGATATATAACGTAAATAAATTTCATTATGTTATTATTATACGACAGTGAAAACTTTTAGGAAAATACTTAATTTGACGTGAAATAATAAGAAGCGATGCATAATCCCACCTTGACATTTTGGCCAATTATTCTCGTAAGTGAATTATATTTTGTCCCCATGCACTTATTTCTTTTCTTTTTATGGTGTTTGTCACAAAGTGGTCCATTGGATCAAATCTGACATCATGATATGCTCTTTGAGTAGGGATTTATCCTCCACATGGCCCAGGGGTTTTCCTTGGCACTGATAGAGGAGTCAGAATAACTCAGCCGACATCGTACCGTTTCCGTGGACGCAGGTTTATGTGCCTTCCTACCTCCTATATGGCCAACTGTTGAAAAGTAAAGTACTGATTTGATAATGAGAACAAGATGTTTCAGAGTTTTCCCAAGTCAAGACATCCACCTGAATGCATGGGTCGTTTCTGCCCTTCCCTGTGGTTTTCCTCATTATCCAATACTGAACCTTTTGTATTTATTTTACAATTCAACAGAAGGGCTTATCTTGAGCAATTCGCAAGCGTTAGGTAACTTTTATTGAAAAACTTTCTCCAGCTCGCGACCGGGTACTATTCGGCCTTCAATAGGGTTCTCCAGGTAAAAGTGATGTTTGGATTTCAGCATCGTCACCTAATGGATTCACGTTCCCGGCGAAGTCAGCTGTTAGCACTGAGCCTTCTACTTTCTTCTCTGCATGACATCAAAGACTTGGCCTCTTCGGAATGACACAGTTGATGTCGATGATATCCAAAGGTGGCCACCATAGACGCATTACTATTGGCAAAACCGTACATAAAACTCATGTCAACATACTCACTTGTGGTATAGCTACTCAACTGAGTAGCAATCAATCGTAAATGAACACAAACAATAGCTGTCTCTCGGATCTTCGATTATCCTGACTTTGGCTGGACAGCTTGGAAATGCCGTAGACGCTGATCACAAACGAACGTTTTCATTCATTAAATTCATTTTCATTTTTCATTTTTAAACATTTGTTTTTTAATTTAAATCTTAGCAATCTTCTTTAAACTCCAACTCTTTGTATGAACTCGATTTAAACCCCAATATCTTACCATTGTCCAACTGCTGGATAACATGTTCGAGTCAAAAAACATTTTACTAAATCTGAATTTGGTCAGAAACAACAAATTATCGACATTGCAACACCCAACGCTACGGCCAAATCAGATTGGGGTTGGTAATGCACGGCGCACAAAGCAACCCCTCCTTCAAGACCGCTGGGTCGTGCGGGTCGTTGCATACCCTCGCCCCTGACCAAGACAATGCCTCCTCCCTAGCTTTCCCAATGTTCAAACATTAGGTCTTTTTTTAGTGATACAGGGTGTCCCAGGACTTATGCACAATCCGACTCCTACGTGTTCTACAACTCATTTCCGACTGCGATGAGTTGCATTAATCTTCAAGACTTTTGGAAAAACCTCAATTTTAACAGAAAACACACGTTTTTCTGCAGTTAAACCATTTCCTTAACTTATTATTTTTAAAAACCAAAACGACTACACCGTTGGAAAGCTGACGTTTTGGCACACGTTTTACCAGGCCTGCACAGTTGTGCGTCAAGCATTAATGGGGTTGCTAGGCGAGATGAAAAACAGGCGATTTTAAGATTTTGACAAAACTACTATTTCGCGCGGCATTTGCACATCTTCAATGCAATTTAAAAAAGTTTTCTGACATCAAATAAATAGAAAATTCAACGCTCTTTCCAACGGTGTCATCAAATTTGAGATATCTCCACAATTGAGGGAGTTATGCCAGTTTTAATGACATTAGATCGAAAACACGAAAAAAATCTTAAATCGCAAATAACTCGGAAACGAGGATTCCGGCAAAAAATTGCTAAGAGACATTTTTGGTCGGAAATGAGTTGTGGAACACGTAGGAGTCGGATTGTGCATAACTCCTGGGACACCCTGTATAATGTGGGACACATTCAATATACGAGTACTTGTTCTTCAAATATGTAAGTGGTGGTTCTCCCCGCAGCCAGGAGGATGCGTATATCAAGCAAACTATCGTAGATTGAACGTTCGCCCATGTTTCCACACCGGTGATTGGGGCACCCCTAAGATATTCGAGGCAGGCATTCTTTAACAGCTGTATATAAATAACTACCATGAATAATCGGACTCCTCTACCGTAATAGCACCAGATGGTAATAGATGTCAAATGTGCAATAAAATGTCTAAAAATGCATGTCTAAATGTGCATGTGTCTTAAAATCACCACAAAGTTATGGATTGGACGTATCCCTGTTGAAACAATCGATGTACAGGTAGATACTAATCACAGATAGTGTATGATGATAGTACACGATTTCGTAGTTTTAAGATCATTTTATATTCTATCCCACTGATTCCGATGATACTGAATTTCCAGGCCCAAGAGTCGGTTGACCAATCTTCTGATGGGATTCCTCAACAAAGGTCATCACTGAAAATAAGGAAGAGACCCCCCTGGCTCACAAAGGAACAATCATGGCTGTGCATTACAATAAATTAGTTGTCTCATAATAATTTATTTCTAATTTATGACTTGTTTAACTAAAACGTTTTTAACTGATGAAGTTGTCATTATCCCATAGTGTTTCCCTAAGAATCTCTCTTTTATCGTTGAATTACGACCATTAAATCTATATAACCCACAGACAGTGTAAACATGAACACGGAAATATGATGCCTAACTATTGGGTTTCGTCTTTGAGTCCTTCAGGGCAGATGTTCAAACCTTCTGGATACAATTTCTTACAGCACTCACTTGTATTTGTACACCAACATTTTGTTAGAGTGTTATTGGCCGTTAATATGTTGAGTGTGATGAATTGGTCGGGTTTCGGCCAAGGTGGTTGCAATTTTTATTCGTCGATATTTCTGGTCGCTGCTGTGACCGTCATTAGGAGAAAATAGTACCAGCTGCTATACCTTCATTGAGAGCAGTGTCAGAAAGTTGTCAAAACAACAAGCAAGAATTACATTGGTCAATTCCACCTTCTTGTAAGAAACGCTGCAAATTCTTTCACTGGGGTTTATTATTCAATTGGCTTGCGTTCATGATTTGAATTTCTACTAAGCTTTGGAGTGTGCGTGTTTCACAGGTGCTAGAGCGATTATTGAATTTCAGGAGATGTGCATAGAGCACGTAAATCTGTTCTCAACCAAAATATCTATTTGGATTGTTCAGTTGATCATATTTGTGTGCCTCCTGAAATTCAATAACCACTCTATCACCTGTAAAACACGCACACTCCAAAGCTTAGTAGAAATTCAAATCATGAACGCAAGCAAATTGAATAATAAACCCCAGTGAAAGAATTTGCAGCGTTTCATGCATATCAGAATGCTTCAACCCGTGTATCGGCTACAAAGCCTTTTAGGAGTTCACTCCAGTATCCACATTACTACATCACTACGTCACTAGGTTACTGCGATGAAAACATAAACAATTATAAACCAAAAAAACACAAATGTTGGCACCATAAATCGGGCCATACATCGGGAATGGTTTGAGCCACAAACCTGGGAAAGGGCTCATTCGGTTCCTCATGGAAAGTTCTTCAAAAAAAGTACAAATTTACGCCGCT
Organism: Creontiades dilutus; assembly: GCA_031894815.1. NCBI lineage: Eukaryota > Metazoa > Arthropoda > Insecta > Hemiptera > Miridae > Creontiades > Creontiades dilutus. The sequence continues at coordinate 149,736 of JAVIWC010001957.1, forward strand.
TCGACTTTTTTTTTGCTGAGGTTTTTAGGGATTTTACAAAACCTCGACAACCCTTAAAGGGCACTTTAAATTAAGTGAGAGAGCTGACTCAAGAATTGAGGCGTCTTCGGACCAACATGGATTTTTCCTGAAAATTTCAGATCTTTTGCTCCAGCCGTTTGGGAGAAATCTTGCGTACGGCGGACGGACGGAAAATTGTTTATTGCAGATTCGGATTCTACACCCTTTGAAACGTAAACCATGAAATTTTCAGGGGGTTTTTTTTTTCAAGAGCGATTACAATGGTTTAATATTGAATAATAAACCAAAATTTGATGTAAAAAACCGTAAGAAACCCGTTCTATATTATAGTAAACAAAGCCAATAACACCATTTAGCTAAAATAACAATGAATCATTTTATTTTAATTAGAAAATTTAGAATTTTACGTCGAAAATGCAGTCTCAACAACGCCTCAGATGTGAACTAAGCCAACGTTTCATTTTTTTGGCAAATATTGGAGATCCTTTTTAAACAACGTCACTTTTCACTAGACTTTCTCATTCGTTCATTAACTGAAAGATTCGCATCGTTGATATAATTGGAACGGAATGTTGTTTTCAAGGGTTCCTTTTGAGACCGAGTTTTTCAAGACTGAGACAATTGTGGACAAGTGAAGGGTTGGTAGGTGTTTAATTAATCTCGTTGAATTTCATCTGTACTATTCTACGAGAAATCCACATACAGTACCGGCATTGCGTATTTTGATATCATCTTTTGTTCGTACTACTTGACAGGTAAAGTTTGTTGTTCTGAATGTACAAGTAAAGTTTGTTGTTCGGAAGTTCAATACAAGGTATGGAGTCACAGTGATAGTTTGAAGGAACGTAGTAGCTATTTTCATTTCTAATCGATCTACCATCTGATAAATGAAAACCTTTTTATGGTACCTAGAATACCATTACTAGATTTATAGGCGCGAGGTTCCAAGTTTCGATACCACCGACTACGTCTTATACGTAGATCAATTGGTCTGTTCTCGTGTTCATTTTCTGAGTGTAGGTCCTACCTAGGAAGCATTGTATCTACTAGATACAACTAGCATCACCATCCAGTTCTAGTGGTCGTGTGATCCTCGTAGAAGAGATCCGGTACAGCAATAACAAATTACCGTACGCAAATTTTCAGCGTTTCCCTGTTAAAATAAAGATTTAATGCGTTCATTTTCTTCAAAAACTGTAATTCCTACTTGGGAATAGAATAACTTTGACAGGTTCACTATTTGGGCATTAAAATAACCCTTCATTAGAACACCTGAAATGGTGCTATGTACTACGGTAATCTGACAAAAAATCCCCGGACAAAAAATCCCCAAGGGCGGACAAAAAATCCCCAAATTCGGAAAACTACTGAAAAAGGAGAAAATACGAAATACATTTAGAGCTTTATGGGTACATACGGCTTTCCACCGATTACTTTGAGTGCCCCTTTGCACTGGAAATTATGAGAGGAGAGTATAAATAACGGGCCCTGTTAACAGGAATAAGGATTAACTTGAATATTAATTTCAATAGCCAATAATATTTTGGTTTTCAACAGTAGGTCCGAGTATAGCTACAAAATAATGTGATCACTTTGAACGAGGATTTTTTGGAGCAAGCCCACCTTACGCCGTCACTCAATATTTTGTGTCGCGTAATAACGGCTTTTAGTAAGTTGGGATGACCTCCATCGTGAAAGTGAAGACTCCCCGAGTAAGAAGTAATGTGGAGCGATATGACGAATCATGATTGCAATAAAACTTGTCTCGTTGACCCCGATAGCATAAACATCAACTTGGGGCCCCGAGCACAGGAGAATTCTGCTTCCAACTATCTATTTCTGTCATTTTTCACTCGGGGATTTTTTGTCCGGGGTGGGCTAAACGTGAGGATTTTTTGTTCGGGGATTTTTTGTCCGTGATTCATGTACTACACGTGGCCAAAATGTGGAAATCGACTAGAAGAATCACTGAAATTAAGGCAGCTAAAATGAAACACCTGCATAGGTCATCATTTGTACCACAATTAAAACAAACACTACATTATTTGAAGCATTCTGACGTGCATGAAACGCTGCAAATTCTTTCACTGGGGTTTATTATTCAATTGGCTTGCGTTCACGATTTGAATTTCTACTAAGCTTTGGTGTGTGCGTGTTTTACAGGTGATAGAGCGATTATTGAATTTGCACACAAATTGATCGATCAATCCAAATATGTATTTTGGTTGAGAACCGATTTACGTGCTCTATGCATATCTCCTGAAATTCAATAATCGCTCTATCACTTGTGAAACACGCACACTCCTAAGCTTAGTAGAAATTCAAATCACGAACGCAAGCCAATTGAATAATAAACCCCAGTGAAAGAATTCGCAGCGTTTTTTTTTTGTTTTAGTTCGATTTTTGGATTCAATTATCTTGAAATGTAATACAGCGAATTTCGGACGGGGGAGGGCGTTACATTTTTGTAAACCTTTGAAGGTTTTATTGATTTAATAGAATAAGATCCAATAAAATTACTATGAAAAAGTTCCAGATTGAAAACGGGGTTTCGTGATGGAAATTTCGAGAAAAAATGCATTATTACAATTTGGAACTATTACAGTAGATTATTTTCGACGATAATACACTTAAAACATCTCGTTGAATGTTTCAATTCTACGGACGCAAAGAGACAAGAAATTCAGCTGTCTGCAGGGGTTCTAACGATGAATTCTGTTCCATGCTGCTCCTCATTCCTGTATTGGACGGGTCTAGTTTTAAAATCTTTTTTTCCAGGATATTTACAATTTGTATTCGATTGACGGCTTTCACGATTGAATTGTTCTTATGATTTACTGATAAAAGCGGGAAGCCTTCGGTAAAAGTCGCTGTTGAACAAAGGACTTTTCACCTCGCTGGACCCCCCGGAGCTCTTTGTCGAAGCTGGAGCCACGTAACGCATCAATGGGAGAAAGTGTTGGTCTCCGGCTTGTGATTCACGTCAATAGCTACGTCGCATTGCGTAATATCTTCTTACCAATTGACTCGGATAACTTCCTTTTCCCCCTAGAAAACAATTTTTATTGGGCAAGTTCTTGCGAAAGTTTGATCTCACCTTCCGACACCTAGTTTACAAAACCGTGACATAATCGCAACTAAACTCAAAGTACCAACTACATATTGCTTCCGAGTCTGCGAAGCAGTGAAATCCTTGTGTTCACTTTCAGGAGCTAAACAATTTTTTTGTCCAAATTTCTACTGAAAATTTCTACTTGCATTTTGTATTGAACCAACTTGAACAAATTGGCCTATTGAACAAATTAAATTTGGTTGGCCAAATTTTGGTTCCGTGTCTGTCTGTCCGCATTTCCTTGTTGCAGCCATAACTTCCATAATTTTGAATGAATTTAGCTCATATTTTGAAGGGCTATGCGGATGAGGCCTCTTGAGATCCCATACGAATTTCAACTCAATTTAATCAGCGGTACGATCTGCGCATGCGCTAACGTGAAATTCTTGAAATAGGTATAACTTTCAAAATTTTGATTCAATTTAGCTCTTATGATAAAGGATATAACGAGGAAGCTCCTGTGCCATCTCCTTGGCAGTGTATTTCCTTTATGCTTACTGCCCTACAATCCTAACTGATTGCATTCCATTAATAAGCAGGAGTGCTGTCTTGGTCACTTGTTTCTCAAAGTTTACTGCCTTATGGCCTGATAATGTTAACTACCTTATAATCCCTCCTGGTTGCACATTCTTTGAATAAAAAGAAATAATGTTAACTGTTTACTGCCCTCATAATCCTACCTGATTGTACATACCACTACTCAATAGGAGCGCTGTTTTGGTCGGTTTGTCCTTCATGTTTAATCCTAACTTTTTTTTCTTGATTTTATTTATTGCAACTGATTGTAGGATACATCATCTTGCAATATTTTTAAGAGGACACGATGTACAGTTTTTCAACTCCTAAACGCTGTTTACTGAATACAATCACTATAACTTGCAAGCACAATCAGGTACAGTGATTGTACATGAGGCGCCCCATTACGTTATCCAGAAACTGTTGAGCATCTCCTTCTTGTGCTGATGTTTTACGTGCTTCTGGGCGTATTTCATGATGATTTCGTTGACTGTTTCCAGTCTTAGTCTAATTCTAACTGATTGCACATTCCATTACTAAACAGGAGTGCTGTATTAGTCAGTTTTTCCTTAATGTTCACTGCCTTACAATCCAGACTGATTGTATTCCTAAACAGGAGTGCTGTCTTGGTAACTTGGTTCTTAATATTTACTGCCTTACAATCCTAACTGATTGTATTACTTTACTGAACAAGAGTGCTCTCTTGGTCACTTGTTCCTTAATGTTTACTGCCTTTTAATCCTACCTGATTGTACTAATTACTTCAGTTTGTCCTTAATGTTTAATTGTACCTGATTGTACATTCCGTTACTAGCCAGGAGTACTGTCTTGGTCAGTTGTTTTCTAACTTTTATTGTTTAGGAGTTGTTTATTAATCCTACATGATTCTACGTTCCACTAGTAGATAGGATTCCTGTTTTAGTCAGTTTGTTCTTAATTCAACTGATTGTAACCAGATAAACCTGTTTTTCTGTCTTACAATCCTAACTGATTGTGATTCCATTCCATTAAACAGAAGTGCTGTTTTGGTCAGTCCTTTTTTGCCTTATAATGTTTACTGTCTAACAATTCTACCTGATTCTACATTCCTCTAGTAGATAAGAGTGCTGCTTTGGTTGGTTTTTTTGTTTGTTGTTTGGTTGGTAATGTTTAATCCTAACTGATTGTACATTCCATTACTAAACAGGAGTGCCGTATTGGTCAGTTTTTCATAATGTTTACTGCCTGTACATTGCATAACTAAAGAGGAGTGCTGTTTCCTTAATGTTTACAGTGCATGTCGCCTTTTATTATATTATTGCTGTTTTTGATCAGTTTTCACCTAATTTTTATTGTCTCATTACATTTATCCTTATAGCCTCATAATAGTTACTGCCATTACAATCCTACCTTATTATACATCCCACTACTATAACATACTGTACTATACAAATAACAGTGCTATGTTCGATCATCTCTAGACTGGCATATAGCGCTCATAACTTCATAAAATTTTCTTCCTTTCAATCCCACCTGATTGTACATCCCATCACTAGATACGAGTACTGTTTTTCCCCAATCTTTACTACTTAGTAACCTTCAAATCTTCACTGCCATATAATCCGACCTGAATAAGGTGTATACCAACTTTATACCTTACAATCTTCACCTACTTACAGATGCTATATACCAGCCAAATATATACCAACTTCATCCCCTCTAATATTCACTGTCTTTTGTAGACAGCAGGCCCTTCGGGCAAAGTAGTTCATGAATAGTGCGGATGTGACAGTTAAAAGCGATAAATCAGGACGCGAGTGTTTTTTCTGTGAGGGATAGGAGTTTTTCGTCAAAGACAGGAGGGCCTTCGGGCTAAGCATGGGACTGCCCCGAAGTAATGCCAAAAAGTAGTTCCGGGGCAGTTTTTCCCTGAGCTGAGGACTCACAGAGGGGTTTTTTTGTTGGTAGCTTCCTAAAGGTAGGCTGTGTTCCGGATGGCCCAGCTTCTCCGTAACGTATTTTTCCCTTCTGTACCACAAAAAAAAAAAATAATAATAATAATGATAATAATAATAAATAAATAAAATATAAACAAATTACTGCTTGAAACCCAACCTGATTGTACATCATATTAGAAGAAACCAGAGCTGTTTTCGATCAATTTTTCCTTAATCCTTGCTAATAATTTCCTTTCCCCCACGCTTTCTTTTGAAATTTTTCGGATAATTTCGTTAAATGAACATAAACTACCGAAGAAAACACAAAACAAACTATATTTAAGCTGTGAGTTTACAAAATTAAGCGGTGCTGATATCACATTTCGCTTTGTTAGTCGGTGACTGATGAGGTTGGTAAGTTATTCGTATTCTGGTAAACACGTATTTTTCGAATGTGGACGTCATTCCAAAACCCTCTTTTCCGCCTTCTGAAACGATGTTGAGCAGTGGCTATCTGAAAAACAATATATAATTAGTAATATCTTAACAATACTGGGAAAAGTGTAATGAATAACATTGGGAATAATGTGTTGTGGAAAGAAGTAAGTCGGTGTGAAATTCTTCCAGAGTTTGCTTAATTTATTACTAGCTAAGAAATCCTGTTTTGCCAATACAAGTCTTATACAGGTTGTGTACGACGCGTGCCAGTGGCGTTGTGTTGTGCGGCCATGAGGCCTTTCCTGAGAATTTCAGCTTTTTTCCTTCAGCCGTTTGGGAGAAATCGTGCGTACGGCGGACGGACGGAAAAATTTTTATTGCTGATTCGGATTCTACACCCTTTGAGACCATGAAATTTTCAATGGGGGTTAGAGTTTTTTTCAAGAGCGATTACAATGGTTTATTATCGAATAATAAACCAATAGTGAAGAATGGTCTAAAAGAGTAGAAATAACATCCGAAACGTTTCCTGCATGATTAACTAATTCCTCATGTCCATCTGATACGCAGCTTTCTTCTTCCTTGCAGCTTCTATACCCCCCACCCCCCATCTTGGCAGTTGATTTGGATATTCACGCAGCCAAACAACGTAACATGAGGCGCCGTCTGATAGCCAAAAACGAGCTGAACGCATCTGACGTGGAACGTCATTAATTTAACGGACTCTTTTCAATTGCAACACGAAATTGGTTTCCGCGTCGTTATCTCGTTCTTCCCTCGGATAATATAGAGATGAACGATTTTCAAGTCACGTTCTTTACTCAAGTTGGAAGTCCACGACGGTGCAGTGACCGGTTAGGGTTTTTAAATTTTTTCTTCCTCTTCTTTATCCTTTCTCTTCCTCTTTCTCTGAACCTGTTTTGGTCGACTCTTTGGAGGAAATGACTTTGCGGGAACTCGAGCTCCAAGTGTGGACAGTTAGGCGCTTTGGGGGGCAAATGAGCGAACGTAACGACGGCGGTCCTAATGATTCGTGGGACTTGGTAGATAGTTGGCCTGGCAATCCACGTAAGTCCATCCATAGATGACAGAAGCGTACCACATGAAGGTGATGGAATGGACTATTTGCACCCCTCAAAGGATTGAGGCGGTAGGCCTGCCACACTCACAGGATACCCCGGAAGCTAAAAAGCTTCAGGTTTTTGTTCAATCTTAGGAATTTCAACGAAATAGAAGCGGGAACTATCCTCAACCGTAACAAGCACTGTTTTCAATTTGGACAATAACAAAATTTTCTTCACGCAAGACAAAATGTCCACTTTGTTCCAAAATGTTTTAGCCCATTCTGAACAATTTTTGATTTGTGCCAGTCCGTCAATGAGTGTATGTCCACAAATCCCTGTAACAAGCTTAATTTCTAAGGTTAACATCACATTGCAATGAAATTTTCAGAGTAAAGGGTAAGTTTTTGAGGGTCTCCTTATCAATTTTGTTGCTCAATTACAATTCGTGAATGATTGATAATTATGCAATCTAAACATTTATTATTATTACTCCATTTGCGATAGGAACAACCTTAGCATTTAGAGTTATCGAAACTTGAATAATCTTGCATCGATTTGGCCATTGAGATCCAAAATGCATCCAAGTTGGTCCTGAAGTGGGTTGTTTGCGTAATCCTTAACTTTTCGACCGCACGGACAGATTGAGAATGATGATTCTACCAGAGAAATATGCTCGTTTTGCAATCTAAGCAATGAAGATATTTTGGATTTTGCAGAACAAGTTCTGCTTTGAATCAGCAAGACTTTTGAATGACGTGGTCATGATATAGTAACTCAAATCATATTTTAGCATAACATAGTGTCTACAGGAGCAGTTATAGGGTCTTCAGTCGTTTTGGACAATAATTGTCCATATTATATTATATCCCAGTTGCTGTAACAGAGGTTTCGCTGTATGTAAGTATGTAACCAGATGTTTGATTATAGTTTTACAGTAGATGAAGGTACAGTGTAATAATGCAGATTTTTGTTTTGTTAATTTTGTATGATATCTTCGGAGAACGTTCTTATTTATTTTATTTTTTCGCAACTCGTTGCAATAACTTTATATGCAAATGAACTTTTGAATTTAATTGAATTGAATATAGTAACTCGCAGATGACCTCCGATTCAACCCCAAAGACCTCAATTTTCATTCAATCAAATACCAACCTCAATAACATTATAAATAAGTACAATGCTTCCTGTTTGTAATTGATAGATTTTAATAGAAATTGAATTGAAAGAGACCACCGCTGCGCAGTACATTCATTCGTTCGCTCATCCTAAGGGCTTTTGCTTCTGTCTTTATTTGTAGTTGGGAGAAGCTTTGTTTCTCATTTCAGAAAATGGACAATTTGTTTTGACCAAAATCCAAATGTTTACTATCATTTTAGACCGTTCCTACAACAATAACAATGAGATTGCCCCTTCAGGAAGCTAAGACGAGAGACCTGCAACACTTGCCCCTGAAGTTAAAAATCTTCAAGTTTATTCTCAGGCTTAAAAGTTTCAAGAAACGGGAAAATTAAACTATCCAAATCCATCATACAACTTTCGTTTCGAGTTTATCTGTCGTGTGCGTCAGCAAATCCTTAAAACAATTAATACAGCTTTCACCAGATTCGGTCTTGGATCAGACTGTAAATGGCCTTCTTGATTATGTTTAACTCATACACAGTTGAATGCTTATGATGTACAGTATGTGAGAATATATAACCAACCTTGCGTACTCTTTTGCTTGGCCAAATGGCCTAATTTAGAGGAAAAATTGGCTAAAAGAGGCACATTCCATCTGAAAGGAAGGACAGGATTGGGAAAGCTTAACAAATCGTTCAGGTCTTGGGAGCTCCCGGGAAACCTAAATCCAGGTTTCCGTGCCTCTAACAGCCCATCGTTTTCCCAACGTCGTCAGAAGGGCTTCATCGGTGAAAGTTTGGCCGCTTTCGACCTCACCAAGGGCCAGTGAGAGTTTACCTCTGTCTCAAGGACACTCTGATTTCCTTTTTGTTTGTTTCACATTCTTTCGTGTAGCGTCTTAATAGCACCAAAAATACGAGGAGAACTCGCTTCGTACAAGCTATAATGTGGGCACCTACCCATCACTTTCCAACGAGAAGGAGGAATTCTGATCTTTCATGAGATCTGAAATTAGTATAAAAGGCGGTCTCTCTAATTCGAAACAATAGAGGGGTTTGAAGTACAGCATCTCTTGAAATTGTCGAGATGAAAGATGTTCGAGATAATGAGGTCTAAAATTACAGTACCTATCTCTAAAATTGTACGTACTTATATGTATGATCGACATATTATGCTTAAAAACATGGGCATTGCATTAGCCTACCTCCGTAAGACGATAAGGTGTAACGGAAAGGTTTATTGCAAAAGCGAAATATGATACTTACTGATGGTTTACTTGTTCAACCTATAGTTGGAAGCCAAATGTAACTCTATGCCTCGCAAATTTGAATTCATTTGAGCGGATCGGCCTTTAACCAAAATAATACCTTCATTATTTCAGTTTGGGGGCAAACACATGCTTTGGAAGATCCGAAGAATGTTGTTAAAAACAATTTGCTTGGGGTTCGGAAGTGGAATTGGTTTCCAATCTAATTTCTGAAGCAAATGAAGTAGATACGGGTTGATAGATCGTAGGTAGATAGGTAGGTTCTTGTGGCAATAATTCTCCGTAATTTAAGGATCCATTCTGTCGTACGGCGCTGTTATACCTCAAACACAGCAGTGATTAACAGTGATTTATTTCTGGATTTATTTTTGAATACCCCACTGGTAAAAAGTGCCATTGGAAAACAATGGATACAGTATGAGGTAGCAAAGGCTGCAGATCCTGGCAGGAGTGAGGCAACACTCCTGTGCATTTGGATTCCCACATTTTACTGCATGATGATGCTGACAAGGAGACACCAGGTGCTTTGTCATCCAACGGCTGGGAAATGGTAAAGGAAAGACTTTCATATGTAAAGCGACAGAGACAAGAAAATCCATTTTCCTAATAGAGACAGCCATTGTCCTGGATGTAGGTATAGCCTGCCGAGGTGAGACTAGTAAGTTTGTTTGAAATTACCTCAAACAAGCAATATCTGTGCTAAATGAGGTGGCAGCAAAGTTCATGGCCATTGTCATTACTCAGTTACTCAAATTGGGCATCTACCCGGTTTAATGAAGTGCTTACTGGTATTCCACCCCGCATTCAGTTCCACGACTTCGCTATTCTTACCGGTGACAATTTCCGGTTGTGGAATTCAAATTTTGGCTTTAGCAGCACAGAGATACACCATGTGTGACACAGTACCAACCTATAATATGCTAAGTTATGCTCAGATTATTTTTTGGTTTATTATTCAATAATAAACCATTGTAATCGCTCTGAAAAAAAAAATTCTAACCCCACCTGAAAATTTCATGGTTTACGTTTCAAAGGGTGTAGAATCCGAATCTGCAATAAAAATTTTGCCGTCCGTCCGCCGTACGCAAGATTTCTCCCAAACGGCTGGAGCAAAAAAGCTGAAATGTTCAGGAAAAATCCATGTTGGTCCGGCGACGCCCCGATTCTTGAGCCAGCTCTCTCACTTAATTTAAAGTGCCCTTTAAGGGTTGTCAAAGTTTTGTAAAATCCCTAAAAACCTAAAAAAAAAAGTCAAGGCGGCCTTAATTTGTACTCTTTTTGAAGAACACTCCACGATGAATCGAATGAGCCCCTTCCCACGTCCGTAGGTCAATCCATTCCCGATCTATGGCCCGATTCATGGTGCCAAAATTCGCGTTATTTTGGTTTATTATTGTTTTTGTGTTGATATCAGTAACCTCGTGACGTAGTGATGTAGTAATGTGGATACTGGAGTGAGCTCCTAAAAGGCTTTGTAGCCGATACACTGGTTGAAGCATTCTGATAACCATAAAAACGCTGCAAATTCTTTCACAGGGGTTTATTATTCAATTGGCTAGCGTTCATGATTTGAATTTATACTAAGCTTTGGAGTGTGCATGTTTCACAGGTGATAGAGCGATTATTGAATTTTAGGAGACATACAAATACGATCAACTGATCAATCCAAATAGGTATTTTGGTTGAGAACAGATTTATGTGCTCTATGCATATATCCTGAAATTCAATAATCGCTCTATCACCTGTGAAACACGCACACTCCAAGGCTTAGTAGAAATTCAAATCATGAACGCAAGCCAATTGAATAATAAAACGCAGTGAAAGAATTTGCAGCGTTTTTTCATTTCTTGCTAATTTTCGTTGTAAGTGTTTCTACAATTTCTTTTTACAAAAAACCCTTTTCTGCTTTTATTATTACATCTATGTCTATTTCTCGATATAGTTTAATAAGAACTAGTGACTTCATAGATGTTTACAGACACTAAGGAACATAATATTTCTTGCGTCGTCAGTTTTCTCTTTTCATTTATTGGTTCTGTGTTTACATGAGGCTTGTGAATTAAAGATAACACCATTCTAGGTTACAGCTGTGAGTTGAAGAAAATATTGGAGACTAAAATACTTAGTTTAACGAACAATAGTTCATTATTGCAAACATTGTCACACGTTCACACGATGAAATCATAAAAATGAGATTGATATAAATATATTTTTGTGTGTTTTTGCCATGTTTTATTGTATTTACCAAAAAATTATGTTTTGTAAGCGATAGGGAGCTTGGATTTGTACTTCAGGTACTATAATTGACTTAGAAATGATGTTCCTTAGAATCAATAAATGTATTTAACTTGGGAATAAATTACTGTTTAGCAAGAGAAACCGAGAAGTTATTACTTTCTGCAATATTTACAAATATTAAATTATTATACTGAACTCGGTATAGGTGGTTTTAGGCTCTAATTACACCGAATTAGATTTTCAATTAGATTCGGTCTTTGAACTTCATTTCTCGTTTTAGAAGAATGTTGCTAGATAAAAGAAAATGGTGGAATTCCATCACGTATGTAATGACTTCTGCACTACGTACCTACCTACCTACTATTAACAGAAGCCTTCCGAGCTCGTGAGGCCATTTGAGAACGATTCCGTTGTCCGAAGGGAGAAATGTACGAGGAAAGATGAGAACCACTTAAAAACCTCTCGGGCTTCTTAATGAAAGGTCGGTCCTCCCAAGTTCTCAGGATCTGACGACGTTCTTCGAAATTGCGAAAGGCTGAAGAGCAGATGAGAACGGAAATATTTCGCACGAATGTAGAGGAAGGTGTAGCAATTTGATCCTTCACGGCAGTTGAGCAAAATGTTGCCAATTCTAGGCTTGTTACTGGAAATAATGAACAAAACTTTTTCGTATTTATCTGGAGCCACCCTTTATTAGCACAAAGCGTTACTGAAACGTAAATGCAACACTGAGATGTCGATATTAGGATGCTAACTACTGGGACGATCGTCCGAATCCAGTTTTGCCCAGTATGATGATTGTGCGCAATGTCAGCTCTTGAAGCTAGCAAACCGTAGGTAATTCATAATCTTTATGATTTTTTTGTGTTGGCAGGTTTTGAAACACCCTTTGAGATCGGGAAACCCTGCCGGACGGGTTACCAGGGAGGCCATCCAAGGAAGGGTGGGCTCGAGGATGCATCTCTGGGGGTTTTCCCCAGCTCCGCTGAATAGTATGGAAGTCCATGTTAACAGTTGAGATTGTATTTAAAGTGTGACTTAGAAATGTAGCCGAGAATGGATCTGTGATAATAAGTGAATTTAATAGTTAACGAATCTAGTAGGTAGGATTCGTGATAAGCTGGGAGGATATTCAGTACAGGCTCTGTCGCGGTACTTTTTTAACAAGATCATAACTACGAGGTTTGTTCAAAAAATACGCGGACTGTTTGAATTGCATGGCTCGATTCGGTTTCCGGAGAATCCTCTTGGTGTCACTAGGTTCGTACATATCAGCTGATTAAAACGCTCTTTTCCGGTCGCAGATATCTTTATTTGTTGAAAACCTACACGGTTTTTAGCGAAGAGTGTTTTTTTCGTTTGTCGGATTGCAAAATGGACAGCCTGAAGGAGCAACGAATTGCTGTGAAGTTTTGTGTAAATCTTGGGAAATCTGCAACTGAAACACTTGCTATGCTCAACACGGCTTACGGTGGTCTGGCAATGAGACGTACTGCATGTTTCAAGTGGCATGAACGATTTAAGGGTGGGCGACGGTCGATTGACGACGATGAGCGTCCTGGGCGTCCTTCAACGTCAACTGACGACCCACACGTTGACAAAATCAACACCCTGGTGCGCGAAAATCGGCGTCTGACAATAAGGGAGCTTGCCGAAGAGTGTGGTATATCAGTTGGATCTTGTCGCGAGATTTTAACCGAAAAATTGAAAATGCACCGCGTCGCTGCGAAATTTGTGCCACCGTTTTTGGCCAAACAATCGATCAGTGTTCTTCCCCACCCCCTATAATCACCTGACCTCGCTCCTTGTGTTTTTTTCTTATTCCCAAAACTGAAAAAACCCCTCAAAGGTATAAGATTTGAGGCGATTTTGGAGATTAAGTCAAATGCGACGATGGAGCTGAAAGCCATCCCGAAATAAGCGTACCAGGACTGTTACAACAAGTGGAAACACCGTTAGGATAAGTGTGTGCGTTGGGGAGAAGAGTACTTTGAAGGGGACCCAGACATGTAACATCCAAATAAAGTACATTTTTTTTTAATGGCCTCAGTCCGCATATTTTTTGAACAGACCTCGTAAAAACGATAATAGGAAGACCGCAAGTTGAATGAAGAGGTGGACTAGTGCCTAGGTGTCATCAACTCCTGTCCCTAATGAGTGCTGCATCCCATCAAAACCTGGACCTCACATGTGGCACATCCTGGGCGCACTCATTGAGTGTGGCTGACGCCAGAGGAGATAGGACGGGTGGACCATATAATCAAGAAAAAGTGAGGGAACCCACTACTGCCGAACCTGTTGAGTCCTGCCAGATTGCATTGGACCAGAATGGCCACAGAAACAATCTGACGGACTCTGATACAGTAGGATTCTTTTATGACACCGGATTGATAGCTAGATCTTGGTTCGTTCTGAGTGCGGACTGAGTGAGGACTGAAGCTTCTGAACTAAAAATGGTATTGGTCGTTGCTATTTCCATTCCAAAATGATGTAACAGGAAAAGGCAAAGATCAATAATATACGTTGACGATTTCAAAAAATCTGGGAAGTAAAATGAGGCTAATCAGAGCGGAAAATTATTGGTATAGATGCTTCAAATAGGTGCCGATATTTTGTTACACATCATGCAAAACCCATAATAGTGCTAATACTACCGATTGTATTAGCCAAAGACATAGAGGTGACACTAAAATGATTTAGGTTCCTTGGAGAAACAGTAAGGTCTCGCAGATAACATCCCAAAATATAATCACCCCTTTCTATACTTGGATGATTCAAGTACCCTCATCGGAGGCAATGGTCTGATAAGTGTGAGTGGCACTATGCAACTTGCTGTAGATACCTCATACTAAACAGCACGAATTCGAGGTTTTAGTGAAATTCAACATCCTTTCTCTCAACTGGTCCTTGGGAACTATAAGCCCATGCGTCACAAAAAACGACAAAGAGTACAATGATTCAGTTTATAGAAGGTATTGTATTACCTGTCCTCATCACAAAAAGTTGCAATTCGAATTTTAGTTTCTGTGGGGCGTCTGAAGTCTAACGAGAGCTCTTTTGATCAGCTGAGTGACCTCGAGGGCTGTTTTCTGCATCAATCAATTCTAGAAAGCTGAAATTTGACCATCGCAATGTTTAAGAACGCAGAATGACACGCGGTCTCACGTGTGGGGCTTTGTGAGATAATAAGGACATTGTTCCTTAGAAGTTAGGGAGCAGTGGGCAGCTATTTCCCGTGCGTTGCTCCCACATCGCCATACAGTTGCTCGAGGTGAAAAACTGCCAAGTATCCCATGAACGGACCAAACAACCGGTAACGTCACGTAACTATCGAAAAAAAATGTTAGTACGAGGCGTTACCGAGGGGAGGGAGACAATTCACGCACGGACATGTCCGACCATCCGTGAACGTTAGGGGAAAGAAATCAAGAAGGTAGTTATGGGCGGTTATCGGGAAGGTTTCTTTCCGAGGGAGGTTATCCGAGGGTTTCCCGTGCGCGAACTCCCTCCTTGCGTGTCGAGTCCGCTTCCCGTTGAGTCGCTCCGGTGTCCGGGTTTTTCACGTTTTGCCCTCTTCGGAGTCCGAGGCGCCGGACGCTCGGCTTCGGACGCCCCGGACACCGTTATCCTGACCTCCCGTCCGCATCGGGCCCATTCCCCGGTTTGACGGGATTATTTCTTCATTTAACAAGTCAAGCAGCGCCAAAACATAAAACGAAAATACATAAGGAATTTAATTTCTCAAAAAAAAAAAAAAAACTAATAAATCATCACCACAGTTGATACCCAAGTATAGCTTGTACAAATTAAATCAATTATTTTACCCATTGAACTCGTCGTCCTTTTACAGAAATTATTCGTAACCCCACTGAATACCAGCCACTTTTCTTAAATAGTGTTATCCTTGGAAAATTTTCATTTTTGCTTTCGAGTCAACCTATTAGTAGCGGAAGTATCGTTTTGACTTGTTGTTGGAAATGAAACATGTTCTTTCAATTTCAAGATTTGTTTCCTGTTTTCTTCGTTACTTCACAAAAATCGCCACTATTTCTTTAACTTGCACCAAAAATTCAAATTTGAAGATATACTGTCAGAAAGAGCCTTACATTTGCTGTCTTTTTAATGCCTAACTTTTTTTTTTTCTTAGTAAAAAATTACCTATTTTTCAAACGTTTTGTAATCCTATTAGTTTTTGCAGCAGGACTTTGCGGCCGCCTAAAAACTGCGCCAAAACGGCAGCTTTCTAATGGACTAATCAAATTGATTGTAGTATTGGATTTCACAGTAAAAATGAGGTTTGAAGGCCAAAATATGTTGTTTTTTCAGGCTACCTCTCGAGTTTTTTGGAATCGAATGGGGAACCTCTCCCTTACTACCTAATCACCCTGACTAATAGTAAGAAATTTGGTGGTTATTCTTTCATTTTAGGACGGGTGTTTGGAATAGCAAAGAATTGAAATTCTCAGTTTTTAAGTACTCTTTTGTTGAGTTGGTGGGGTATGGCTTGACCATTTTTCTCATCGAATAAGTTGTTGGAGCTCTTCAATTTCTTAAAACATCTTTATTGTCATGGTTTCGATCGGTGAACGTTTCACCCATGCAACGTGGGCTTCATCAGCACGTATTTTCTTAATTTTAAATAGGCAATAATCTCTTTGGTATTAGACATTCTTCGAATTCATTTGAATCATCGTCAACGTCATCATGATCATCTAGTTTATTTATATGTGTTATTTTGGTCATCTTTCTTGCATATATTTTTGTTATCTTTGCAGCTAGTCATCCTCCTGTGAAGTACCTTGGCAACAACCCAACCTCCTCTTTTAACTATTCCAGGGTAAAGAAGGAACTTTTTCTGCTTGTTGATGGCTTTGCAGAGCTTACTTTTGTTAACTGCACTGTCCACCAGGTGCATCACTTTATATGTTACTTGGTTGACTTTGATTAGCTTTATGTTAATTTGCCCTTAAATGCCAATTTTGAAAAAATCTATGGGAGGTGAACACGTTTTTTTTTGGGGTAGAGGATCCAGATGAACGCAGATGAATGAGGATGACTAGCTGCAAAGATAACAAAAATATATGCAAGAAAGATGACCAAAATAACACATATAAATAAACTAGATGATCATGATGACGTTGACGATGATTCAAATGAATTCGAAGAATGTCTAATACCACAGAGATTATTGCCTATTTAAAATTAAGAAAATACATGCTGATGAAGCCCACGTTGCATGGGTGAAACGTTCACCGATCGAAACCATGACAATAAAGATGTTTTAAGAAATTGAAGAGCTCCAACAAAGTACTCTTTTACAAATTAAGTCGTTCGAAATATCCCTCACTTTGGCGTATGAATAGGCCTGTTCGCCGGAACACTGTGTTGACGGCATCTCGGAGCTGTCTATCATTGATGCGAATGTCGTCTGCACTCTCGAGAATCTTTTGAATCAGGTGGAGTCTCGACTCAATCCCGACCTCATACACCTTGGTTTTTAAAAATTTTCCCAGAGGTAAAAATCTATGGGTGTTAGGTCAGGGCTGCGAGGACGCCATCTGACATCTAGCAGTAAAAGAATGAAAAATACAAGTGTGATAGGGAAGCAACTTTGAATATGGGTCCATGTCAGCCAAAAATTGAGTAGATTAATCAATCACTCAATTAATCAATCGAATAGAGATACACAAACAGCAGTCGTCAGTGTTATCTTAGACTTATCAGTTAAGTCGCAAAGCTCCGGGAGCGCAGCGTAATAACGGACGGGCCAGTGCAACCGTAACTTCGATATTGTAATATAATTATCAAGTATGTAGTTACGAGTACTATACAGGGCGTCAACAAAACAGGTCGACGTACAGCTGAATAAATAAATTTGTAATGAAGGTTGTAAATTTAAATTCCAAGCCCCCGTCCCAAAATGAAAGAAAAATCAGCTAATACCTTCCAATTAGTAAGGGTTATTAGGTAGTTGGGGAGAGTTTCCCCATTCAGTTCCGAAAAACTCAAGAGATAGCCTGAAAAAACACGTATTTTGACATTCAAAATCGACCAACTGATTGAGTTCACCATCCCCGAAAGGAAGTACGGAAGAAATATTGTAATATAATTATTAAGTATGTAGTTACGAGTACTATATATAACTTGTATATTGTATGTATAACGAAATCGTGCTTACCTATATCGAAACTAGCTGGGCGCCACTCCTCAACATAACAAATTAGACCACATTCAGTCGCTATTCAGTCTCATTGGTAGCTGAAACAAAACCAAGCAGACTATTAAATCGTATGCAATGCAATTTAATAAGATCTGTAAAGGTACCTCCTATGTCCCTCCGAAACATACAAACTTGAACTGAACTGAGTGCAAATTGATGAGTAATGCTTAGAAAGTAGAGTCCACGAGGTCCTAAGGACACTCATCTTTGGATTCATGATTTGAAAGTGTCTCGTAAAGCTGTATCACCGTTTGAGCGAATTTTCTCTATAATATTTATATTAAATCGTTTTGAAATCGGAGAACATTGTGAGCAAACAACACATAAATGGGTAGGACTTGATTCCACCAAACTCTGAAGGGTCGATTTTCCAGCTAATTTCCAATAAAAAATGCCACCTAGGGGTTTTTTGGTTTACTTTACTTGTTTTCACTACTTTTTGAAAACTCATGTTTTTTAACCTTTCGTCTCAAATCTATAAAATTCCTATAAATCCTTTAAACTGCTTTATAACACGTCTACAGTTGGAATGAGCTTCAAGATGCTTATTGGCTCAAGCCAAAATATGAAAATGTCAATATGGCTTCGGAAGCGGGAAATCGCTCCAAAGATAAAATTTTGAGAATTTTATAAAAAATCTACTTTTACCAATTTTTCTCTAGCTATTCTCTATTATAAATGGGCTTAGTAACTCAAACTTTTGAGGAAACACCTTCCCCAAATCTGAGGTTTTCATCGGCATGAGGAAAATGTAAGGGAACTTACATACGACCAGGCATAAAAACCCGAACACCGAGCCGGGACTTCACTTGGTTAGTGAGCTCTCTCCTAAGCTGGGAAATTTGCCTTATTACTGCTGAAAACCCCAAATAGGTAGGTTGTAGTAGGTACACCTTTTAGCCTTCTCCTTGAGTCAGAACTCTGATGTACGCAGAAGTTGTATTCTGGAAAAATCGAGTCCCCAGCTCAATCTCCTCTCTTCACCTCTGAGATACGAAGTCTGATGCTGCAGACACAGGTCTGGCATCATCGACTTCCTCTGCTCAATATCCATCCTATTCCAAGTTAGAGTGACAGGCAGGCAGGCAGGTAGTGGTATGCAGGCTATATGTCACGGAAACACCGTCACCCGTAGCTTAACTTCCATCCACTCTGTCAGTTTAAGCCTGATACTGCAGACGTATCGCCGTCTGGAATCATCGGTTTACACTACGGAAACTTCCTAAATACTCCTCGCCAACTCCAGCTGATCCGCTTTTTTTTTTCGAAAAATGTCTTTATTAGAAACATAACATAACTCAGCATAGCCCATCAAGTTAATTTACATTAATACAATAACTACAGTTTGTAGAGGTAATAGCCCAATGGCAACTACTCTATAGGATCACTTCAAGCGCTTGTCACATTGTCACGCCACAAGGTCGAGAGGTTTTGTTCTATCCAGACGTCGGATGACGTTGCTATTGTCAAATAACCGTAGAGCTTCTGGGTTCATATGTTGACGAAGCCTCTGCTCGTGTTTAGCGGCAAATAGTTTGATCACCTCACTGACTGGTTCTATCTTGAGGATCGTCATTACGTACGTACCAAGGAGCGTTGACAATACTCCTTAGCACCTTGTTTTGAAATGTTTGGATTATTTTGATGTTGGTCTATTTTGTACAGCCCCAGAGTTGAATTCCATATGTAAAAACTGGTCGTAGAATTTGCTTGTAGAGAAGCAATTTGTTATGTAGGGATAGTTTGGAGTATCTTCCAAGCAACCAATACATTTTTCAAAACTTGATGTTTAATTCTTCTTTTTTTTTAATGACATGCTCTTTCCATCTTAGTTTTGAATCAAGAGTCATCCCAAGATACTTACTACTAGTATTTTAGTTATATGCTTGTTCGTGAAATTGATGTGAGCCGATTTCTGCTCATTGAGCTTGAGGCGCCACTTCTTTGTCCAAGTACTGACGTTATTAATAGTCTCCTGTAGTTTCCTAGTTGCATCCTCTACTGTATCTCCTACTGCTAGAAGTGCTGTATCATCGGCGAAAGTTGCCACTATTGTGTCGTTATTGGTAGGTATATCACGTGTATACAGAAGATAGAGCTGATCCGCTAACCAGAACTTTACGAAAAACCACTATCCTCTTTCAGAAGAGAAAGTAAAATTAGTAGAGGAACCTAGATAACAAGTTCCCTACAGAAAACGTTATTGCAAAATGAACTTTTTAGACAAAAAAAGTCGTGCCAATGAGGAAAAACGCGGGGTTTCACATCGAAATCGACGTTTTTAAACCCAAAATCGACTTGCAAGAAAAATGGGTTTGGCATCGGAGTTAATGCATATGTTTTCGCTGAATCAAATGATGACTCTCTATGGCTTCCCCGCTCAACAAATTGAGTATTTTCAGGCTCTTTCTCTTAGCGAAACTTTCAATTAAAAAGAAACGGAATTTTCAGAATTCGGGTGGCCTGTGATTCGATTGAAGACTATAGCAGATGAATTTTTCATGAGGGTGGTGGATATAATAAATGTAATGTATCCGACGTCAAACTCACGTTTCTGCAGAACGTCGATTTTGGGTAAAATGACGGTCCCAACCTAAAAACCCACTTTTACGCATTCGAAAGTCACCATGTACCACATAGCATAGTCTTGTATAACTTAAGTTGGTCAGTAATACTTCTGTGCATGGGTGGCGGCTGATAGAAGCACGTGCTACCTCAAACACATCCCTTCATTGTAGCTAGTGAAACAAGACTGGCCTCACCCTATTTGAACCAACCTCCGTCAGAGATTGCGATCAGAATTTCGGAGCAATTTAAGTTTGCATTGAGGCAGGTTTATGCGGTTGACCAATCAACGAGCTCAAAAAAGTAAAACAATGCGCATTTTGCTTAATTTGCCCCAACCTTGACGTACCTCAGCAAATTTTTACCTTAAAATTTCGTTGCCAGTGAGTCATAACTACTCAGTCCATCAATGTTCAGTTTTTGGGTTGTTTTCAAAGTTATTTATGTGTGGCCTGCTTACATGAAAGAAGGATTATTTGCGAACAGTATTTCAAACAACCATCAGCAAGATGCTCGGTATGGTGTGAACTGACACGCATGCCGAACAGAGTTTGCAAACGATGTTCACAAACGTTCTCACATGTGTCATTTCGCAGAAAGTGGCAAACTCCGGTCCGGGCTTCTACAAATATTCTATCGTATATATGTAATGGAAGAACATGATGAATCAACTAGAATGCGGACAACTATGGCTATAAAGCTAAAAAAAAAAAAAAAAAAATTATAAACCCCTATTTGTCACTTCCCTGGCATGTCCCTGGGTTGAGTTATACACCTTCTCAGGTCTATTCTCGCATTGCATTTGAAATTGAGCAGGATTTTGCGGGCACATCGTGTTGCAGCAATCCTACTATAATAATTAAATGAAATTATTTCTTAAATTGGGGGGTTTGTGCAGGCTTGGGGTCGCAGCATCACTTTGTAAATTTTTCAACTTGGCGTGAAGGCGGGAAAACTAATATTTTGAGCATTTTTTTCCTGTTGGCATCACTGCTAAGATGATCCCAGTGATAACCTCCTTGGTTTTTAGGAGCTTCCTCAGGTCACGTGGTGCAGTGCCGATGTAAAGGAACTGTGTGTAGGTTAATCATAGCCTGTCACTCCCCTGTCGCAGGGCCTGAACTTGTGGAAAGTACCGTAATACATAGAATAAGAATAATTACTGCCTTTTTAGGAGTATTGTCAAAAAATAAAAAATAAATAAACTCAACATAGTTTCGAAAATGAGGCCAACAGCTTGAATTTTCCTAGAAATTGTCACTCCCCTGGCGAACTGTTTCCAGGGAAGTGACTTCTGAGCAGGGTTGACTTTTTTTCATAATTTTTAATCGGTTTTGCTTGATTTAATAAGGAGTGGTCGTTGTAACCTACAATTACCTAACTATCTATCTTTTTGGTGTTCATCCAGGAAGCACATGATGTCACCAAAGACCCGAGAGGACATTTTGACCACATAGTGCTACAACAAGTCATGTTTTGTGGCGTCGTCGGACCAAGGTATTTGTGATATCTTTTTCCTGAAAATTTCAGATGAAAATTTTACAAAACAAGCCGTTTGGGAGAAATCGTGCGTACGGCGTACGGCGAACGGACGGAAAATTTTTTATTGCAGATTCGGATTTTACACCCTTTGAAACGTAAACCATACGATTTTCAGGGGGGTTAGTTTTTTTTTTTTTTTTTTCAAGAGCGATTAGAATTGTTTATTATTGAATAATAAACCAAAAGGGAAGGAAAGGGGTGTTCATCGTGCGATCATCAGAGAACGAATGGCCAGTGGTAAATACTGCGTTATTCAGTAGTTTTCGAGGCAGGTACAACAACGGTACCTAACCCCCCTTAAAGTAACGCCAAAGCAGCTGAAACATGACTTTGTGTTGATGTAGTAAATTACGTGTACGAAACGATGTTCAGAACGAAGGAAGTTTTATTAATAAAATTTCCTTCTCTAATTAGAGAATTAGAACGACATAAAATACAAAGAATGACTAATCTAGTGACATAGGAAAATCTAAACTGATAACACTGTGGCCCTACGTGCTTGGCTAGTTGAACAGATGATGGTTTGTAATAACATGGGGTACTTGACCTCCGCAATTATGAAAACCCAGAGAAATTGACGACGTAAGAGAGCCTTTTACATTTAGTGAATTATGATTGTCCACCATTTATCATGTTCCCCCTCATTTTCAAAGATTATCTACAAATCGATTATTTATTGTTATGAAGATCGTCGTTAAGAATGACACTGAATCGGCAGCTACTTACTGTTACGGCGGGGGCTATAACTGCTGGTCGCCTTGTACGGCTCCGACGACGTCCAGCTCTTCGCCCAGGCAGAACTTGAAGAAGAAAAATATGAGGAGCGAGATCCCCAGGACGGACACGACCGGGTTCTCGAGGATATCCAAAGCCATTTCCGAAGAGACGCGGAGCGGAGGCCGACAAAAGACACTTTCACTCGAAGGCACCAGTCACTTCCACTTATACCCTATAACCCCACCTTCACGTCATCTCAGGAGATTTCACCTCGGAGCGAACCTCCCCCTTTCCACCGATAACAATGAGGGCAGCATCGAGTAAGCTACGTCTTACAGTGACAGGGGGAAAAAAATCGAAGTCGTTCGAATCATAATTTTTTCACATTTTTGAACACTCATGGACCCCAGAGTAACAATACATATCAATTTTGGTTTATTATTCAATAATAAACCATTGTAATCGCCCCCCCCCCCCCCTGAAAATTTCATGGTTTACGTTTCAAAGGGTGTAGAATCCGAATCTGCAATAAAAATTTTCCGTCCGTCCGCCGTACGCCGTACGCACGATTTCTCCCAAACGGCTGAAGCAAAAAAGCTGAAATTTTCAGGAAAAATCCATGTTGGTCCGGCGACGCCCCAATTCCTCTCACCTCTCTCACCTAGTTTAAAGTGCGTTGTCAAAGTTTCGTAAAATCCCTAAAAACCTCAAAAAAAGTAAAGGCGGCCTAAATTTGTACTCTTTTGGAAGAACACTCCACGAGGAATCGAATGAGCCCTTCCCCAGGTCCGTAGGTCGAACCATTCTCGATCTATGGCCCGATTTATGGTGCCAACATTCGCGTTATTATTGTTTTTGTGTTGATATCAGTAACCAGTGACGTAGTGATGTAGTAATGTGGATACTGGAGTGAACTCCTTGAAGGCTTTGTAGCCGATACACGGGTAGAAGCATTCTGATAACCATAAAAAAACAACGCTGCAAATTCTTTCACTGGGGTTTATTATTTAATTGGCTTGCGTTCATGATTTGAATTTCTACTAAGCTATATCATGAACGCAAGCCAATTGAATAATAAACCCCAGTGAAATAATTTGCAGCGTTTTTTTAATGGTTATCAGAATGCTTCAACCCGTTTATCGGCTGCAAAGCCTTTTAGGAGTTCACGCCAGTATCCACATTACTACATCACTACGTCACTAGGTTACTGATATCAAAACAAAAACAATAATGAACCAAAATAACGCAAATTTTGGCACCATAAATCGGCCCATACATCGGGGATGGTTTGACCTACGGACCTGGGGAGGGGCTCATTCGATTCCTCGTGGAGTGTTCTTCAAAAAGAGTAAACTTTGACAACCCTTGAAGGGCACTTTAAATTAAGTGAGAGAGCTGGCTCAAGAATTGGGGCGTTGTCGGACCAATATTGATTTTTCCTGAAAATTTCAGATATTTTGCTCCAGCCGTTTGGGAGAAATCGTGCGTACGGCGTAGGACGTACGGCGGACGGACGGAAACATTTTTATTGCAGATTCGGATTCTACACCCTTTGAAACGTAAACCATGAAATTTTCAGGGGGTGGGTTAAACTTTTTTTTTCAAGAGCGATTACAATTGAATTATAAGCGATTATTATTCAATAACAAACCAAAATTTTGCCTTTCTCTAAGCTGAAAGAGCTCGCATTTGTGAAGCAGTTCGTAAAGTTTAAGCACTATGTTCACCCGTCTCATGACATTAGTAGTAGATTTAAAACAAATAGCGACATTGTAGTACCCTATAGAACCGCAACACTAGGTAAGAATTTCTTAGAGGCTTGTTCATTTGGGATCATAAACGGTTTTCGAGCCGGTCTAAGGACATTTTTTTGCTCTGGTTCGTACAATATTAAAACGATCTCAGAGAGGTTGAAAGCATATTATGTTGGCCGGCTATTAGAATTATGATAGGATTGGTTTGTTCAAACTAGGTACATAGTGTGTTAAGGTAGATAGGTTGTTGCGAGTATGAAGTTGAGTAGGGAAAGAACTATTGTTGGATCTTTGTGTGATTTAAAAATTGTCGGATTAATGTATTATAGTAATAAGTAAATTGTAACTCGCTTGATGGGAGTCACAGGAGCTGCTCATCCCCTGCCTCGGGCATTGTGCCCATATAGGGGATTAATTTCCAAAATTGTAACAGGCCATCAAATGGCCTGCGACCAGTTCTCCCTTAGTTTTGTTAATTTTCTGGAAATAAAGTATAAAAGAAAAAAAATTACATCAATAATGGTAAAAACATCAATTTTGCACTCATTTAGTAGAGATCCTGGCGAAATCCTATGACACTAATTGTACCCATTTTTTCTTCAGATATCTTTATACGTATGTCTTGGTGGTAGACATACGTGCAGTTCTATGAATTGGTCAATTTTGCGAAACCACGTTATTGAATGGTATGTCGAAACACCAAGAAATGTTTCCGTTTTAAACTTTTCCAATATCACCTAACTTTAATTAACCTCTATTTCTGGCTCTATGTACAAGTATTAAAAAAAAGCGCCCAGAAAATTTCAGAACCAGGTTTGGTCAGGTGTGGGCAGTTCATTTTCGAAGTAGTAAACAATCTGGGTGGTCTTCGACAACGCCCCAATTTTCAAACGCTCGTCGCTTCTGAAATTCTAACAAAAATTTGATGTTGAGGTGATTTTTAAACTTCAGTTTGTCTGTTTCAAAGTCTTTGAACCTCAATTCACCAAATCAGATAGTAATGGTGAATTATTCAAAAAAAAGTGAAGGCGGCCTAAATTTGCCATGTCAAATTTTCGGAACACCCCCACGAGGAAAACAATTTTCAACCCAATATCGCGTCTCAACCTCATAACTTTCGATCAAAGTATTTCATCGCACGGTAACTCATATGTACGTGGCAAACATTCGTGTTATTTTGGTTTATAGATAAGTTTTTGAATTGCGAATATCACAAACCAGAGAAAGGATGATAAAATATTGAGGATTTGTATAAAAATTATTAGATTGTACATGAAGGGTCTATTCGATTTTTTATGTAAAAGTAGCATTATATGGCTTCATTAGGATTGTAAATTGATTTGATGAGAGAAATGAATTCTTCGAATGGGTCTTGGTTATAGTACCTGAAAAAATTGAATCGTATAATTAATTTTGTTGTTACTTGTCTCACATTTCATCCAAATAGCTGAATGAAAAGTTGGTTACCTGACGTTCCTTCTCCACAAGAATTCACAAAGGTGGAAGTGAAGGTCGGTGATCCCGCCTCCATGTATCTATCTTTAATCTACGGTAAATATCAACTAGTAAGCTTGCCTATCTCTAAACAACAATCCACAGGAACGGGGGTGTGAGGACGTGCAGGTATGAGATATAGAGCGATGAAATCCTTTGATCGAAAGAGGTTGAGACGCGATATTGGTGGTCGAAAATTTTCAATATCACCTAACTTTAATTAACCTCTATTTGACATGTACAAATATTAAAAAAAATTTGGCTTTTACAAAGTTGTTGCTTCAAAATATGAACACACATTTCAGAACCAGGTTTGGTCAAAGGTTTGTAATAATTTCATGGGCAGTTCATTTTCTAAGTAGTAAACAATCTAGATGCTCGACAGGTCTTTTGTTAACACTGACATTTTCTCGAGATCTTCTTACTTTTTCTAATGAATATCCTCGTCAGTTCTCTACCTGCTGCGGGAACTCAACGTTGTGTTCGTTTTTCGAGCGAACCTACCCCATCTCAGCGATAACAATTCGTAGCAAGGTCTGGAAAAAGTCAACATTCCCAAAGTTTGAGTTCAATACCTCAGATTTACTTTAGGAGCATCTTGCAAGCAAATATCGACATCACTAAGCCTTTAAAACACAAAATGGAGTTCGCCATCAAATTCAGGGTGGAACAACAATTGAACTTCATGAGCCAGAAGAAGTTTTTGAAAAATTCAATTTTTAACTCATTTTTTTCCGATTCCGCGAAAAGTGCATATTTTGGTTGGGTGGGGCACAGTACTCTGTTTTCACCATAACAAGTACTTTAAAATAGATCTCATGAAGTTAGCCAAACATTCTTCCTGTTAATCTATCATGGATCTGAGGACAAAAATTTGTGGCAATTTCTGAAAAATGTTGAGGATTTGATTTTGAAAATGTCCATTCTGGGGGACAAAGAATTTGTCTACCATCCGAAAACTGGTGAACTGAAGAAACCACAAGGTTAGTTGAAAATAGAGGGTTTCACACTAATTTTGAAGAGATTTCAGACCTACTGCCAGCACAGGTTTTCTAACAATTATTACAAATCCTATACTTGGTTATGTGAGGATATAGCTTGAATTTGCTTCAGCTACTCCTATGATCCAGCATTTAATATGTCTTGAATAGATCACCAGATAATACATGGAGGTTTGACCTTAATATATTGATGGCATAAGCGGCTAGCAGAACCACCACCTATTTCGCAAGATTCATGTTAATGTTACTGGAAAGGATTTCTATTTGGGGAAGCAACGTTGTTTGGTAATGTATGTCAACATGATCACGACATTCTCTAAGTTTCACTTCAATATCTCAAGTTTACTTTGGGGGCATCCTGCAAGCAAACATAGAAGTGCTTGGAAACCAAATGAGCTGCGTGACTCATCAAATCGAAAGGCGTTTTTGCTGACGCTGGATCGGGAACGCGGCGCGAAGAACCTACCGGCAAAACCCAAGTGTCGTGCATTTGTTTGCATATCCTGCCCCTTGATGAACTCATCAAAATTTATTTTAATATAATACACGTATCCCTGAGAGGAGTTTTGTGGTGGGTACGTGTGATTGATGCAATTTTGTTCACATAGGCATCTACTACGTTTGTTTTGTATCATCTGTAATATTGCTTCCGAGTCTACCAAGGTAGGAATGTGAAAATTTTTTTGCCTTCAAAATCAAAAATTCCACTCGCATTTTGCGTTTTAGACCTTTCTGAACAATTTTGGTTCCGTGTCTGTGTGTCTGTCTGTCAGCAAATCCTTGTTACGGGCAAAACTACACGAAGTTATAGTCCGATTTTGATGACATTTTCAGGGATTGTGCGGGTTGGAGTGTAGATGGTCCCCTATGGGTTTCATGACCCCCGGATCAATAGTAGCCTCTGCGCATCCGCAAACGTGAAATCCTTGTTACACGCATAACTCCGGGAGTTCATGACTGATTTCGATGAAATTTTCAGGGATTGTTCGGACTGATGTAAAGATGGTCCTCGTGAGTAATAAAGAGAAAATAAAGTTTTAGCCTCGAGCTTGGATCGAACCATATTGAACCATCATTGAACGATGCATATATTTTATTTTATTTATGTAAAAATATATAAATAAATATAGTTTGTTCAATAGTTGAACATGCCTACCTTTATTTTCTCAAGTTATGCTCCTGCATAACAATAAATTCACCCTAATTCAATATTTACTTCGCCTAATTGAACGAAGTTCTTTAGTCAATAATACTTTTCAATGATCATGTCATGTTATGTGATGGTCATGTTATGGATACGAGGAAGCTATGTGCCACACCCACTTGGCAGACGTTTTTTTCATAGTGACCATATTTAAATTTAAATGAAACGGCTGTAATTATCAAGAAGTCAATAAATAAATTTAAAAAGAAGAATTTAAGAAAAAGGCCAACTAACCATATCCATCACAAACTCTAGGAGGTGTTTATTATCATCGGAATTAGTTGTAGAATTGATCCCCGAAGTTTTGTCTTTCTCAAACCGAATTCTCTGTATAGAAAACCTGCACAATCAGAGCGACCTACTTCCTATGTCGTAATGCAGGGTGGACGAGAGGTTGGTAGGTTCGTGGCTGAAAAAAAAGTGCCCAAGCTGAGAATGGGGCGGCGGCAATCGACTAGGAAGGGGAGAAACGCACGTTCGGATCCCGATTTCCGACGGTTCGAAAAAGAGAGAGTTGTCCCCGGCGAGGGGCGGGAGGACAATGAGAGGCTCCCAAACCAAAAGTATCTCTTCTCCATGTAACCCGCGATATGTCTACATTGTGGGGAGAAGGGTCCATACAGGAGGGATGACCGAGTTATACGCATATTATAGTGTAACTACCGTGTCGCAGAATATAAAGAAATAGACACACACAGACTCTCGCACATAACCCAAATACACTTCAAAATAGAAATGTCTACTAGCATTATCCGTTGTAGCCCTTTCTGAATAACTTTGGCCTTATTTATTTATTTATACAATACGGGATGGATCCCAGTTCACAGAATTCAATGTAACATTGAAAGGATCGGGCCAAGCGGTATAGTAAGTTGAATAGTACAACCACACAGATACACACTCTTATTCTATCATCAGTTGATTGTCCCCAACCCTTGTGACTGAACTGTGTTAGCTGTAAATACGCAATGAATACAGTAAGTGCCCAATGCTAGTATTGGCAGGACTACAACAAACCTCAAAAGCAAGCAGAAATCCTTCCACGGTTCGCAAGTTCAACCCTCATTACTATGAAAATGTAGATTGGCTCTGCGGTTGTGAGGTAAGTAATAAACTTTTCTGCTTCCCTTGTCTTCTTGGCCGCAATAACAGGAATGAGGCTTGGGTTGAAGATAGTTTTGGGCTTTCACTTCCACGATGATTCTTGTTGGGCAGATGTGAATCTCAATTGCTGCAAAACAGTTCGATAATAGTTTCAATGTTTTCATTGTAAATTCCTTTTAAAGGTATTTACGTACCTACTAATGAATGATTAAGTCGTTTGTTCCACGATTTGGAGCCGAGAAAGAAACCAAGATTGATCTCCTTCGCATATTGGTAATTGATAATTAAATTTGGTTAAGAAAAGTACATATTTGTCTCGCGTTAACTTCGTGGTTGTCCCTTACGGTCTCGATGCACTTCTTATTACTGTTTTGTTTTGAATCTTTTCAAACTAATTCTTTAAGCCAGGGGTTCCCAACTAAATTTTTCCAAGGACCCCTTCAGCAAGGCACTACAATGACGAGGACCCCCACTATTTCCTAAGCCTAAAATTACCTGAAATATGTAAAAAAAAAAATAAATCAAACGAATGCTATACATACAACTCAAGATTTATTTGTGAAAACACCGAGTACCTACAAGTACATTATTAGTTTTCATTTTCAATCCTCAATTAATGAGATACATTCAATTTAACCTTAGAGTCCATTATTTTTTTAATATTAGGTTCCAAACTTGAAACTTTCTTTCTGAAATCCGACCGCATGTCAAGCCGATCCTATATTTGTTTTTCAAGGAAAACATGGAAGAAAATGCTTGCTAAAACCGATAGGTTGTTGCAAACGGAAGGATTTTTTTCAGGCCTTGTCTCCAAGTTCTTTGTAATCCTTGCGCTATTGCCCAGAAGTCTGCTATTTTCTCGCCATTAAGTATGTCTTTCATCGTACCACAGCTCGACAAATCCACGGGCTTATCTTGTTCTTCTTCTGTGAGGCCTTGGCTTTGTTCAATTGCTTGACATCTGAAAGGATTTCGAATCCAACCATCGCCAGGGTCAGGTTCAGGGAAGTATATCCTAAAAGTCGTGGCTAGGATGCGTAGGTGCTCGGCTGCGTTGTTCTTTATTGGGTCAGGTAAACTCTCTCCTGCAGACTTCAAGAACTGTTTCAAATTAGGAAAGTTAATGACCGACTCCTTTTCAATCCTTGCCGCTCAAAGCTGGCACTTTTTTACCATAGCACTGATCTTATCTTCAACTTTGAACATGTCTAAATTTAGAGTGCTGGCGTTAATATATTTATTTTTTATATCTTGAGGACCCCTCAGCCATAACTCGCGGACTCCCAGGGGTCCGCGGACCACCATTCGGGAACCGCTGCTTTAAGCCGATGTTACAATGGTTTTGGACGTTATCCTGCTCTGTCAACTTGGCAGATTCTTTTGACAGATTTTTGGAAATCTACATAACTTGAAACATAAACCATCAAATTTTGAGAGCGATTGAACTTTTTTCATTGTCAAATACAAAGATTCATTTCTGTAAACAAACCAAAATTGGTAGGAATCCAAAATCACTTTGGAAGTTCTCTTCAAAAGCTCATTCACAATTTGGCTTCTGGGTCTACCTACAGCAGCAGAAGATTTGATTCCACTTTTGGCAGATTAAAAAACTGTTTTCCAAAATCCAAGTTTCCCCTCGTATTTTGCGTTTTAGACCAACCTGAACAACTGTGTCTTGGCTGAGTGTCGGTTTGGGTATAAGGGAGTGTTTTGTTTGTCCCTTCAGGCTTGGTTTTCAACCGATTATGATGAAATTTCAGTGAATGACTTAGACGACCCAAGATGAATCGCATCGCTCTCAAATCAGTACATCATTCTGGGGATATGACGATGCAAAATCCAATTACCATTATTCTCTTAGATCTTAGGGGTTTGATTGCTGTCAAATTTGGAAGTTAGTAGGGCAATAACGAAGTCATAATCCTATTTCCATTTCAGCGAAATAGATTCATTATTAGTTTCTGGGCACGGGCAAATATAGCATTTCGAAGTCAAATTCAACCTTTTCCAACCCAAATTCAATATTTTCCAGGTCAAATTCAATTTGTTCACCTAACTATTTTATTACCTATTTTGTGGACAAAATGCTCCTGCTTCCTCAAGCATCAGTTGAACAGCCTCTTCACTGATGTCAAATTTTTTGTCAATTTATTCCAAGTAGTTACTCGTATTCCACAAAAATACCTACCCGGGAACTGGAGAAGAGAGGAATGAAGATGAGCGTTAGCAAAACCAAAACAATGATTGTTGCCCGCACGGAGGAATGCCACAAGATCAGTGTGGGGGATGTTCAGCTGGAGCAGGTGGCAGAGTTTAAGTACCTGGGCTCAGGGTTCTCGGAGGATGGGAAGATAAATGCAGAGATAAACGCCAGAAGCTGCTGGTAGACTCTTCCACGCCCTTAACTGGCAATTCATAGGTAAGAAAGAAATTTCCAGGGAGGTTAAGATGACGGTATATAAGAACACATATGTGCCAATACTAACATATGGAAGTGAAACGTGGGCTCTTACCGAGAAACACCTAAGCTCCCTGCAGGCACAAGAAATGAGATACCTACGGAAAGCCGAAGGAAAGACGAGAAGGGACCGCATCAGGAATGCCAGATTCAGAGCCATCCTAAACGTAAAGCCACTAGCGCATACAATTACAGAATCGCAGCTGAGATGGGCAGGCCACTTGTGGAGAATGGATAGGGATCGACTGCCAAGGAGAATGATGGAAGCAAGGCCCCAGGGACGAAGACCAAGGGGCAGAAGAAGAAGGACGTGGTTGGATAACGTGGAGGAGTCACTGCGAGCGAGGGGTCTAACCGTGGAAGGAAAAATTACAGCCCAACTGAGACCCAAATGGCGATCTCTTTGCCAAACCTCGACACCTTAGGGTATGAAGAGGACGAATAAGTAAGTAAGTGATTAGCGCCACAGAACATACAACAATACAATGTCGGTTCATCTTTGAAGGCGTTGATGTCTCCGGAGAAACATCCCGCAGCATTTCTGCCCTGCGAATTCTATGGTTTTATGGTACCAGATGAGAAAAAACCATTTTAACATCGCTGTAAATTGAATGGGTAAGCATTGAAGGAATACTGAAAAGTTACACACTACGTGTCCGGTGTTACTCGGAGGCAAAAAAAGCGAAAACTTCATTCTGTTTGATTTCTTTGAACGGCGTAGAAAATTATTATTCCGCAGCCATATCTAACGCGGTTTCACAATGACTAGGCCTTCTCGAGGCATTTCAAGGTGAATCAGAATAAAATTATCGACCTTTTCGGAAGAAACACGTCTTATGATGCAACCCGAAATAGATAAACTGGCCAGTAAAAGACGATTCGGGCTTACGGGGGACAATGATCTTCCGCCTCTAGCTTGCAACATTTCTTAGGTAGATCATTAAAAATTTGGTTTCGGAACTGATTCGAATTTTATTAGTGCTGCTTTGCATTTCCGAAGGTGTAGGGCCAGCATTCTACTGAGTGGAAATTTGCTCGAATATAGAGTATTTCGCTTATTTTCGACGGAATCAAACGCATCCGGGTTCTGTTACCAATTCTATGAAGATAGGCGGTACAGATGTTGCTCTAAGGCAACAGAAAATACGAATAAGTCCTATGCGAGGTTAAGGAATTTGAAAAACATCCCTTTTTAACTGTTTTCAAACACATCTTGACATTTGTTCGAAATTGGATCTTCAGGATTAGAGAGGATCTTTTGGCATTAAGGTATAGACCCTATGAGTCTGAAAATCAGGTATGCGCATTTTGCAGCAGTGGGGAAATTGGGCGGTTTGATACAAACCAGTACGTAAGGTAACTTACCTATGGAGCTCCCATTCAGTATAAAATGAGAAAATAATTATCTCCCCTAAAGTGAACTAAGTTATTTTTTTCTTGACATTTGTTCGTGATTTGACTTTTAGCAATAGCATAAAATTCTTCTTTGGGCAGAACATCGCCTATTTATCATACCTTGATGATTGGAGAAGCAACATTTGGGAGGGGTTGTTACATTGTTACATTCTTCCAAATGGCCGAAGCAAAAAAGCTGAAATTTTCAGGAAAAATCCACGTTGGTCCAACAACGCCCTAATTCTTTAGCCAGCACTCTCACTCAATTTAAAGTGCCCTTTAAGGGTTGTCAAAGTTTTGTAAAATCCCTAAAAACCTTTAAAAAAGTCAAGGCGGCCTAAATTTGTACTCTTTTTGAAGAACACTCTACGAGGAATCGAATGAGCTCCTCCCCAGGTCAGTAGGTCAAACCATTCCCGATGTATGGCCCGATTTATGGTGCCAACATTCGCGTTATTTTGATTTATTATTGTTTTTGCGTTGATATCAGTAACCTAGTGATGTAGTGATGTAGTAATGTGGATACTGGAGTAAACTCCTAAAAGGCTTTGTAGCCGAAACACGGGTTGAAGCATTCTGATCTGCATGAAACGCTGCAAATTCATTCACTGGGGTTTATTATTCAATTGGCTTGCGTTCATGATTTGAATTTATACTAAGCTTTGGAGTGTGCATGTTTCACAGGTGATAGAGCGATTATTGAATTTCAGGAGATATGCATAGAGCACGTAAATCTGTTCTCAACCAAAATAGTATTTGGATTGATCAGTTGATCATATTTGTGTGCCTCCTGAAATTCAATTTCGCTCTATCAATGAAACATGCACATCTTAGTAGAAATTCAAATCATGTACGCAAGCCAATTGAATAATAAACCCCTGTGAAGGAATTAGCAGCGTTTTTTAATCTGCGGATGGTCGGATTCACCGTAATATTCCGTAGTCATTTCCTCCCAAGTTTACCGTTGGATGGAAAGCGTAAAAACATAAGCCGGCAAATTCACAACTCTCTTGACATTTCGCCTAACGGTGTTGAAGTATACGACCAGAAAGTACCGTTGTAACAATCGGCATTTGCTCGTCCGCTGGAAATAAAACAGCGATGTTTATGTCCGCTTCTTCCTGTATGAAATCATCTGTGGTCACTTTGACATCAGTGGCGATAGGTAATTACCAGCTTCAATAAGTGCAAGGAAGTCCAATTCGGTGAATCCACTAAATTAATATAAATCTTTCTCAACAAGAACAACTTAATGAGTCCGTAGAAATATAATACACGATGTTTCAGTTCGTGACGGTCACAGGCCAGGAGAACATTCTACGGAAAATTTCTGATCGAAAATGCCTCTTAGCAATTTTTTTAAACCCTTGGAAATGCGTTTTTGGTTTATTATTCAATAATAAACCATTGTAATCGCTCTGGAAAAAAATTCTAACCCTCCCTGAAAGTTTCATGGTTTACGTTTCAAAGGGTGTAGAATCCGAATCTGCAATAAAAATTTTTCCGCCCGTCCGCCGTACGCCGTGCACACGATTTCTCCCAAACGGCTGGAGCAAAAGATCTGAAATTTTCAGGAAAAATCCATCTTGGTCCGACGACGCCCCAATTCTTGAGCCAGCTCTCTCACTCAATTTAAAGTGCCCTTTAAGAGCTGTCAAAGTTTTGTAAAATCCCTAAAAACCTCAAAAACAAGTCGAAGCGGCCTACATTTTTACCTATTTGAAGAATATACCATGAGGAATCGAATGAGACCCTCCCCACGTCCGTAGGTCAAACCATTCCCGATGTATGGCCCGATTTATGGTGCCAACATTTGCGTTTTTTGGTTTATTATTGTTTGTTTGTAACCTAGTGATGCCGATAGCGTCGAGTTGTTGTGAATGTGGATACTGGAGTGATAGCCGATGTTGATACTTGTAGTTTATAGCCGATACACGGGTTGAAGCATTCTGATATGCATGAAACGCTGATGATATATAGGTAAATATTATTCAATATTATTAGTGGGGTAAATAAGCATTCTGTCTCCGGGGTTTATTAAAATTCTAACCCCCCCCTGTAAAATTCATGGTTTACGTTCCAAAGGGTGTAGAATCCGAATCTGCAATATAAACGCTGCAAATTCTTTCACTGGGGTTTATTATTCGATTGGCTTGCGTTCATGATTTGAATTTCTACTAAGCTTTGGAGTGTGCGTGTTTCACAGGTGATAGAGCGATTATTGAATTTCAGGAGATATGCATAGAGCACGTAAATATGTTCTCAACCAAAATACCTATTTGGATTGATCAGTTGATCATATTTGTGTGCCTCCCGAAATTCAATAATCGCTCTACCCTGTGAAACACGCACACTCCAAAGCTTAGTGGAAATTCAAATCATGAACGCAAGCCAATTGAATAATAAACAACAGTGAAAGAATTTGCAGCGTTTTTCAATTTAAAGATTTTTCTCGTTTTTTCGACCTTACCGCATTAAAACGGCCATATCTCCCACATTTTGCGTGCGATTTCAAATCTGAACCCACTATTGGAAAGAGCGTTGAATTTCCTATCGCCCTAATGGAGAACCAACTTTTTTTAAGCTGGCGAAACGGGTGAAAAATCAGCTTGAAAAGGACACGTTGTCAAATCGTGGAGATCTCGACTTTCTTCAAACGCTAATGAGTCCCTGTAATAAGGCATGTGAATTTTAGCCTGTGGTGCTAAAAGATGCGCCAAAATCTAGGCTTTCCAGCGATATAACCAAATTTGAAATTCCGTGTAGTTTTCTGGGAGAAATTGCTTTTCAAGTAAGAAAAACGTGGTTTTTGACTGGATACTCCGGTTTTTCATCATGCGTTGATTCGTCTGGTAAAAAGTATTAAATCATTAATGAAGCATTGTAATAAATTGTACATTTTTACTGTAGATACTGTTCAAAATTCCAACCATTCAATGTATGACCCCCTTCTGTCAATGAGCTACGCAGATTTGAACACAAATGAGTCAGAGTCCGTCGGGCTGTTCAAAAAAAAAAAACCTCACAAATATGATCAACTGATCAATCTAAATAGGTATTTTGGTTGGGAACCGATTTACGTGCTCTATGCATATCTCCTGAAATTCAATATTCGCTCTATCACCTGTGAAACACGCACACTCCAAAGCTTAGTAGAAATTCAAATCATGAACGCAAGCCAATTGAATAATAAACCCCAGTGATTTGAATTTAAAATTGACAAGGAACGATGAATTTGAATGGGGAAATATTATGTTTGACTAGAAGAATGTTGATTTCGCTCTGAAAAAAGTCGAGTAAAAGCATATTTAGACTTTGGAAATATACAATTATTTACGTAAACCTTCAAAATTTGAGGGAGGGATGGATGGAGGGATGTTCTTTACGTCAAATAATAAACAAAAATATACACATTTTCTTTTTATGGACCTCGGTTTTAAGTAATCATTTTGATGAGCTGTATTTCTACCGTATTCCCAAAAGAAGCCTGCATCATCGAATATTTTGAGAACAGCCAAATCATCTCTGATGACGGGGCCCGTTCGAGAACAACCGCTTGAAAGACCGCACGTGATGATCCCGCGGGGCAGATCACCCTCGTACGAGCTCCTTCGTAAAAACACCGGAGGATCGGAAGGAATCGTCCTGATTACGTACGACGAGGATCATCCCGGCGGGAGCTGCCGAACCAGTTGGACGGCTGATTGCTACGATGATGATGGTGAGAGGGGTTGGCAATAAAACTCGGAGGAAAGGAATGAAGATTCAGGTGATACCGTTCGAAGATGAATCAAGCGGATTTTGAGGCGGTCGGTGATTTTACCTTCAACGCAGCCTTCAGTAAATGCAATACGAAATTTTCCCCAAATTTTGATTCACTTTATCAATTCATCGTTTAGTTTCACTTGGGAAATGCTGCACTTGGCATAGAAAATGTTGAATTTGAGTTGAGTTTGTTCTGAAATCACTGAGGTTTATTATTCAATTGGCTTGCGTTCATGATTTGAATTTCTACTAAGCTTTGGAGTGTGCGTGTTTCACAGGTGATAGAGCGATCATTGAATTTCAGGAGGTATGCATAGAGCACGTAAATCTGTTCTCAACCAAAATACCTATTTGGATTGATCAGTTGATCATATTTGTGTGCCTCCTGAAATTCAATAATCTCTCTATCACTTGTGACACTCCAAAGCTTAGTAGAAATTCAAATCATGAACGCAAGCCAATTGAATAATAAACCCCAGTGAAAGAATTTGCAGCGTTTCATGCATATCAGAATGCTTCAACCCGTGTATCGGCTACAAAGCCTTATAGGAGTTCACTCCAGTATCCACATTACTTCACCACGTCACTAGGTTACTGGTATCAAAACAAAAACAATAATAAACCAAAATAACGCAAATGTTGACACCATAAATCGGGCCTTACATCGGGAATGGTTTGACTTACGGACCTGGGGAGGGGCTCATTCGATTCTTCGTGGAGTGTTCTTCAAAAAGATTACAAATTTAGGCCGCCTTCACTTTTTTTGAGGTTTTAGGGATTTTACAAACTTTGACAACCCTTAAAGGGCACTTTAAATTAAGTGACAGAGCTGGCTCAAGAATTGGGGCGTTGTCGACCAACATGGATTTTTCCTGAAAATTTCAGATCTTTTGCTCCAGCCGTTTGAGAGAAATCTTGCGTACGCCGGACAGGCGGAAAATTTTTTATTGCAGATTTGGATTCTACACCCTTTGAAACGTAAACCATGAAATTTTCAGGGGGGTTAAAAAAAATTTTTTTTTTCAAGAGCGATTACAATGGTTTATTATTGAATAAGTGGAGTGACCAAATTCATTCAGAATCTTTGAGTTTGGAGCGTTTTTCAATTTATTCAGAGATTCAATGGTTATTACTATGTGTTAGCATATTTAAACCATTGACACGTTGGTGGCAAAAAATTGTTGTTGTTAACCTGAAGTTTTCATTTTGGTTTACGTTCCAAAGGGTGTGTCCAATTCAGGATGGTAATAAACAATTGCTCAAATATAAATAACTCTTTGAAATTTTCAAAAAAAATCCGATTAATTGGTCCAATTCCCCATTTTTTAAAACAGTTATTTATATTTCAAAGTTTTGTAAATTAACAACTGAGCAATAACCATGACCATCCTGAATACAAAAAGTCAAGGCGTCCTAAATTTGACACTTTTACGAAGAACTTTACGATTCAACAACAATATATGTGGTTTGGTCAAATATCGATTTCAATAGCGTTAAATTATTGTTTTTGTGAATGAGATGCAGTAACCTAGTGATGTAGTATTATTGAATAATAAACCAAAATAACTTTTAGCCCCGAGTCAATCCCATTTTCAATTTCAAAGTAAACCATTACCAATTTTAATTCAATGTTTTGGTTTATTATTTGATAAACCATTGTAATCGCTCTTGGAGTTTAAATCACAGGTGAAAATTTTATGGGTTTCAAAGGGTTAGAATCCGAATCTGATCAATAAAAATGTTTCCGGCCGTCCGCCGAATTGCACGATTTCTCCCAAACGGCTGGAGCAAAACGTCTGACAAATTTAGTAGAAAAATCCATCATTGGTCCGACAACGCCAATTCTTTAGCCAGCTCTCTCACTTAATTTCAAGTGCCCTTTAAGGGTTGTCAAAATTTTGTAAAATCCCTAAAAACCTGAAAAAAGTCAAGGTCCTTCTAAATTTGATTGATAGAGCAGATGATTTGAAAGGTTTAGTCGATTATTGAATTTCAGGAGGCACACAAATATGATCAACTGATCAATCCAAATAGGTGTTTTGGTCGAGAACAGATTTACGTGCTCTATGCATATCTCCTGATCTATGCGATGGAGCTTAGCCAAAAAATATTCGGTCGAGGCGCAGACTGGTGCAGGGGTAACTGTACTCGGAGGAAGGCGGAGCTGGGAGGTGGAAGGAAGAGGCGATAAAGGAAGGGAGAGGAGGACTCGGGCCAACAGAAGAACATGAGAGAGTTGAGCGTGCTGACCGTGTTCGTGGCGACCGTGTTCGTGGGAATCGAGTTCGCGGGGGCGGAGGCCGCTCCTTCAGGCCCCGTCTACGACCAGCGGCAGGAGGGCGGCACCAACGTCCACGCCCAGCTCGAGAACGTCGTCGTCCTCCTCGTCCCGCCCGCCGGCCTCGGGCTCCTCGACCTCATGAGCCTCGCGAAAAACGCCGGCGGTCGTCACGAAGCGCCGCCTCCGCCCGGCGCCTACAGACCTCCGCCCCTCGAGCGCCACCACGTCGCCTCCCACGTCACGACGCCGCCGCTTCACCAGTCTCACGACGAGAAGCTCCAACGGGATCCCGACTACGAACAGGTTAAAAAACATTTTTCGAACCTCCCCGCCCTTCCGGCCGTCGCGGTGTCGTCGATTGACGACGAAACGTCGCCCCTGCAACCCCAATCGGCGCCTTTGCAAGAATCCACGACGCCGCCTTCAAACGACGTCGTGTCATCTACGTCAACGACGACGAAACCTCCGTCGTCCGACGACCCTGTGCCCCTCTTCATCCAAGACGTAGTCACCGCACACTCTCCCAAGTTAGCTCTCTACAGCAATTTCCGATCCGCCAATCAGCCTTCCTATCACACAAAGCACAATCGAGCCAACAGATAACCTATTTATTAATGTTTTATAATAAAATCCATAAATCCAACCTGATATTATTTATTACTCACCCTTCCCCCCTTCCTTAAAGGTATTTTTCAAAAAAAGTTCTTGCAGCATGATAATATGAGCGAATTTTCCACAACTATCGTAACCAAATTTATAATTATCTCAACCAATTCTCTAATTTTCCAACCAATTTCATACACTTTTATCCAATGAGGTATCATATACCAAGTAGGTAACCATAGGTGGAAAGGACGATAGAAAGTAATACGAATTTCAATATTATTGGATAAAAGATAACAATTGAAACATATAAAAGGCGAACGAATGAAATAAAAAAGGTAAAATTAAATTTGACAGTAAAATTGTAAAATTTAAATGTTATGTATATCATATTTCAGCTGCAGCTGAACATTTTAATAAAATTTAAGAACAGTTTTCAGCTTAAATTTGAGCTTCAATTAATAAATGACGTGTTGCATTGCTGACAGAATTGTTTTGAGTAATATGATGCTACAAAACGTAAATGTAACAATTTTGAGTCGTTCTTCGAAATTTTATGTGATTGTGATGTGATGTTGTATTTTTAGTACAGCATTTGAAATTTGAGCAATTTAAGATTCTCAAAAATGGTTGTCCAACAAAATCACCTTTTTTTTGGAATGCTTGATTCCTGGGAGCAACAAATAAATTTCTCTCCCTTTCTTATCAAGAGTTATCGTTGTTAGTTAGTTAGAGTTATTAGTTATTATATATGTGTTTTTTGAGGTGGGTTTAACTAACCTCCGACCTACCTATTCATGCGGTACAACGATGTACAGAGGTCAGAGATTTTTGACATAACATAATAAACCACCAATAATAAACCATTGTAACCGCTCTTGAAAAACAACATTCTAACCCCCCCTTAAAATTTCATGGTTTACGTTTCAAAGGGTGTAGAATCCGAATCTGCAATAACAATTTTTCCGTCCGTACGCCGTACGCACGATTTCTCCTAAACGGCTGGAGCAAAAAATCTGAAATTTTCAGGTAAAATCAATATTGGTCCGACAACGTCCCAATTCTTTAGCCAGCTCTCTCACTTAATTTAAAGTGCCCTTTAAGGGTTGTCAAAGTTTTGTAAAATCCCTAAAAACCTCAAAAAAAGTCAAGGCGGCCTAAATTTGAACTCTTTTTGAAGAACATTCCACGAGGAATCGAATGAGCCCCTCCCCAGGTCTGTAGGTCAAACCATTCCCGATGTATGGCCCGATTTATGGTGCCAACTTTTGCGTTATTTTGGTTTATTATTGTTTTTGTTTTGATTCAGTAACCTAATGATGAACGTGGATACTGGAGTGAACTCCTAAAAGGCTTTGTAGCCGATACACGGGTTGAAGCATTCTGATAACCATAAAAAAA
Source organism: Creontiades dilutus (assembly GCA_031894815.1). NCBI lineage: Eukaryota > Metazoa > Arthropoda > Insecta > Hemiptera > Miridae > Creontiades > Creontiades dilutus. The sequence goes on from JAVIWC010001957.1 coordinate 190,931, forward strand.
AAACGCTGAAAATTCACTGGTTTATTATTCAATTGGCTTGCGTTCGTGATTTGAATTTATATAAGCTTTGGAGTGTGCGTGTTTCATTTGGAGGGATAGAGCGATTATTGAATTTCAGGAGATATGCATAGAGCACGTAAATCTGTTCTCAACCAAAATACCTATTTGGATTGATCAGTTGATCATATTTGTGTGCCTCCTGAAATTCAATAATCGCTCTATCCTGTGAAACACGCACACTCCAAAGCTTAGTAGAAATTCAAATCATGAACGCAAGCCAATTGAATAATAAACCCCAGTGAAAGAATTTGCAGGGTTTTTTTAATTTTTATTTTGCTGTCTATACGTCTCTCCTGTTTCTGCGCTATCACACAGGGACTCTCAACTTTTGATAAATATGGTTGTACATATCTGTATATGCAGGGGTCCCCCCCCCCCCCCCCCATGTAAGTTAGTACCCCCTCCCCATAACAAAAATGTAAAAAATACTCGTAAATACCCCTTATTTTATATAAAACTAGTCACGGATACTATTCGAGCACTGTCATTGTCATTTATACATTTTCAGATAGAAAAACAAACCATATCTATTTAAATGAATTACTAGGCTCATTATCATTTACGTTCTATCTAGTGATGTAATATATTTTCACTGTTTCAATCAACTTTACCGCCCAAAAATTTTTTAGGACCCCCCCCCCCCCTGTGGGAACCTCTGGTACATGGGAGTTACAAGTCTAGTGTTCAGAGCGACGGGCTTCTTAACATAACGTGAACTGGACATATGAGTGGCAAATGGTTGTTGAACGTAAAAGAGGGTACGAGACTAACTCTATAAGCTTCACACACTAGACTATGTTGGTCATTTCCCCACCTCAATAACAGGACTAGAGACAACCAAAATAAGAACCGTCTGCCAAGTGGGTGTGGCACATAGCTTCCTCGTATCCATAACATGACTGTATAGATCATTGAAAATTATTATTGACTAAAGAACTTCGTTCAATTAGGCGAAGTAAATATTGGATTAGGGTAAATTTATTGTTATGCAGGAGCATAACTTGAGAAAATAAAGGTAGGCATGTTCAACTATTGAACAAGCTATAAAATATACCTAATAATAAAAATGGACATTGACGCTGAATGGATAGATGACTGAAGTGATAAATAATTATTATGACATTTCTAAAAATAAAATATAAGCATCGTTCAATGACGGATCAAATAATGTTGGGTTGACTGCAGCGTCGTTGCAAAGTACCCAACTGCCGTCATCCCTCCGCACAGTGGCTGTATAATGTCCAGAAGAAACTTCAAGCTCGAGGCTAAAAAAACTTTATTTCACGAGGACCATCTTTACATCAGTCCGAACAATCCCTGAAAATTTCATCGAAATCAGTCATGAACTCCCGGAGTTATGCGTGTAACAAGGATTTCACGTTTGCGCATGCTCAGGGACTATTATTGATCCGGGGATCATGAAACTTATAAGGGACCATCTACACATCAAACTGAACAATCCCTGAAAATTTCATTGAAATCGGTCAAGAACTCCCGGAGTTATGCTTGTGGCAAGGATTTCACGTTTGCGCATGCGCAGAGGCTACTATTGATCCGGGGATAATGAACCTCATAGGGAGCCATCTACACATCAAACCGAACAATCCCTGAAAATTTCATCGAAATTGGTCAAGAACTCCCGGAGTTATGTGCGTAACAAGGATTTCACGTTTGCGCATCCGCAGAGGCTACTATTGATCCGGGGGTCATGAATCCTATAGGGGACCATCTACACCCCAACCCGCACAATCCCTGAAAATTTCATGAAAATCGGCCTATAACTTCGTGTAGTTTTGCCCGTAACAATGATTTGCTGACAGACACACAGACAGACAGACAGACACGGAACCAAAATTGTTCAGAAAGGTCTAAAACGCAAAATGCGAGTGGATATATTTGATTTTGGAGACAAAAAAAATTTCACATTCCGAAAGTGAAAACAATGTTTCCGCTACCTTGGTAGACTCGGAAGTAAAACCAAATATAATTGTTGAAACTCAGGATACTTGGAATGATTAGGACATCGAAAGAAGTAGAATGGTGCAGGAAGATGTGGGAGTACATACGGAACAATTAGGATAATCTAAGGAAGAGGTGAGGTATTAAGCGACATCGGAGAATACATGGGATGATAAGTACATTGAAAGATCTGCAATGATGTAGGAAGACGTGAAATTACATAAGCAGTCGTAGGATGATCTTGGAAGGGATGGGATGTAGGGCGACATTTAAGATGTCGCAGTTGCAGGAGGTTCGCTGGTTGGTCGATCTTTTGATTTTCAAATAAATCGGGTCATTGTGCCTACCTGGGCTGTGATTGGCTGTTTCAAGGATGCATCTTCCCTCTTGATCCCTCCTGAAGTAGATATAGAGTTGGTTTCTTGCGGAAAACTAATGGACTCATCATAATAAGAAATAACGAGACAGATAATCTCAGTACATCAATCTAAAAGTACCTTGCACTACCCTCATAGGAAACCATTGGCAGGACAGTCTGCTCATTCTCTGCGAATTTCATTGAATTCGGATGGAAAATGCATCAGTGGCTTTTTCAAGGTTTCTACATTTGCGCATGCGTAGAGGCTACTATCAATCCTGCTGCGATCATTTTCAGAGGGGACCATCTATAAAGACTACCCAATCCCTGGAGATTTCATCGAACAATAACTTCGCATAGTTTTGCCTGTTTCAAGGATTTTCGCACTCACAGACACAGACACAAAATTGCTGAGAAAGGTCTAAAAGTCATAAAGAATGGAAATTTGGATTTTTTTTTTCCTCCAAAGTTGAACAGTCTTTCACACAAAGCTTCCTCTATATTGGTAGGCTCGGAAGCAACAAAACACAAGGATTAGAGGTGGGTAGTGAGTGAGTGACCTTGTCTCAAAGAACTTCTCTTTCAAGTGAACTTGTCCCAAATGACCTGCGGAAGGAAGACCTGCAGTTCATCGCGAGACGTTTGCGACAGCATGGCTCCCCGTAACCGACATTCGAACCACTCAGACGGTCGCGAACGTTTCGTGGCAAGTGAAGTTCGAGACCTGCAGGTCGCAAACGTCTCTTGCTGAGGAGTCTTGGCTCAACATAACCGTTCACTCTCCCCACCTAACAACCTGGGCAGGTCGCCGTTCCTTTACAGCAGATTCTACTATTCAAATAAAATTTATTCATGAGGATTCGGAAAATGACCTCGTTTTGGTACCTATCATTGTTTTACTCAGAGGTACTCATGTAAAGAGTACAGTAGATAGACGTCTGCCATCTACCGAACCCTGACTGTACACGAAGATAATAGAGGTCCCATTCATTGTCAAAGCGAATTGCGGAGCAAACTGCAGGTCGCATTCATCCACAGAGTGAACTGCAGGTCCCATTCATTCACGGAGTGAACTGGCGAACTTCTCCCACTGACCTTGTCTTTGGACTGAGTGACCTGCAGGGAGTCTACTCCCTCAGGTGACCTGGGTTTACAAACCTCTAACAAGGATACATGAAACAACTTGATTCATGGTTATTTCAAGATTGGATTGATTGTGATTGGTTGTTACAAGATTGGGTTGGTTGTTTCAAGGCAGCATCTCTCCTCCTGAACCACTGCAGGGTCTTGTGAACCACGCTGTTTCATCCCTACCAACACAGTTTTGTTTCAACAGTTTTCGAGTTTTAATTTTGACAGTTTTTCACAAATTTGGCGGTTTTGGAAGTTTTGTTTTGATGGATCGTCGCCAAAAGGTCTAACATCTTAGCGAAACACTGGAAACTGATCCGAAATCTATAATTTGCATTGCCTTCCCATAACTTGATTGATGGTTGTTTCAAAATTAGATTGATTGTGGTTGGTTGTTTCAAGATTGCATTGATTTTAATTGGTTGTTTCGGGATTGTATTGATTGTGATTGGTTGTTTCAAGATTGGATTGATTGCGATTGGTTGTTACAAGATTGGGTTGGTTTTCTCAAGGCTGCATCTCTCCTCCTGAACCACTGCAGCGTCTTGTGAACCACACTGTTCCATCCCTACCACCACAGTTTTGTTTCAACAGTTTACGAGTTTTAATTTTGATAGTTTTCCACAAATTTGGCGGTTTTTGACAGTTTTTGTTTCGTGTGATGGATCGTCACCAAAAGGACTAACATTAGGGTGGCCCAAAAAACTCAACTTTTCCGAATTTCCTGGGGCACCCCCCCAATTTGTTCTACTTCGTAAATCAGCCATATAGCCCAAATTGCAGCATCGTAGTGTGAGTAGAAGACAGTGCTCAACTGCTTGGAAGTTATGAAATTTCAGCCATTCGGGAGTTATTTTTCACTATCCTATTTTTTCGAAATGTATGTATCATTGAGGTATCCCAATGTTCCCACAAACTAAAAAGGGGGTCTTGAGCCAAATATCACGTGAAACGTGGGCAGATTCTCAAAAACCATGCCTGGGTTTCACAGGAAATTCGTGTGGTTCACGCTTTTGACCCTGTTATTCACATCAGTCGCCCGTTCGCCAGCATCAAGCTATTGCAATTCGGTTCTGTGGCTATTGATAAGCTTGTTGGTCGTCTACGTTCATTTTTTATCGTTCTGGTGTTTTTGTGGACTATAACGATGTCATGCCCCCAGGTAGGCTGTCCTCGGCACTTAAATGTGCAGAGGTGTAAGGTCTAAAGGAACCTCTAGTGCTGCAGTGGGTGATGTGTTCATTGCCCCTGTAATGCTAAGGCATGCAAGCCTTTGGAGTTTGTTTAACTCCACGTGTGCCACGGACTGGCAGGTTTTTGGCCACCATATGACAGATGGATATGTGACCATAGGTCTAACAATTGCCTTGTAGGCCCATGACATCATCTTGGGGGAAAGCCCCCATGTTTTGCCAAGCATTCTATGGCATGACCACAGTGCTTTCGTACATCTTAAAACTAAGTACTCCAAGTGCTTGTTCCATGTTAATTTCTTGTCAAACACCACCCCTAGGAATTTAACTTCTTCTGAGCAAGGGATTATTTGTCCCTGAAGCATCTCGATTGCTCCTCTTGGTTTTAAGCTGGCAACTTTCCTCATATGCTTTCATAGCCGACCTTATTTAAGTCCCACAGTCCGAAGGTTCCTTCTCATTTCTACTGTATTGTCAGATATTATAGTCCTGTCCTTGGGATGGCAGGGGCCTGTTCCAGTGATACATGTCAATCAATAATTAATCTCAATCCTCAAGATTGAGGATTGATATAACTGATATAGCAGCATTCATCAAGGTTAAGATACACTGGAAGATATAGACATTTACATTGCAAACTGAGATATCCTTTGAGGTACACTATAACTCAAAGAAATGAATTTGAAGAGGGAAAAACATTTATTGAAACCATTTGGCTTTAGAAGCTTCAAGACGTTGATAGTACCTCTTAATGAGTTTTATATGGAGTTGATATCGTTGATCTGTTTCATGTTTTTGGTGGTTAGCTTACTTAAACCAAATTCGGTTACATGTTGGTTGGAAACAGAATTTCAAATCTGGGGTATTAGTTTGTCAACTTATTACTCGTACTTTGAACGGATCTCTGTGGATCGCAGAGCGGCAACCCCTTCTTTTTCTTATTCTTCAAGGCATTATTATTATTTTCTTCGTGCATGTAATGTCTAAGTTTTATTCGTACAAGAAATTAGTTCCTGCATTCAATCTTTATAAATTCTGATAATAAATTATACTTATATTTTTTATTTGTACGCAATTTTCATATTTTATCCAATAAGAACGGAACCTTTGAAAGATGAATGTCAATGAGCAATTGAGCACCCCCTTCCAGTTGAGCTAGTTGATCCAAATTTTGACAAAATTTATTGTTTACCAAGAGGAACAACTTGGAAGGGTGCCCCGGCAATTATCACAAACTTTTTTCGTCAATTTACAACTCCTCATTCGTTGAACCATTAATTCAACAGAACCGGTTGTTATAAACGTTCTCAGAAGTAAGACGAGTCGTATAAAAATATATATTATGAGGGAAAAAGGGGAATCCGGACGTCAAGTCAAATACGGCGTTGGGCACTTAATTGCGGACCTTTTTTTCGCTAATACTAACGGGACAAAATCGCGGCACGAGAGGACTCGATAAAAGCGTGAAAGAGGTTGAAATATTTGTCTGTGGTATGCAGGAGGTTCGTCCTTTAGAGAAGGGGATTTAAATTTTTTAGGGTTATGCTGGTTGACCTCTATATAACGGTCAGTCCCCTCTGTGGCCGCTAGAACTCGGACAAATGTCCCCTCCAAACACCAGACTTTCATCGAACTATTTACAGGTTGTATAATTTTACAGGAGGATATGGGGTCATCCGTTAGGTGTTGGTTTAAATTTGCAAGAGGTGTGCGGGTTTACTCCTAGATCAGCCGTTATGCCCTAACGCTGAGCTGGAATGGCCATTTATTTATCGACCATGAGTAAAAATTATCGATCCCCCTCAAAATTTGATGTTTTACGGTTCATAATGTGTAAAATCCGAAAATCAAATTTTAAACAAAACTGTCCATCCGCCGTCCTGATCTGTTTTTCTTAAAACACTGAACCAAAGTCAATGACCCTTCCTTCGTTTGAAAGCCATTTGAAAAGCGTTTAAGAACGAAATCCGCTTGTGGGAAGTAGGGATGGCCATCGATAGCCGATAGCATCGGATATCGATAGTTAGTGACCAATATTTTTTCCGATATTTCAGCCGATATTTTGGTTTATTATTCAATAATAAACCATTGTAATCGCTCTTTAAAAAAAACTTTAAACCCCTGAAAATTTCATGGTTTACGTTTCGAAGGGTGTAGAATCCAAATCTGCAATAAAATTTTTTCCGTCCGTCCGCCGAAGGCACGATTTCTCCCAAACGGCTGGAGCAAAAAATCTGAAAGTTTCAGGAAAAATCAATATTGGTCCGACAACGCCACAATTCTTTAGCCAGCTCTCTCACTTAATTTAAAGTGCCCTTTGAGGGTTGTCAAAGTTTTGTAAAATCCCTAAAAATCTCAGAAAAAGTCAAGGCGGCCTAAATTTGGACTTTTTTTGAAGAACTTTCCATGAGGAATCGAATGAGCTCCTCCCCAGGTCCGTAGCTCAAACCATTCCCGATTTATGGTGCCAACATTGCATCCACATTCACTACATCACTAGGTTACTGCAAACACAACAGCGTGTTTTTTTTTTTTTTTTTTTTTTTTTTAATTGCAGTTACCTAGTGATGTAGTGAATGTGGATACTGGAGTGAACTCCTAAAAGGGTTTATAGCCGATACAAGGGTTGAAGCATTCTGATATGCATGAAACGCTGCAAATTCTTTCACTGGCGTTTATTATTTCATGATTTGAATTTCTACTAAGCTTCGGAGTGTGCGTGTTTCACAGGTGATAGAGCGATTATTGAATTTCAGAAGATATGCACAGAGCACGTAAATCGGTTCTAAACCAAAATACCTATTTGGACTGATCAGTTGATCATATTTGTGTGCTTCCTCTACATCAGTCTACCTTTGGCTACATCGTTTAAATTTGGATTTGGGGAAGTTTTAACGCAATACGAGTGCTAAAGTGACTTGATAAATTATAGATGTTTTTATTGTGGGGGGAGGTATTGAGGTTCAATAAAAAAACGCTGCAAATTTGGATTGATCAGTTGATCATATTTTTGTGCCTCCTGGAATACAATAATCGCTCTATCACCTGTGAAACACGCACACTCCAAAGCTTAGTATAAATTCATATCATGAACCTAAGCCAATTGAATAATAAACCCCAGTGAAAGAATTTGCAGCGTTTTTTACGGTTATCAGAACACTCCAACCCGTGTATCGGCTATAAACCCTTTTAGGAGTTCTCTCCAGGACCCACGTTCACTACATCACTAGGACGGACGTACGGCTGACGGACGGAAAATTTGTATTGCAGATTCGGATTCTACACCCTTTGAAACGTAAACCATGAAATTTTCAGGGGGGTTAGAATTTTTTCTTTCAAGAGCGATTACAATGGTTTATTATTGAATAATAAACCAAAATTATGAACAGTACCTTTACACGCTGCCCTCGAACGTATTTGCGCACTAAAGTTAAACCCACAACCTGCCATACACAATCAAAAGTGTACTTGCAGTTAAACAAATTAGAAGCAAAAACCTTTGAAGCATTGATATTTTTTTCTCAAGTTCTTTTATTGGGACTAACGAGCTATTAAAGCAATTAGGTGAAATATTTCATATCTTTATCGGACTTAATAAACACGGTAATATGGGAACTTGAGCGGATGACGACCGGCGAGTTACTGGTCTCTTATGAGACCATCTTGGGCTCCCTGATATCAAAAACGGGACAGTAGACCTCTACGGTTCTACAGCCAGATCATTTAACTGATTAATTTTACACATATAAGTACCGAAGATGAAAAATTGCCTACGAGACCTACAAATATGGGATTCTAGCTCAGAGGAGGGGAGGTAGTAAACCGAGATGAAAGCCACGGCCGGTGGGGGGTAGGTACATGAATGACTCCCTTGGGCGGAAGGAGCCCACCCGAAGGTAAGTTGAAGGAACTGGATTGTACTCCTATTTATCATTTAAATGATAACAAGCCCCCACAGCGACTGATGCCTCGCTGGATTGTTTATTAATTTATCCGTTGCCGAATCGGGCGTGACAAGTTGGGCCCACAACCTGTTGCCAATACCTGACATACCTATCTATCCATTCCGATTTAAATCCGAACTTAAGGGCACTAATAAACGAGAAAATCTGAAGGGTTACAAATAAGTCGATTCGTTGTATTCAATAAATAAAATATTTATTCGACATAATTAAAACTCAATACAAAAATAACCGTTTTCAAATTTTTAAATAAATTTGGCACATGTAAGTCCACATGTTCTGGATAATCAAGCCAGTTACAATTTATCGTGATTCTCGATACATGTACATGTTTTCTTGTAGAGTTGTTTAATTGTGTGTACATCGATCGTACGTTTAAATAAATAATATCTTAAACCTGAAATAAATTAATCGTCAAGATGACACTTGAGAAGGTTCAAACTGAGCAGCTGTCTTCATTTTACAGCTGTTGTCAGCCCGTGATCTTGTTTTTCGCTTGATTCAGCAGACCGGACAACCTGTAAACAGGAAAAGACGTTGAGATACTCAAAAATAAGTTATTAGTGTATTATTTGAAATTATGAATCCTTGGAAAATTAATAAATTGTGAACTCCCGAAAATTTGCATGTTTTTGTATTTTGTCGTCGTTTGAGGAAATGTATTTTTAACTTTCGGCAATTTCAGTCAGTACGATTTTGATTGCCGCTGTTTCACATCAGCAAAATATACACTTTTGTGTTTGCAAATTAGTTCAAGAATATTCAATGTGTATAATGGACAGTTAACAAATTCAAATCATGGTATACTGTATTAGTGGGATGGCGCCTGGGCTTATTGAAAAATGTCCTTAATGCCATTTTGGTTCGTTATTCCATAATAAACCATTGTAAACGCTCTTGAAAAAAAAAAGTCTAACCCCCCCCCCCCCCCCCCGAAAATTTCATGGTTTACGTTTCAAAGGGTGTAGAATCCAAATCTGCAATAAAAATGTTTATCCGTCCGCCGTACGCACGATTTCTCCTAATCGGCTGGAGCAAAAAAAATTGAAATTTTCAGGAAAAATCCATGTTGGTCCGACAACGCCACAATTCTTTAGCCAGCACTCTCACTTAATTTAAAGTGCCCTTTAAAAGTTGTCAAAGTTTTGTAAAATCCCTAAAAACCTCAAAAAAGTCAAGGCGGCCTAAATTTGGACTTTTTTTAAAGAACTTTCCATGAGGAATCGAATGAGCCCCTCCCCAGGTCCGTAGCTCAAACCATTCCCGATATATGGCCCGATTTATGCTGCCAACATTGCATCCACATTCAGTACATCACTGGGTTACTGCGATCAAAACAAAACGCAAAATAGCAAATTCATTCACTGGGGTTTATTATTCAATGATTCATGTTTTTAATTTCTACTAAGCTTTGGAGTGTGCGTGTTTCACAGGTGATAGAGCGATTATTGAATTTCAGGAGATATGCATAGGGCACGTAAATCTGTTCTCAACCAAAATACCTATTTGGATTGATCAGTTGATCATATTCGTGTGCCTCCTGTAATTCATTAATCGCTCTATCACCTGTGAAACACGCACACTCCAAGGCTTAGTAGAAATTCAAATCATGAATCATTGAATATTAAATCCCAGTGAAAGAATCTGCAGCGTTTTTTTCAAAAGCGATTAAAATGGAAAAATATTCTATTTGAAAATTTTAAATTTCGTCATACGGAGCATGCATATCAGAATGCTTCAACCCGTGTATCGGCTATGAACCCTTTTAGGAGTTCACTCCAGTATCCACAATCACTACATCACTAGGTTACTGCGATCAAAATAAAAACAATAATAAACGAATTAAACTCGATTTTTAACGAATTAAACTCGAGTTTTAACGAATTAAACTCGAGTTTTAACGAATTACTAGTTTAATCTATACAATGATTCTAATTTTGTATTTCAGATGGCTATGGAGGATCATTATTGAAAGATGACAATCGATCTACGACCTGTACAGAACCTACATTAACGTTTGTTGTATTATTAATGCTTGTGAATACTGTAAATGCATTAACATTTTATTCCTTGCTAATACTTTTTATAACTGTAAAACTCAACAACAATAATAACTTTCTGTCATTAAAAAGGTTCTAAGATACGTCAGTGTCATTTTCTTAATTCCTACATTTCTGACTGATTTTGCTGGTTGGGGTGGGAGGGGGGGGGGTGACGAAGCTAGGCTATGAAGGGGGGGGGGATGTAGCATAACAACACAAAATATGAAAATAAATTATAATATCATCATCAAGTACGTTAATAACAATAAACTTGGCGGAAAAGAGTGATTTCTGCTAATTTTTGCCATATTTGGGAAATTTGCCAATCTTTGAGCCTCTATATCTCGATAATCGCTTGGTCAAAAATTAAGTGTGAGTAGATCATTTTGTAGAACATTTTGTCTACTTTATTTTATAATGGAGTGGTCTTCTCGCTAGGATGCGTAGTTTTCGAGTTATAGCGGAAAAACTGAAAAAAGTCCGAAAAAATCGCTGTTTTTCGGCCCCCCTGAAGTTAGCACAAGGTTAATTTGTCCGCAAAATGAGGTGTAGCACCCCTGGGGGGGGGGGGGGGGGTAGAAACAACCCAGCGAATTTGCGGAAAGTTGGGAATTTTCGCAAGCCCAAACCCATCAGATGACTGGACTATAAGGAAAATGCCCTCTTATAATGTTTTTTATTTTATTATTATTATTTTTTTTTTTAAATATAGTTCACTTACTTGAGGCCTCCAGGGCGCCGCTGTCTCCGGCACCTCCCGGCGGGATCTCTGTAGAAACCGGCGCCGCATCTCCTCGCTGGTTTCGTGGTCGCCGCGGGAGTCGTCGTCCCCGTCAGTTCCTGACCTTCAGCTCCGGTGCTGCTGCCGTCAGTCTTCTCCGTGCTGCTCAACATCGGCGCCTCTGAGCTGCTGCTGTTTGCCGGGGTGTTCACAGCAGATGGCGGCTTCAGAGTCAGCTCACCGTAGTCGTAATCGTACTGTCAACAGAAACCTGCAATTGACGCAATTTGACTGCAATTTAAGCGATGGTAGTGATTTTAAAATTGGTTGGCTAGGAGAGGTTAGATGAATATCGAGGTATGGCCTGTGGTATTAGGTTATGCTAGGTTAGATAGCGAAGTGGGGTGGACGAAGATTACAGGGGCTGAAATATACGTATACAGGGTGTTACATTTTCGTGACGGTCACAGGCCAGGAGAAGATTCTACGGAAAATTTCTGATCGAAAATGCCTCTTATTTGGTCATCATCAGTAACAAACATAAACTGAAAGTACAACACAGATAGCACATCTTATATAGGCCCAGGTGAAAGGAGATTGAATCCCATTGGCTCAGGGAAGTGAAAGGGCGGGAGGACCAACCAATGCCGCTCAAGACTTACAAAGTGAAAGCTACGTGTTAACTCAGTTACCATTATGTTTGATTTGTATAGGCTGTAACAGCTGACGTGACTTTATCCTATAGCTGTAGGCCTTTCATGGGTAACTGGTTCTCATTTCTCTCACACCACCAAACACGAAGTTAAGCAGATATGGTAGATGAACTAGTTACCAATTCATCTAACTTTACTGCTTGTTAACTCAGTTAACACCATGTCTGATTTGTGTATTCGGTAACAGGTAAATCAACTTCATGGTACAGCTACGTGGTAGGCCGTTCGCACCTAACTGGTTCTCATTCCCATCACCAGCACACTTGTAGGTAAGCAGGCGTGATAAATGAACTAGTTACCACTTTACTGACCTTCACAGCGAGTTAACTCGGTTAATAATATGTCTGATCATTGCCATCACACACCAAACAGATACCTAGGTAAGTAGGCGATGTAGGTAACTAGTACCTACATTTACTATGTGTTAACACAGTCAACACCATGTCTGATTTGTGCAGGCTGTAACACTTAACTCAACTTCATGCTATAGGTGAAGGCCTTCCATTTCGAACTGGTTCTACTGTACACCCCATCAAATACGTAGGTGAGGTAGGTGAACAAGTTATAGTGATAAGTTGCCAGTTGACCTACCTTTGCCACATAACTCGGTTAACGTTGTCTGTTTTGTTAACTGCTAAATTAACTCAACTTTAAAAGCGTTTCGTACCTAACTGCTTCTCGTTCACATCACCAGCACACATGTAGTTAAGCTGGTGTGATGAATGAATTAATTACCAGTTTACCACAGCGAGTTAACTCAGTTACGTCTGATCTGTGCAGGCTGTAACAGTTAACTCGACTTTATACTATAGCTGTAGGCCTTTCGTACCTAACTGGTTCTCGTTTCTATTCCCCCGCCAAACACTCAGCTAAGTAGGCGAGGTAGGTGAAGCAGGTGCAGCCTACACGACCCGTCCATCGCCCCCACGACCAGCTAATGACCAACACGAGAACAGGTCTGCATTTCCTTCTCCTCTAAATTGCTCCACGTTCGAAGTAACTGTTCCCCCGACCTGTCACGATTCGCTCATCCGAGTTCAGAAATACCTAACCCGAAAATCCGGTTTCCGAAAGGTTTTTTGTAGTTTCAAACGGTTTGGATTCCCTTCCTTGGAAATTCCGACTGATCATTATTTCGACGTTAAGCTCACATTTTGAGAATACTCAGAACCCTGACATTGTAACCAATTATAATAGACGTAGGTTCTAAAACTCAAAATAAAAACAAACAAATGAATAAAGATAAAAAATTCCAGTCGGGTAGCATTACTGTAAGAGCAAATTTCCATAAAAATAAATGTTAAATTGATTTGAAAATAGAGTATTGTGTGAATGGCAATAAACGTTTTTAGGCTTACTAACAAAACCTTATGAGAATAAGCTTTGGATAGTGCGTGTTTCACAGGTGATAGAGCGATTATTGAATTTTTAGGAGATATGCATAGAGCACGTGAATCTGTTCTCAACCAAAACACCTATTTAGATTGATCAGTTGATCATATTTGTGTGCCTCCTGAAATTCAATGATCTCTCTATTACCTGTGAAACACGCACACTCCAAAGCTTAGTAGAAATTCAAATTATGAATGCAAGCCAAATGAATGAAATTGAATAACAAACCCCAGTGAAAGAATTTGCAGCGTTTTTTATTGAACCGCAATACCCCCCCCCCCCCCCCAAATAAAAACATCTATAATTTATCAAGTCCTTTAGCACTCGTATTGCGTTAAAACTTCCCCAAATCCAAATTTAAACGATGTAGCCAAAGGTAGACTGATGTAGAGGAGGCACACAAATATCATCAACTGATCAATCCAAATAGGTATTTTGGTTGAGAACAGATTTACGTGCTCTATGCATATCTCCTGAAATTCAATAATCGCTCTATTACTTGTGAAACACGCACACTCCGAAGCTTAGTACAGATTCAAATCATGAACGCAAGCCAATTGAATAATAAACCCCAGAGGAAGAATACTTATTAACCCCACTAATAATATTGAATAATATTTACCTATATATTATCAGCGTTTTTCATGCATATCAGAATTCTTCAACTCGTGTATCGGCTATAAACTACAAGTATCAACATCGGCTATCACTCCAGTATCCACATTCACTACAACTCGACGCTATCGGCATCACTAGGTTACAAACAAACAATAATAAACCAAAAAACGCAAATGTTGGCACCATAAATCGGGCCATACATCGGGAATGATTTGACCTACGGACGTGGGGAGGGTCTCATTCGATTCCTCATGGTATGTTCTTCAAATACGTCAATATTTAGGCCGCTTCGACTTGTTTTGAGGTTTTTAGGGATTTTACAAAACTTTGACAGCCCTTAAAGGGCACTTTAAATTGAGTGAGAGAGCTGGCTCAAGAATTGGGGCGTCGTCGGACCAAGATGGATTTTTCCTGAAAATTTCAGATCTTTTGCTCCAGCCGTTTTGGAGAAATCGTGCGTACGGCATACGGCGTACGGCGGACGGACGGAAAATTTTGTATTGCAGATTCGGATTCTACACCCTTTGGAACGTAAACCATGAAATTTTCAGGGGGGTTAGAATTTTTTTCCAGAGCGGTTCCTTTTGGTATTGAATAATAAACCAAAAGTAACGCGATAACATTAAGCAAAAACATAGCAACGTGGTGCATTTGCGAAAAATGTGTTGCTAGGTTACAGGCATATCTAAGCCTTGATTTTCCTTGCCATAAACTTGTTAGGTACTTTGTTACTAATTTCTTTACAAAACAAAATCTTAAATTTCAACATAATTCAACAATATCGCCGTAATTTAAGGAAATTCGCTCACACAATCGTGCTGCATGACGTTTTATTCTAATTATGAACGCACACAAATGATTAAGACGCTTCGTGCGAAGACGTCACAAGAAAATATTTAATATTGATTCTGAAAAAGGTGTCAAATTCTTGAGAAGAGTCAGAGGGGAGATGGAGGACGAAGGTTGATCACCTCTGCTAGCAAATTCGGTCGGACTTTAGCGCTCGGCTCGATCGAACAAAAGGGGGAAAATTAATTGTCCTGACGGCACAATGAGCCGAGCTGAATAAAAACGAGAGATTGCATCCGGGACTTGCTCCTTTTGGTTTATTATTCCAATAATGGAACTTCGTAATCGAAGAAGAAAAAAAGAGTTTAAACCCCTCGAAAATTGTTGGTTTACGTTGCAAAATTCGTGGATTTCAAAATTTATGGAGAACATCTGACCGTTCTATTTGTTTATCGTTATCACTTTACGTTACGTTATCTTGATATACATTTTGTGTGACGAAATAGAATCGATGTGACGTAAAAAAATCACAGAATTTCACAAAAAAACTCTGTAAAAAAGGATATTCTTCACCACTCTGTTGGTAAAGTAAAAATTGACATTTCTTTCCGTTGCTTGAGAAAACAAATATGGACATTTCTATTCAGTCTGTGGGCTATGGAAAAAAGGACGTTTAGTTCCATTCTGTTAGGAACTGAAATACGTAGCCAAACGCTGCAAATTCTTTCAATGGGGTTCTTTATTCAATTTCATTCATTTGAGGTGCATTCATGATTTGAATTTCTACTAACCTTTTTAGTGTGCGTGTTTTACAGGTGATAGAGCGATTATGGAATTTCAGGAGATATGCATAGACCACGTAAATCGGTTATCAACCAAAATACCTATTTGGATTGATCAGTTGATGATATTTGTGTGCCTCCTCTACATCAGTCTACCTTTGGCTACATCGTTTAAATTTGGATTTGGGGAAGTTTTAACGCAATACGAGTGCTAAAGGACTTGATAAATTATCGATGTTTTTATTGGGGGGGGGGGGGGGGGTATTGAGGTTCAATAAAAAAACGCTGCAACTTCTTTCACTGGTGTTTATTATTCAATTGGCTTGCGTTCATGATTTGAATTTCTACTAAGCTTTGGAGTGTGCATATTTCACAGGATAGGGCTATTATTGAATTTCAGGAGGCACACAAATATGATCAATTGATCAATCCAAATAGGTATTTTGTTTGAGAACAGATTTACGTGCTCTATGGATATCTCCTGAAATTCAATAATCACTCTGTCTCCAAAGCTTAGTAGAAATTCAAAACATGAACGCAAGCCAATTGAATAATAAACCCCATTGAAAGAATTTGCAGCGTTTTTTTCCAGAGCGATTACAATGTTTTATTATTGAATAATAAACCAAAATATGATGCTGACAGTCAATAAAAACAATCGATCTTTAAAAAACTCAATGAAATATGTCAATTGTTGAAATAATTGATTATTTCGGAGATTGTGATAAAAACGCTGCCACCTTGCCCCCATAAACTGCAATAATCGATTACGTTAACAATCGATATATTTTCTTAATGTGTTTTAAAATCGATTGTTTTTATTGATTGTCAGCACCACATATCTTTTTTTTTTTACACAAATTTCAAGATCGAACCTGCTCAGATTTTACTAGGTAAAATTCATTAAACAGATTAATCACGGATTCCGACAATTAATGACCACCAATTGCAATGGTTTTTCACAACTTTCTGTGATTAAGAAATTATTCTTATTCATACGCTGTGATTATTATTTTAATCGTACTCTTTCTGTGGTTAAGATTTTAATCTTATTCATATTCATAGGGAAATAGTCCTGTGATTAAAAATCTTAATCTTACTCATGATCAAGATTTTGCTCATGCCTGATCTCAAGTAATTACACTTAATTCAGTCTGTAAAATTTCACAACGAATCTTTAGGAAGTTTGAACAATTACCTCAACATCTTTCATCTGAAGATGTCTTTATTTTCTATTTTATAATGGAGTCACTTTGATTGTAATGAGGAAGCTGCTGTGACAAGTCCTTGGCTGTGTATTTTATTTATTCTTTAAACTGCTCACATACTTGAATGACATAAAATACCAAATACTGTGTCAACGGCCTCTGGCTCTTTACAAATTAACCATTCATTCATTCGAAACTTGTCAGTCGTGAAAGGTTGCGGTAGGGGGATTATTACCAAATAATTAACTTTTCTAAAATAATTCGCAGCGTGTTTACTGTGATTATGAGCCTGACTACGATCTGGGGTTCCCAACAGAAGCGGTCATACGATCGATCAGACTGGAAGGTGGGGTTATAATGAAATGCACCCCGACACTAAACTCTCCCTGACATTGAATTCGGGCGGCGTCCACCTCGCCGATGTGGGTCAGTGTCAATGTCGGATTCAATGTCAAGAGCGAGATAGCGGGAGCCTGGCGGAATTCCAGCTCAACGACAAGATCGAGGTGAAATATTTAATATGATTTCCTCATTGCTCCAAACGGTTATTTGCCTTATTTCCCATACAAGCCACATTGTTTATCCTTAGACGATCTATCATACATGTATTTTCCATATTAAGAACCAGTGTTTTACACTGCTAAATACACGAATACATGAGTGTGAGGCCAATAAAGGAAAAAGAAAACATGTATTTTCCACTATTATTATGGCTTTTGACTATGTCAAGACTTTCCTCCAGTGTGAATTCTCAAAGACGTATCTCAACCCAAGGTTTGAATGCATTTTGCGCCGATTTCCAGTGATTACTGTGATAGTAAATTCAAAGCTTCATCCATCTTCCCAGAAGCCTGTGATCCCCCGTAAGTTTGGTTGCATAATTTGTTTGCATGAGGTTGGAAAAAAGTTTACTTTGACTGGTCAAATGTTGATTCGGTTGGAAAAGATGTTGAATTCGATTGGGAAAATGATGAATTTGATTGGGAAAAACTACATCTTACTATCTAAAAAGGAAAAACTATGTGTTACTGTGAAAAACTATGTGGTACTACTACTTAATTTGTCTCAGCTTTTCATTATTTTCCTTCTTCTATGTGTATTAGTAAATAATGTCAACTTGAACTTTAAAAATGAGTTTGATTGGAAATAAGTTGACTTTGGTTGGAATAATGTTGATTTGGTTGGAAAACGTTGAATTTGATTGGGAAAATGTTGAATAAGATTGGGGCAATTTTGACTTTGATTGGTGAATTATTGAATTTGATTGAGAAAATGTTGATTCGATTGGAAAACACGTTGAATTTGATAGTGAAAACGTTAGTACGATTGTGAAAATGTCTTATGAGGTTGGGGAAAAGTCGATTTTCATTGGCAAAAATGTTGATTTGGTTGGAAAGCATGTTGAATTTGATTGGGAAAACGTTGAATTTCATTGGAAAAAAGTTGATTTTGATTGGTAAAATGTTGGTTTGGTTGGAGAACATGTAGAATTCGAATGAGAAAACGTTCTTTTTTGATTAGAGGAAAGTTGCCTCAGAGGAAAATGTTGATTTGGTTCTAAAACATGTAGAATATGATTAGGAAAACGTGGATTTCCATTGGAAGAAAGTTGACTTTGATTAGTAAAATGTTGATTGGTTGGAAAACACGGTAAATTTGATACGAATAACTGAATTCGATTGTATAGTTTTGGAAAAACTATATTTTACTATCTAGGTAGGAAAAACTATGTTATTTCTTACGTATACTATCACTACTGCTGGTGTTATTAGGTAGTGTTGCTAGGTTACCTGGCCCTCGCCGATGCTGGAGGACGAGTCGTCGAGGAAAGCGAGGAAGTCGACGTTCTTGAGGTCGAGGTGGACGTTGTAGTCGCCGGTTTGACTCTGGTCGTAGCGGACGACGCCGCAGGAGACGGCCCCCGCCGCCAGGAGCAGGAGAGCCGCTCGGACCTCGACTCTGCTCATCCTCGAAAACTCTCCGGAAGGTTCCAGAGATTCAAACAAATTCCAGGGATTTGACGAGCGTTCCAGAGAGATTTTGACGAATGTTCCAGAAGTTGTGTCCCGGGGTTATCGCGGGGCGGACTGCGAAGGTGTTCGGGACGTCAGGGAGCCGTCCAGGGGTCAATCTCCTCCGTCCGCGGCTTCATCCCCTCTCCCGCCCGCGGAGGCTCAGCGTCTTCCAGCTGCGAGTCCTCATCCGCGATGTACCTAGAAACAGGATCGCGGCGCAAACCCCCCATCACATACTGAATCACACACTGAATGAATGAATGAATAGGAGTTTATTTCCATAAAATTAAAGCATGGACAAAACGACAGAAATATACCTTAGGAAGGCAAGCCCCCTGGACCCCCTTTTGCTTTTATTAAGAGACTACTGCCACAAGTATAGGAACGTAGAATACGCTTTAGCCTCGATTGAACGCTGAACGTTCAACGATGATCATCGAACGTTCATTGCCGAACCGAAGGACGATTCGCGAACGACTGAAACTCCGATTTACATAAATAAAATGACTCACTTCAAACTACTACACATGGATGTAAATATTCTTATGTTTATTGGTTTCGCGTCACCGTTTTTCCTGGAAACCATACCCTTGTTCGTTCCTGGATACCATACCCTTTTTCGTTCCACTCCCGCGTGACACTTTTCGGCTAGTTAGTCCATGGCTAAAGCGTATTCTACGCTAATAAATTAAACGCTCTTAAATATTGGAAACTACCCCACGCTGTGGAACTACGTTCCGTGTTGCGTGGGGGAGTCAAAAATCATTGGAATATTGTACAAAGAAAAAAAAATCAACTATTACATTGCGGAAAATTAAAATTTAAATTAACCTTTCTCACAGGAATTATAATATATTATGTTATCCCATATGCTGATCAATGTATTTAAATCAAAATAAATTCAACATTTGTTGATGCTTTTCAATAGTTGTTGTACATTACACGCCCCTACTTGGATTAACCAGGTGAATATAAGTTTTTTATATTGGCTTCGGGAGTACTGGGTAGGAGACTGCAAATTTAGGTTTACATTTCTTAAGAGAATGGGGAGGCTGAAGTAAATGTGTTTCTGGCTGGTTATTAAATTTGAGACGATGCTAGGGAAGGTGGACACAACTGACGGACGCAGGGCGTAATGTTGCAATTGCCGATCAATACTGAAATAGTCGGTATGTTTGTGGTAGAAGCATAGGGCAGCCTTTAGGTACAACTGATCCAGGGAGAACACCGGTAACTCGCGAAAAAGCTGATCTGAAGGAAATCTGGGGGGTTTCCGGAAAAGCACTTTTAATATGGTTCGCTGCGTTACTTTCAGTGAACAGAGGACGAAGCTCCTCCCCAGGATATGATTCCAAACGAGAGGATGCTTTGTACCAATGACCTGTATACACTAACTCTTAGCTGGGTGTGAAGATGACGACGTAGAGCATAAAAGACACAAATGACTTTTTTAACTTTTTGACAAGGGAGGAAACATGAACGTCCCATCTCAGACCATCGTCCAACCATACTCCCAAGTACCTCATGCTCTGAACACGCTCCAGTGAAGGACACGAGCACATAGTGGGGTCACTACATTTGTGTAACCTTATAGAATGGTTGTCTACCTCGTCTCTTTTTGAGCGCGAATAACACATATACTTGGTTTTACTTATGTTTAGGCTCAAGGAGTGAAGCGACAACCATTTATACAGGATATTTATACCTTCGTTGGCTCTAAGAAAACCTTCCTCCCACGTATCGGCACTGCAAATGAGGACTGTATCATCTGCGAAGAGGTACAGAGAACCGCCGGTGTCCAGGATTGATATACCGTTAATGAAAATATCAATGTTGTTCTTTTAGAAGACCCCTTGAAAAAGACAGTTGTGTGGCCAAAACATGAAATGGAATACGGAATAGAATTAATTCCTCACCCAAAATAATAAGAAATCAAGTAGGTACGCATTTAAAACCCGCCCTATTTAGGGTTTTTAGTTGTTAAACACAGGTATTTAGTTAAAAACCCCTCACCATTTTCCAATCACACACTGAATGCTGTTCTTGAACATAACATATAGGTACCTAACCATACTCTCTTGCTTTCTCTAATCACATGCAGAGTGTTGTTCTTGTAGATCTTTTGAAAAGGAGATAATTTATTCAATTACACGGACAATTTGGGCTTTCCCATTTCGGGCACTTCCTTTCACCGATCACACAGTCAATCACACAGTGAATGCTGTGCCATACAAAAGTTACATGTGCCTGAGTACAGCCTCTCACGCTCTTTATCTTTTTCCTATCAAATATCCAACCAAATATTGAAATTTGTTCTTGTAGGAGATCTCTTGAAAAGGACAGTGAGGTAAAGTGAAGAGATCCATCATTTAGGATCTATTCAATATGACCCAGAATAACGCGTTGAGGGTGATCACTGGGGATCAATGGAGCTGCAGACTGGATTGGAACCTCAGAGGTGCAGGCGCGAGTCAACGGCCCTAGCATTCCATGAACGTCTAAAGCGGAACAGCATAGACTTTTGAGAGACATGTACGCCAGCTTCTAGTCGACTGATCATTCAAACCACATTCCTCTTGAGAGTGAACGGACTGAGGGATGAGTACAATCTCGCGGAGTCTCTCCACAATGCCAAGCAGTTTCCATCAACCACCGAGCGGGCTCCACGCCATACTGCGAATTACTGGACTGCCTTGATGTCATCCGTATCAAAGCAGTCCACGCCAGCACCTGAGTTGAAAGCAGCAGCTCTAGAGCCCATATGCACCTGCTTCCCAGAAGAGCAATGGCTGCGGGTTTATACCGATGGATCAGCACTAGGTGCTAGAAGAAATGGGGGTGCGCGTGTGTTCTCTGCTGTAAGGTCTATTGCTGCACCGGTCGGTGGCTTGGCCATTAATTTTGATGGGGAGGTTCGAGCAATTGTGCTGGCACTCGAGATGCTCCAATTTGTGATTTTCTCTTATACGACTCACAGGCTGCAATCATCACACTATGCACCAACAGTGATACAAATTCCCGTGATGCCCTGAAGGGGAGGAGACTCCTAGAGACGCTGCTTGGTAGTGGAACTATTGCGGCTCTGCAGTAGGGATGGGATATCGAATGCATGGTATCGATATCACTACTGATATTGGTATCGATACCAGTAAGATATCAGACCAGAGATATCGATATTCCTGATATCGGGGATATCGATATTGGTACCATTTGAAGGAACTACTGAGACAATTATGAGCATTTCAGAATCAGAATGGTGTTTGGGTGTGGGCTTATCACATACTGAATGTTGTTCTTGTAGGAGAGCTCTTGAAAAGGACAGTGAGCTGGATTGGGTAGATTCCTCATTTATTCAATAGTGCAGTCACACATATAATGGAAGACAAAAGGAGAATAATTCCTCATAAAACAGTAAAAAAAGCGGGACAGTAGACCTCTATGGTTCTACAGCCAGATCATTCAAATGATTAATTTTACACATTTAAGTACCGAAGATGAAAAATTGCCTATGCAACCTACAAATATGGGATTCTAGCTCAGAGGAGGGGAGCTAGTAAACAGAGATGAAAGCTACGGCTGGGGGGGGGTGGCTAACAAGGGTTTACGTGAGCGCATTCTGTGTTCATAAACGGTACTTACTAAGCCTAACCAACTCCCTGGAAAAATCTGTAGATTCAACCAGAGCACCAGAGAGGCTAGTGCTTACCAAGGTGGCAGGTACACGAATGACCCCCTCGGGCGGACGGAAAAGTGGTGATGCCGGGATAACAAAGGGCGGAAGGAGCCCACCCGCAGGTTAGTTGAAGGAGGGGGGGGGGGGGACTGTCGGGTCAGTCACTAAGAACTGGATTGCACTCCTGTTAATCATTTAAATGATAAAAAATTAAGCAATAACGCAATTAAAACTCGATTTTTTTTAAACTGGTAGTTTAGGCCTCACCAATCTTCTCCAATCGCATATTGAATGCCGTTCCTGTACAAAACCAATAGTTACCAAGGTTACACCCTTTCTCTCCTTCTTTCACATACTGAATGTAGTTTTTCTCCCAACCACACACAGAATGGTGTTCTTCAACAGAACATGTACTTAACAAAACTCCATCTTTCTTTCATCTATCACATAACCAACCACACTGAATGATGTCCTTGTACAAAACCTACAGCTAACTACACTCCCTCTTTCTCTTCCTTCTATCACATACTGACTTCTGTTTTTGTATGAAACCTCTGGACAACTACACCATCTTTGACACATATGCAATCACATACTGAATGTTGTTCTAGTAGGAAACCTATAATCAACTACACTGCATAAATTTCAGAGCTTTTCCTCAGAAACGACCTCGAGTGATCGATCAGTCACGAAACAAGGCAAGAAATAATCAACTTCACAATTATACTTCACTGCACTTTTTATTTTAATTAAATATAATGTTTTAGCATCCATTTTGAACTCAATAAAACGAAAATTTCTCGAGCGACCTCTGTCGCCCGAAGTCTACACTAAAACAACAAAATTGTATATTTTTCTAAACGAAATGTTCAAATTTCCACGTACAAGTGAAACCGGTTTAAATCGTTCTCAGAAATTGTCTAAAATTAATTTTTTTTGAAAATGGCGTTTATTTTCCGCTTTATACCACAACTTGATGAACATTTCTGAAAGATTTAATGTTATCACGAGTCACAACACAGTTGATGGTAAGACTGCAATAATTATCTTTGAAAGAACAAAACAAACAGGTACTTATAGACGATACAAGGACAAATAAGCGCTACCACGTTCAAATATCACGAGATCGCCGCCCTAACCAGTCCAAAATTGACGTTACAATTGGTATGGTCATCGTCATTCGTGCCTATGCATTTTATTCTTTTGATTTCTACAATATAAGCGATCACAACCACAAATATCCATCATCGATTTCACTGCAGAATTACCAAAAACGTTAACCAACAAGGCAGACAAGCGTCTCACCTATTCTTTCCACACCTAGCCAAATTATCAACTAAAAAATTCATTAAGGTTTTTCTTTTTAAAAAACGAAAATTCGAAGAAATAATCATAAAAATTCATTAAGTCTACCATTTTTCCTATAAGACTCAGTCCGAACAATTCAATTTTTTTTTTTTTTTGTCAATTACTAAACCAGTTCCTAAAACGATTTACAATTAGAAATAAGGAAGCAACGAGGGATAAGAGAATATTTTTTGTTGATTTCAACTGCGTAACTTACTCATCTACGTCAGACTTAAAAAATACAGTTATTTACATCCATGTAATCATAGACTAAACGTGCACATTATTCGTTCAAGCACAAAAAGAATATAGTTGCCCCTACTTTTTCTTTTAAAATTATTCGACCGTTCGTTTCAACTAGTCGAAAGTGCGGTCGAAATTTATGAAAATCCACTTTCATGTATGAATATTTATTTTATTTCTTTGTTTAATGTATGACACTACGATAATTTATGTACTTATCAACGAAAGTTCATCCTACGTTTTTTTTTAAGTGTTGGTCTGATTTTTTTTCGATAGGAACCACAAGACAAAGCCACGGGAGATTTACGCGGGGGAAATGGGATTGGAGCGTATTTCAATCAATTTCGTTAAGAATGCCGTCCTTTTAAAATATAAAACAACTCATCAATCATGGCATCTTTCCATGGTTCAAAGGCGCCATATAGGGTAAGGTAAATTTTGGGAATTGGGGTACAGCTTAAGTGCTTTTAAGAATTTAAAAGCTCTTGACATTAATGCAAATCCACCTAATCCTTGAACAACCAAGTGAATTAATCCAACTTTGAATGTCAAATTTTGCAAGTTTCAGTGTCCTTCTAATGGATTTCAACCAAAATTTGGAATCAACATTTTAAAAAGACTCTATATTAGTCGAGAATTACACATATCAAAGAATTGAACGAAATTCCTAACTTTTTGTGCAAAACAGAGGGAAGAAGGGACACCTGAGTACAAACCAAAATCCTACTGACTCCCAAACTCATAGGTGGGTCATGGCTTTATAACATGGGGGGTTTCAACAGAATCCAATAAAAGATGAATAAGAGCTTGGTTTATGGTGTGCAGGCTTCAGGATGACTTTTCTTCAGCTGTGTTTGAATGGTGGACTACAATGAATTGGTACCATTATTTCAAGTTGTAAGCTTGTTCCAAATCAGGTTTAGACAGCCCAGGGCCAGGCTTGAGGTTTTGGCGGAGTGCAAAGTCAATGAAACAAGCATGTTGGATTTATTATGGGGTCATTTATGGACAAGGTGGAAGATGATTGATGCTCAGTTCTGCACATTTTTCAAGCGGGATAGACCTCAGGTCAGGAGCTCGTGGACGTTCCAACATGGATGAGTTATTGGTCTTTATATGGAGTGCTTGAAGGACTATGGACCATTCTTTCACGAAGGAACAGTGGTATGCAGGGAATTGTCCAAGCTATACAAATACGGCTGGTAGGGAAATGGAATAGGAGGGGTGTGTCTAAAACAAGATTTTAGAAACAATTTTAGATTGTAAGAAACATATGAACTTGGGATTCCAGCAATCATAAAGCATTCGACAGCACCCCATAGAGCATGCTGTTTTGCTACTATAGTCCCGAATCTCTCCCAGGGACGCTACATCATATGAGCCAAGCTCAAGCCTTTTTCGGAGCTGCAATTGTAAGATGAGCACAAACACAGCTAACATCGAATTTCCAGAGAGGCTATCAGGCTTGGTTTATTGGAATATCGTAGCAGCAGCAGAACAGCAAGAGGGCTGTTTCTAAAACAAGAATTCAGCTTCGTTCAAGCAGTTTGTAGGAAAGATTGGAACTTGGCGATCAGGTATTCCAGCAATCATCAAGCATTCCAGTAATACTCCACAGACCCAAAGCTCTGCCAGGAGCACTACCTCATATCAGCCAAACCCAAGCCTTGTTCGAAGCTGCATTTATGAGAAGAGCACAAACACAGCTAACATCGGAATCCAGAGAGGTTATCAGGCTTGGTTTATTGGAATATGCTAACAGCAGCAATGGAACTTTCAGCAGAATAGAAGGAACGTTGGATCAGCACATGGTTTCTCTTGGAGGAGATTGATGATTAATACAAATGGCGCATCACATGTAAAAAAGAACCAAACCACACAGATGTACACTATTTTAGATAAAGACCTAAGACAATGTGGTTTGCACGATTTTGGGAGTTTTAAGAATTTCGTTATTTTTCTAGTTACTCCCTATAGAGCAGAGAAGCTAATACGTGAACTTGGGATGAAATACAAGGGAACAAATGCAATGTCATGTTCCCTTTTATAGCAAAAAGAGGGTTCCTGCTTGAAGTACCTTGTTAACGATTAGAACTTTCCTTTGGGCTGGTACATTGTAGCTGTCAGTCATTGCTCAACAAGCAGGAATACACGTTCCAATCCCCTATATTACACTTAGTTAATTAATTAATACTTGGATTCAATTGACATTTTGAATTTTTTCCAAATCGAAACGTCATCTGCACCCATTAACAATCAAGCATTGCAACCTTGCCAAGTCTTAGGTATAATTAATGGAACTCACACGTTTTGGTCACATCCATAATGATACACAAACTGGATTCTGCTTGATGTATTGGATGGAACCCCACTAAACACCAAAACAGCCAGATTTTTAAAGACAGGATATAATAAACAAAGTACACCCTCAGATCTTTAAATATCTCTGACCAAAGCAGGAAGCCTAGGACATTGGCAGTGTGTGCACCCTGTTTGATTGCTTTCAAGACGATTTGATGCCAAGCATTCAACTGCAACGCATTTTTAATAACAAAATTCATCCACCCAATCACGTAAAACTGAGTATAGCCTTACCATTGGACCTTGTTAGAAATTGATTGAAAGATAAATCCGACATTGATCTAGAAAATGAAAAATAATTTCTTTTTTTTTTCTCTTAGTCGAGAAAGAACACGATGATCAAGAAAAAGGCGGTTAATGTCACCAAACTGGGTTTTTACGAAATTTTTTTTAATCAGAACGGGAGAAAACATGAGAAACGTTAAAGTCAAAAGATATACAATTTAATGCAATTTGATTTGGGGATGGAGGAATTTAAAATTGAAAATTTATGTTCCTCATATCAAAAAGATAGAAATTCATTGATTTTTTAAGGAAATTGTTGGTGTAGAAACGATATTTATGGCAAAATGATCGCGTAATTTCGAAACGGGGCAATCGAGAGTTAATTCAATTGCCGAACACTCCATTTCTGAGCTTGAAAAGTTTGAAATATTAATTTATAAGTAAATCGCACCTACCCCAATTCCGATGGACCAATCACAAATTAACTTCATGGGTAAATTTAAACAGAAATGGAACGTAGTTGTTCATTTCATAATGAATTGAAAGCATTCGTCACGAGAATGAGGGGATTGGCGACGTGTTAAGAGCCCTTGTGGTGAAACACCGAGAAACAAAAACTGAATGAAGAATCAACCGTACAAAATATTTATCTGGTTCAAGATAGTTAAGAATAACGGTGAATTTATTGAAATGAATCGTGATTTTTACAGGACAAACGAATGTGGGTTGTAGGTGCTAGTCGAACGGGGACAACGTTCGTTAAAGGCTTCGAAAAGTTGTTTAACATCGTTCTTGTCATCTACCAATAGTTGAAATAAACAGTAATCTATGTTTTTTTTAATGTATCTATATATATAAAGAGGTAGAAAAACAAAAGGAATAGAACACTACTACAAAACAACGACAAAAAAACGAAATTTGCAGAAGAGAAATTATTTTAACGGGGGCAAGGGAGTAAGATGATGGAGGAAGGAGACAAGCGAAGGAACTAGTGGGTTTTCCCAGTGTCCGGAGGCGGACAGGTAAAGATATGTGACCGCTGGGGCGCGTGCGCAGAGAAATCACGTTGCGTATCTCTTGGTCCACAGCCGGGCGATGCGGTCGTGCTCTTCGCGGTTTTGGAGGTACTGCGTGGCTATGCTCCCGACGAGGGGGTCGGCTGAAAAGAGGGGGAAATTCAATCAGCAAGGAGATTTGAATGGTTGACAACATTTAAACAAAGAAATTCTTGATGCCCTATGCTACTGAATCAACAAACAACTAGAGATGTGTCAGTACAGGAGGGTCAATAGTTTGATTATCGGAAAAAATTGATAGTTTTATGGGAAAAACGTCTGCCAAGCGGGTGTGGCACATAGCTTCCTCGTATCCATAACATGCTTGTATAGATCATTGAAAATTATTATCGACTAAAGAACTTCGTTCAATTAGGCGAAGTAAATATTGAATTAGGGTAAATGCAGGAGCATAACTTGAGAAAATAAAGGTAGGCATGTTCAACTATTGAACAAACTATAAAATACTTATACCTAATAATAAAAATTGACATTGACGCTGAATTTATAGATGACTGAAGTGATAAAAATTATTATGGCATATCTAAAAAAATATAAGCATCGTTCAATGACGGATCAAATAATGTTAGGTTGACTGCAGCGCAGCATCGTTGCAAAGTAACCAACTGCCGTCATCCCTCCGCACAGTGGCTGTATATATCTTGCGCATGCGCAGAGGCTACTATTGACCCGGGGGTCATGAAACTCATAGGGGACCATCTACACATCAAACCGAACAATCCCTGAAAATTTCATCGAAATTGGTCAAGAACTCCCGGAGTTATGCGCGTAACAAGGATTTCGTTTGCGCATGCGCAGAGGCTACTATTGATCCGGGGGTCATGAAACCCATAGGGGACCATCTACACATCAAACCGAACAATCCCTGAAAATTTCATCAAAATCGGACTATAACTTCGTGTAGTTTTGCCCGTAACAAGGATTTGCTGACAGACAGACACGGAACCAAAATTGTTCAGATAGGTTTAAAACGCAAAATGCGAGTGGAATTTTTATTTTGGAGACAAAAAAATTTCACATTCCGAAAGTGAAAACAATGCTTCCGCTACCTTGGTAGACTCGGAAGCAATATCTATATTTTGCATCCGCGTACCTAACTACAGGCAGAAGCTAGTTTTTGACTTTTGAGAGAGTAGTTCCTCCTTATCCAAAATCATGATTCCCACATGCATTTTGGTTTTGGACCGTTCTGAACAACTTTCTTTTTGGGTTAATCCATGTTTTTTAGGTATGCGCTTGCAGATCCACATGCTTTGCATCTTGGCTCTCTTCTCTTCAAACTTTTATTTATTAGAAAAAAACGGGACGAACCCAATTATAATTATTAAGTAGTTAAGGAAAAAGAAAATAATCAGTAGGTACAGAAACACAACAAAATGATAAATTTCAATGTTGCACATTAAACGGCAGAATGCTTTCGAGTTAGGGATCAGGTTGTTAGGTATTCGCATGGTTCAGTGCAAACACACTTTGTGGATTGATTGCTAGATATTAACGAAAATCTGTAAGCGATTAGGAATCCTTCAGAGAAGACCATTGTTATTCACAACCTATCAACAAAATTCAATTTCAATGTAAAGAAATTTAAGCTTGAAGCTTTGCGTAAAATTCTTGCATACAAGTCTGCAACGCATTAGGACATTTCATGTCTTTCCCCTCCCTCCTTCTTCCCTTCCATCTTCTAGCAATCTTGTCTTCCTCTGTGAATTTAAGCTTCCACGGATACTCTGCTGTTGTACACTCTTATTGATAGAGGCTACCAGCCATGAATTTAAAAATATAGGAAAGAAGTTAGCTTCATAGCCACTCTGCTGATCAAGACCCTGTACACCTTATTGTTCATGTCCTAAGGAGGCTACCAGCCAAATTTAAGCTTTCCAAAGTTGATGAAGTACCTTCAGTCATGATCAAGACCCTGTACACCTTATTGTTCATGGCTAAGGGCTACCAGTTAAGCTTCAAAGTTGAGTTCATCTCTGCTGATCAAACCCTGTACACTTATTGTTCATGTCCTAAGGAGGCTACCACAAATTTAAGCTTTCCAAAGTTGATAGGAAAGATTGTTGCATCAAGTGCACCTTAAGGAGACTAACAGAAAAATCATAATAATCATATAGCCAAATTTCAGCTATAATCATATAGGTACCTAACTACCTCACTTCTAAGAATCATAAATGCTTGCATACGAGTCTTCAACACATTGGGACATTTTCTTCTGTGTATTCGAGCCTTACTACATCACCTACTCCGGTAGCGTTGTTGTTCATGTCCTAACGAGACAAATTTCAGCTTCCTACGGTTGATAGGAAAGAAGTTAGCTTCAGTAGCCACTTTGCTGATCAAGACCCTGTACACCTTATTGTTCATGTCCTAAGGAGGCTACCAGCCAAATTTCAGCTTTCCACAGTTGATAGGAAAGAAGTTAGCTTCAGGAGCCACTCAGTTAATCAAAACCCTCTGCACCTTATTGTTCACGTCCTAAGGAGGCTACCAGCCAAATCATAATAATCATATAGCCAAATTTCAGCTATAATCATATAGGTACCTAACCTCACTTCACGAATCATAATAATCATTGCATATTTCGTTACGTAACGTAACGTGACATAACTAATTATAATTTGGTTGTGTGCCATAGCAAAGACATGAAATGTCAAAAGCTAAACAGGGTGGTGCAGAGGCTCAGGACTGAGATGGCGAGACAAAGCAGTCCCTACAGAAGAGAGAAGTGAGGACATGATGTCAATAAAGGGGTGTGACATGGAGAGGAGGTTCACTTGGCGAGGAATGCGACACATTGGACGATTGTGGAGGTAGTTTGTAGCCGAGAAGGGGACGGCAAAAGGTGCGACAGATTGTGACGCAAGGCGAGGGACAAGGAAGCCAACACGAGCCAGAAGATCCATGGCATCAATACGCCCCGAAAGTAAGCCATGGAGGAATGAGACGTCCGAGCAAATGCAACAATCCCGAGGAGACAGCAGGTTGAAACGTCTGGCGAGCTCAACGTAGTCAACATTCTCGCTGGGTATGGAGAGCTTATAAGCCAGGAACGCCCTGAAAACACGCACGATTTGCTCTGTGTGGCTGTTGTAGTGAGGGCTCCAGATCACTGACCCCTACCCCAGAATGGGCTGCACAAGGCTTTTTTTTTTAGGTGTATGTCGAGTATTGGCGCAGCTGCAAACAACCTTTACAATAACTTCATGTTAAATCTTCTTTTTCCTACTTGCTCTCTACAACCCCCCCCCCCCCCCCCCCCCGTAGTTGTAAATTTGTTGTAAAACGTTGTGAAGTTGTAAATTTGCTTCATTTCATATATCTAGGGTTAAGGCACAACTGTAAACAACGTTAACAATATCTTAAGGTATTGTATTTATTCGAAAAAACTTCATTTTCACAGGTGGCATGGGTGCTGCCGCGCATTGTGAATTGATTTCCGAAAAAGCGCGGGTCCCAGAAGGTTAAGTCAAATAATTTGGGCTGAAGTAGAGAATAGGTTACACGTACCTCTCTCTTATCAGGCTCATTTCAACAGGTATCGATGTGAACTTTCATCGAAATATATGATATATATACCTCTTTGCACTGTTTCCTATGCATAAAGGTAACACGTATCTTCGATTTATACACTGAAAGCGTGGACCTATATCGATAGGAGACCCTAACTTTTCAATATGGCGACGGTCTGATAAGGCAGGGGTTACCTATTCTCGACTTTTACCATAATTTGATATGAAATGTACGCTATTTGACGAGGACAAGTTGAGCTAAGACGTACCAGGGTTGCAGTCTGTCAAAAGGGAGCAGATTGAGAGCAGCACTTTGGAAATCGTAAGCGCAGGCGACCAGTTGTCTTTGAGGATGTCGAGGCAAATCACGCCCTGACTGTTGATATTGCAATGGTAGATCCTAGTACGGAACGTAACCTGAAATTGGAATAAATTGAATCAAGATTTTATTTCGATACGCATGATAATTGGTAGGTGTATACATTATTAAAAGGCTTCACTATCATTTGATTTCAAACATACAGACAATATAGCTATTTCGACAATTTAAAAATATATCATATTTTGGAGTCAAAAATTGCATACTTTTCGTGCTCTAGTCATTAGAAAGCGGCAAATAAGATACAGATAATCTTGTTGTTGTCAAATAAGAGTACGTTGGAAGGATTTTTTTCTCTCTCTCTCTCTCTCTCCCCCCCCCCCCCCAACATTTTGACAATTTTAAAAATATCATATTTTGGAGACAAAAATTGCATATTTTCCGAGCTCTAGTCATCAGAAACTGGCAAGTAAGATACAGATACTTTTGTTGTCAAATAAAAGTACGTTGGAGGGAAGCTTTTCCTTTTTTTCCCCCCATATTTTGACAATTTAAAAAAATTCATGTTGGAACGGAAACTCTATTTATCATTTTAATGATACATCGAGAAAGGAAAAATTGCATATTTTCCGAATCTAGTCATCAGAAACGGAGGCTCTAGTTTACAGACAATAATTAATGGAATTCCCTTTTTCAGTGCATAATCGACAATTTATCATATTTTGGATAAAGGCGGCATTTTGACCATTTATTCATATTTTGACAAAAATGTAATTGCATCATTTTGTAAAATATGATAAATTCGAAAAAAAATATCATATTTTGGAGGCAAAAATTGCATATTTTCCGAGCTCTAGTCATCAGAAACTGGCAAGTAAGATACAGATAATATTGTTGTCAAATCAGAGTATGTTGGAAGGGTGCATATTTTTTATTATTCCCTTTTGCAAGAGTGCATATATCGACAATTTAAAAAAGTATCATATTTTGGAGACAAAAATTGCATATTTTCCGAGCTCTAGTCATCAGAAACTGGCAAGTAAGATACAGATAATATTGTTGTCAAATAAGAGTATGTTGGAGGGGTGCATATTTTTTTGAAAATTAGTGCACATTTTCAACAATATATAAAAAAAAAAAAGTATTAATTTGGAGACAAAAATTAAATATTTTCCAAGCTCTAGTCATCAGAAAGTGGAAAGTAAGATACAGATAATATTGTTGTCAAATAAGAGTATGTTGGAGGGCTGCATATTTTGCTTCCGAGTCTGCGAAGCAGCGGAAGCCTTGTGTTCACTTTTGGGAGCAAAAACATTTATGCTGTTCGAATCTAAAATTTCCACTCGCATTTTGCGTTTCATAGCCTACTGAACAAATTTGGTTCCGTGTCTGTCTGTCTGTTCGCATTTCCTTGTTACAGTCATAACTTCCACAATTTTGAATGCTTTTAGCTCATATTTTGAGGGATTATGCGGATAAGGTCTCTAGAGGTCCCATAGGAATTTCATCTCAATATAATCAGCGGTACGCTCTGTGCATGTGCTAACGTGAAATTCTTGAAACAGGTATAACTTTCACAATTTTGATTCAATTTAGCTCATATGATAAAGGATACGGTATGCGTAGGGTACGCCCAACGCCCCTCAAAGTCTCATATGAAAATTTGACCAATAACCTCAACATCTTTCATCTAAAGATATCTTTATTTTTGATATCTCTATTTTATAATGGTGTCACTTTGATTGAAACGAGGAAGCTCCTTGGCAGTGTATTTTTGATTATTTCTCTTTTGCAAGAGTGCATATTTGTTCAATAAAAAGAAATCACATTTTGGAGATAAAAACTGCAATTTTCCGAGCTCTAATCATCAAAAAGTGGTATGTAAGATACAGGTCCCATTTACTACTAAGTATTGGGTAGACAGCCGTATTCTAATTGCCGTTGCCCCTTCCGAGCAGGTGGATGCATAGATAATTGCCACGCTCAGAGGATGAATCAGACGCTTGCAGGCGTCCGGTTCATCTCCCAAGGAGACAGATTCTAAAATCGGGAAGGGCCAACTAACCATATCCATCACAGGTATCCTTGCAGTTTAGAACCCATTCACCGTGAATAGTATAGCCGTCGTACCTTGGGAGGTTTGAAAGGGTATTCCGGGGAGAAGTGGATGTCGAGGAAAAAGACGCCGCCCTCGTAGACGGATCCAGGCGGCCCCAAGATGGTGGACACCCACTCGTACAGGTTGTCCCCTTTGGGTCCGGCACTGAAGAGAAAGGAAAACACATTAGCTACATGAAAATCATTTGAAATCAACAATTACGTGAATCAAACAGTTGGCAGCGACGTTGGTAGGTAAAGATAACTGACAATGTCAGCAGGATGTCTGATCTGTATATAAGAAATATATTTTGTATCAATTTATTCAAAATTATTTACATTCAAAAAAATATTTTTGGAAAACCAATCTAATGTGATGTATGCAATTGCTTTTTGCTTACAATGTCTTTCACTTAGGATCATAGTTTGTTGCTCCAATCGTAAGCAAATTTTTCAAGTGTTCTTCTGAAAGCATTGCTCGATATTTGGATTTGACATGTGTCATTTTTGAAAAGGTTTGTTCGCATAGATACGTTGAACCAAAAATTGATATCATTTGTCTGGAAAAACTCTTTTGATTCCCTTGGTCATCACGTTCTGGCGGCAGCCTAATTTTTTCCATCCATCCATGTTTTTGCCGTGGGCGGCGGCCGGATCGAATCCTCCCGCGGGCCGTAGTTTGGAGACCCCTCTTCTAGAATACAACCAAGTTTCTATTGCCTAGAACTTGTACTTGCAAGTCCTTGGCAGTCCAATAATTTCATCGTCACCGCATAGGGGTTGTTTAAGGGGAGCATAATAGTTCCTTCCCTTTCACTATGAAATGAATAAAAAAAATACTGACCTGCAATTTGGCGGAGGATCGAGTGTGATTTCAGCAAGTTCCTTCTGAATTCTAAAACAAAATCGAAAGTATTACATTAGTGTCATGTTTATCATTTAAATAACAAAACAAAACAGAACTTATTACAAGAGAAACTCAGAAAAGACCTGTCTTCCTAAAAGTTTTTGTTTCTACGTTACGTTTCTACACCCTTTGAAACGTAAACCATGAAATTTTCAGGTTGGGTAGTAATTTCGGTAACGTAAACGTATTTAAATCACTATCTTGTCTCTTAATTAGGCTTGTCAAATAATATGAAGAAAAATCGAACAGAATTTTTTTACAATGGTTTATTATTGAATAATAAACCAATATCTGTCAAGTTGAAAGTGATTTCTGGTTGGTGAGGTCTAAGGTGATTCGAGACTAACTCTACTAGGTCTTTACCGTTTGGCAGAAGTCGAAAGCGCTTTGGACATCTTGGGGTTGGGTTTGACTTCTTTATTTTCGGTTTTCGCAGTTTCAGGAAGTGGTGCAGCTCCGCGTCCCCTACCAGTTCCGCTAGATCCAGCACCTGACATTCTCACAGCCTCCTGGAACAAAACAATTAGAATTTAAAAGATGATTATTGGTGAAATGTGGGGGAAAAAAAATGATGAAACTCTGGATTTTTACCCTCGACAAGTCCAAAACATTGTAAAATATTGCGCACAGGTTTATTATTTCTGCATTAGAGAATCCTCCGAAGCGGACAACCGTTCTACCAGAACTCGACTGTATATCCACAGATGATGCTTCCTAGATACACTCAGATAAACACTTAGACATCCTACTTCAATTGAATGGGATAAAAATACCAATACAGGGAACAAGAATGCTCCCGCTTGTTCTAGCCAACTCAATAGAAGCTTTGGAGATGGCGTTATGTAGTATAACCGTATAGAATCAACTGTGTTTACTTGGACTATCGCCAGCCACGCGTTCAAACCTCCAGTTGAACTTTAAGGCTCCACAGTCCAAACATCTATCTTACTGATTTGGCAAATGGTGAGTGAACGGATGATCATACGGCAACCTCAGTGGTCTCATTCGATTCACGGAACTGATTTATATCTTAATCAAACAATGAACTACCCACTTACATCTACAGTTGTGATAGTTTAACCCTC
This sequence comes from Creontiades dilutus, assembly GCA_031894815.1. Taxonomy (NCBI): domain Eukaryota; kingdom Metazoa; phylum Arthropoda; class Insecta; order Hemiptera; family Miridae; genus Creontiades; species Creontiades dilutus. The sequence continues at coordinate 226,719 of JAVIWC010001957.1, forward strand.
AAATATTATCACTTAGAGTTGATTGATCAAGATGCAGTGATGAATGGCACATCCCGGCCGGATCAATGTTGGATTGTTGAGACTAATTTTAAACTTCGGAAGGCGGAAGAATGATTTTTTTTCGATTGTTAAAATCTACGTACTTGAAACGTAAACCAACAACTTTGATCGCTTACAAAGGTTCATTATTGAAAATAACAAACCAAAACGGACGGTACGAAAGATTCCCCGTTTTCTAAAAACACTGAATTTATTACTATGCCAAATGAAAGAAATGTTGAATGCTATGAAAGATAAACGCAATATCCGTTTTTCAGGGAGTGGTGACGCTGGGCGGGTTGCATTCACCCTACAGAACCCTCCGCCAGTGAAGGGGAGAGGGTCCCAGTGGGGCGGAGCGTCTTCCAGGGGAACCGCTCCCCTCCTCGGGGACTTTTTGACTTTGAGTATTGTTTTTATACTCCCTCATTGCGTTATTCACCTGTTTCTTCTTAACCTGCGTAGCAGGGCCTTTAAACTAGTGAAAGATAAACGCATGACATATTTTTCGACTCACCGAGCCGGTAGTTAAGCAGATTGTGCACCTGCCCCTGGAAGTGACTGAGTTTAAAATTTTAGCATTTCAGGGCCATTAACAGTGCAATAAAACTAACGTGGTTCTATACATTGACATTTTAATCAAAGTGTATTAAAGAAATTCTCAATGGAAGGGGGGTATCGAATTAGCTAGTATTTTTGTTAAATTCTGATTACCTGGGTGTGCAGTAGGATCAATCTGTATCTCCCTCTCAAAATTAACAGGGTTAGAGAAAAAAAAATGATCTTCAACGTGATTATGAATCGTCACCACTGAACTATCTAATAGGAAGACATGATTAGTTATAAAGATATTGAATAGAGGAAACACACCTTTGCGTAGTGGGAACCACATCTTCGGGGAAAAATCGTATATCTATATGAATAAAAATTATCATCGTATTTTGAATGGCATATAACAGTGAGGGGCTCCTATTGCTTTGCTTCATTACTGCCTTAGGTAGCATATAAGCTGCATGATGTGGAACATTTCAAAATTACGATCACATTGGGGTATCGACTTTTCTAAAAAAAATTTGAAACTTGATCAGTTTTCTTGTTCCTAATCAATCACTGCGGTTCTCTCGGCATATTACCCAAGTGAGCACACATAATCTTGATCATACTGCTGGTACGTCATTTTTGAAAAAAAAAACTTTAGGTATTACTACTATTCTTGAGCCTCAAACCTCCCTGGGAATCACCGCTCAAGTCTTTCAATTTAGGTGAGTGGAACAGCACAAATTAGCTGAATTTTAGCTACAGTAAATACTAAGGATTCCTTGCCAAAATCTGACTTGCTACAAGCAGATCTCACTCCCTACAATTTAAGGGCTATTGGCTGGATATTGTAGGGAGTGAGGTTATAGCCTTTCACTGCCTTTACAGGCCACAAATCAATTGAAACTGGTTGAACCAAACGAACTTCCAACGACTACACTAATTGTCAACAAGTGCGATCGAGTTTCACCAGCCACATTCAGGATGTTATTGGAGTAGGGAGTGAGAGTTAAAAAACCCACACTGCCTCCAGGGATCGTTTTCCCGGTAGAACTGACTGGGAAGGTCTAGGCAAAATCCAACCACCAGCGTTGGGACCATCTTGAATAACGGATGTCAATAAAACAGAAGCAACTTCATAAACACCCTCTCCTGCCTGTTGGGGGGCTACTTTTCAAAACATTGTGGTGAGTGAGGAAAAACCGTGTGACACTGAAATAATGGGCTGATAAGGCTACTTGATTTGATCCAATTTTTTTTCTGAGGCAGATATCCATTGGAGATGGTATGTTCTTTCATAGTGTTAGTGGATATAACAGCCCCATTAAGGGTTAAATATTTCGCTGAGCAGTGACGATGGAAGTTGTATACCTCTGGTTAGTGACAGCTGTAGGGAGTGAAAAATAAAGACTTTATTATTTTCTCCTGGGTCCTGTATGCACTACTTTTACATACTTTGTCATGGAACATGTACATCCGTAGGAGAAAATTTTAAAACACTTACAAAACTGTATTTAGTTGAGATTTGACCGAAATTTTGAAATGACTCACAAGCCACGTAAAAAATGTGTTTTGTAACTTATCTGATGGAGGATTTTTTCAACATAGTTTTTTACCGAATTATATTTTACTTAAGGTTGGATTTTGTTGAAAATCAGACCACTTCATAATTTGTAATAATGAAATAGGACAATCAATTTGAAATGAATAGTGTAGCCCTATGCAGAATCAACTATGGAAAATACCTTACTACATTTGTATAATAACTTGCCCACCCCCAGTAACAGTAAACATGAAAACGTTTGCGCAGCATATTCCCACAAACTTTACAGAAAGGCGACGACTTCCATATAAATTCAACTTCTTGTATTTCCTGAAAAAAGAAGTTTCTAAGTGGGTTGCAACCACCAACCAAATCAATAACTATCCATAATGCAGAAGAAGTTAAATGTTTCCCAAATCTTTTGTTGAACACCCCGTTTAATTACTTACGGATAGGTGATATTATGGTTACCATCACTAACATAACGCTCTTCTGAATCATAAATTGATCCTATATCGAGTAAATAGTTGCTAAAATGTATGTCTTAAAGGCGGAAAGTGAGAGGTCGATTTGGGACTTCGGTGTAATTTAATGTTACATGAATGCATCTATTAACTTAATACAAAACTACTTCAAAATGGAAGGAACTAAGTAGATGAGAGGAATAGGGGAAATATAAGGAAAAGGTGTTGATTCACAGAAAGGGTGATTTTCTAACTACGTACGTTTACTATGAAAGTAATTTACGTGGGTGCGCCATACTACATATTATATGCAACCAGGTAGGAAAATGCGCATCTTTTCACTTATTGATAGAAAATAAGGATTACTGTATAGATAATAACAGGTGCAGAGAAGAAACGAAACTAAAGAATAGGGAGAGAGAGAGGCACTGGCAGCCTTCGTACAAGCTTGGACTTCCCATATAAACTATTGAGACACTCGGATCAATATCTACGAAGAAACTTCGTGATGGAAGTTAATAAGTAAATGAAAAGCTGGAAATGAAGACAAATCTACTGTAATACAGGTATATGGTGAGATTTAAATGTTACGGATTGAAGATAGAATCCGTAATGAGCATAGGTTATTTGAAATCGAATAATCCCATTAAGGGTGTTGGATTACGGGTCGTTAATTGATTTATGGTGAAGATTAGATGGTGAAGTTTGGATTATTAATTAGGCGGAAATGTGGGGAGTGAAATTTAAGGTGCAAAATACGGTTTGGAGAAGTGTATAAGGAGGAAAGGTATGCAAAAATAGGTTCAATGTACTGGGGTGTTGGAACAAAGGAAGTTTTGCAGGGCGAACCAAACACATTCCAAACAACATTTACGGTCGGCCAACGGGGAAATCGGGCTAATGCAACGGTTCGAAATATCTACAGGCGATAAAGAAGAGGAAAATCTAGGAATAACTAATACGACCACACCTCGAGACGGTGAACAAAAGGCAAACTAAAACCTATAAAAAGTTTCTTACTTTGCCTTGACAAGAAATCGATAGGAACGAGCCGAGAAAGGTAAGGGAGGTTTCGTGGTGAAGAATTTCAACTTGACGAAAATATTGTCGGGTACTTACGGGAAAAGTGACGCGCTACCTCGTAGGATCTTCGAAGATTTTCTTTCAAAAGCAAAAACTAGCAAAACATATCAATAGAACACGGGGGGGAGTCGCTTCACAGAACCAAACCGGCGGCCATGACCGGAGGGGGGTGAGAAAAATGAAGGAAACCGAATCAAAATAACCAACAACTTACAGGGAAATCCTGAGGAAAATTTCAATAAGTGGAGATGTGTACTTAACGAAGATTACTAAAACATATAAAAACTAGCGGATAGTTAAAACCGGTAGAAATAATAAAACGAATCGATTTTTCGCTTATTAGGAAATTAAAATGAAGGGGAAGTTTGGTCAAGCGTCGAAGAAAAGGGACGGAGGTAAACACTGGGTCCAGTACAGTGTGACCAGGAAAGAAAAAAATTCAATTGTTTTGAAATTAATTTAATAAAAATTTGAAGAAAATACTTTTTAATACGTTATTTGTTAATATATTTAATATTTGTTCTGATAAAGACACACAGTCTATGTCTTAAAGCTTGGAGAAATGAAATATAGTATCCATCTTTACAGAAATGTTCCATGAGTTTCCGAGTAGCTGGGCGCCATATTTGCCCGCGGTGATTTGAAAATATTCCACCTTTCGTTAGCATTCCAGTAAAATTCAAGTTTTGGTTTATTATTCAATAATAAACCATTGTAATGGTTTACAGTAGATATGCATAGAGCACGTAAATCTGTTCTCAACCAAAATACCTATTTGGATTGTTCAGATTATCATATTTGTGTGCCTCCTGAAATACAATAATCACTCCATCACCTGTGAAACACACACACTCCAAAGCTTAGTAGAAATTCAAATCGTGGACGCAAGCCAATTAAATAATAAACCTCAGTGAAAGAATTTGCAGCGTTTTTTATGGTTATCAGAATGCTTCAACCCGTGTATCGGCTACAAAGCCTTTTAGGAGTTCACTCCAGTATCCACATTACTACATCACTACGTTACTGCTATCAAAACAAAAACAATTATAAACCAAAACCCCAGTGAATGAATTTGCAGCGTTTCATGCATATCAGAATGCTTCAACCCGTGTATCGGCTACAAAGCCTTATAGGAGTTCACTCCAGTATCCACATTACTACATCACTAGGTTACTGATATCAAAACAAAAACGATAATAAACCAAAATAACGCGAATGTTGGCACCATAAATCGGAAATGGTTTGACCTACGAACCTGGGGAGGGGCTCATTCGATTCCTCGTGGAAAGTTCTTCAATAAGAGTCCACATTTAGGACGCCTTGACTTTTTTTTTTAGGTTTTTGGGGATTTTACAAAACTTTGACAACCCTTAAAGGGCACTTTAAATTAAGTGAGAGAGCTGGCTCAAGAATTGGGGCGTCGTCGGACCAACATGGATTTTTCCTGAAAATTTCAGCTTTTTTGCTTCAACCGTTAGGGAGAAATCGTGCGAACGGACAGAAAAATTTTTATTGCAGATTCGGATTCTACACCCTTTGAAACGTAAACCATGAAATTTTCAGAGGGGGGTTAGAATTTTTTCTTTTTTTTTTCAAGAGCGATTACAATGGTTTATTATTGAATAATAAACCAATACAACTGTACTTGGTAGTCATGTCACGATTTCCGCAAAAAGTAGGTACCTAAATACTTCTTTTGGTAAGCGTCAACAATAATTGAGTCGTTGATTAGAAACAGTTCATCAGCCATAAATCCTTGTTAACTTCTTACCCCAACTTGATTTCATACCCTTTTTCACCTTCTCCGTTCGATAATGCAATTAAATCAAATGAAGTGTTTCATCAACGAAATGGGAGATGTAATAATAAGCCGAGTTCAAAGAATTGAGTTATAAAACATGTTTATTGTAAAAAGGGAATTACACAATACAAAACTCAAAATCAAAAATACAGAACAATACTCAATACAGTTTCACAAGATAGGAAACCCATAATACAAAAATCAGAACAAGTGTCCCCTCATAATGGGAACAAATCAACTTACAAAGGAACTTTTGAAAAATATTGCACATTTTGATTGATAATGGAATGTTTAATAGACGATATAGAGCTACTAGGAGGAAAGCGAGTGCCCAACAAAAGCCACTAAGCCCAATGCTCTGAATCAAGGAAAAAAATGGCAACGCAGGGTACATCCATATTTTCATAGCGTCAAAATGTGAGGGAAGAACGAGATGTTTTTGGAACGGGTTGTACCAACATTGGTTGTTTTCTGTAAATGTACTGGTAAATTTGGTGACCAGAGGGTGATATCACAGTCACATAATGGGCTGGATTCTTTAATCACCTCATTATGGAAAAGTTCACTTGAATATTTGAAGAACTACGTTTTATTGTGTTATGCCTAGTCACTCAATTTCAAGTTTTATGGAACATTTCTCAACAGTCAAAAATAGTGAGGGAAAGAGTTTCTATTTGTTTCTTCCTCGACCTCGACGAAAAAGGAGGCTTTCTTTTCAGATATTTGACGTACATATAAAGGGTAGGAAGTCTTCCATTAACAGGGTTGTGAATTGATATCTATTGAACCTTCCGATCTAAAACTTGATGTTAAAATCTGCAGTCCTTCTCTCAATGCCATATGTTCTTGAGGACAAATAATATATAACACAACCCTAGGGAAGGTTTCAATTTAAAGGTTGTTAGTCTTCTATCAAATATTGAGGAAGCCAACTTGTTCAAGATGCTTTATGAACTGGAAGTAGATAACTTTGAAGTTTTTCAATCAGTAGGTACAAACGTATTCTTTGTTATGCATGATCTTAACAACTTTTCCACATTGCTTGCTGATTTGTGAGCAACTTTCAAGGAAATTCCAACTGTTACCTGCATAATAGTAAACAAGGGTTTTCGAAACTTATAATGATGTGTTTGATGACAACCAGAAAATTCAGGAGTGGGCATGGTGTGCATTCAAGAGGTTCCTTCTCTAAGAACAATAGAGACCATTTAAATGGAACGCTAAAGGGTCGTTCCAAAATGAGATGCCGTGAACATAATGTTGACAGTTTTTAACTGGCGCATGAACAGTTATAATTAATTGCTGTTAGATGAAGACAAATCGTCACCTTTCAACTATTGACAAGGGAAATCTTTGGCGATTGGATGTTGGATGACTCAGTGTTCCAAAAAGGTTTGTCTGCAGTTAACGGTTTTGAACAGTTATCAAGAAGGCCGTGAATTGTTCTTGACAGATGTTGGACGGCGCCATTGTTGATGGAACGATCCTATTAGCTTCGTTCCAGCTATTAACAGATTGTCTAACGGCTGTTCCTAGTGGGTCCATCAGAATGATGTGAATGTTGGATAGGCTTTGTCAAGTACATTTACCCACTGTAAACCAAATTAAGGTACAACCCTGTCCACAAACCACCTTTAAAGGGAGAGGATTTAAAAAAAAGGCGAATATGAACATAGTTCAAATCAAACTCAGGCAAAACATATTTGGGTGAGGGATACCAAACCAGGTAAAAATACCTACTATAAACAACCATAGATCAAGAACTTATTGATATATTTATGAATAAAATCACTCAATAGATAAAACAAATCAACAGGTTCGTAACTAGTAAAATTATTTTTTTAAATTGACAATTAAAGAGGTATAAGGGGTGACATCATGAGTGCTGTAAGGGGTCAGAGTATGAAATCTCCAAAATATGACGTACTTTCATAGTTTTTAGGATGATAGAAAAATGCTACGATACAATGTGGCTGACTAAGCGATTATGTTCAGAATTTCAGCTTAAATTTTTTTGTTCTATGTGAAATGGTAGATATTTTATTTTCCCACTTTTTACGTCTGAGGTGCATTTGAAAGCTTTTGTTTCCTAAAAGTATTTACAATCGAACAACGGTTGTAACATCGTAACACAAAAATTGTTGTCTTCAACGATTTGTAACAGTACGAAACGACATTTTGAATAAATTCCGTTCAACTTTTAAAATAGACGATACTATTAAAAGTTGGAGATATACCTATTACATGAATTAAACAATACAAGAAGTTTCGTGCTGCTTTAGTTGTGGCATAAAACCAGGCCTAACATCGAAAATTGTGTGGAGTAACAAGATGAGTGAATTGGGCAACAAAGAGAATATACATTTAACATTTCTAACCGACAATTTTGTTTGAATGCTTAAACATATACATACAAATCACAACAATTTACAAAAAAGTGTCTTTTATCCAAGGTTGTAAACCCGCTGGATTGATGGGGAAGGAGCCCAAGATGGCTGAACACAGAATTTCTCCGTCATCCAGTGAGTGGACAGCCCAAATAAGTAGGTACTTAATTTTAATCATATCATAAAACTTAGAACAATTTTCTTGAGATTCTTCAATTTATTTCAAGGAAAACCGAACACATTGGGAGCTTGGAAGTCTTCGAGATTCCGAAAAACCACTAGTTTTTACGACTAGAATGGAACTTCACAAAATAAAGATCCATTTTGTGCATTTTGTCTACACTAACAAGTGATACGCATGAGCCACCCATTTCTTTTATGAAAAGATGATCAACACAATTTTTTTTTTAAGTTTACAAATATTTTACAAAAAACCACATCCCTGAAAGAACACAATGCATTTTTTTCATTTTTGGCTGTTGACTATAAAGTACTTAAATTAAAGAGAATGGAATTCTTTGGAAACATTAATTCTAAACTAATTCAGGCTGGGAATGGAGAACGAATCAGAACTAGCACCAATCGACGTCAGAACGATAAATGTAACGCTTCAACATAAACTGCTATATTTACAACTTCCAGTGACACAAAGCTGCACAACTTGCTTGATTCAAGCTTAAAGCATTCTGAGTACTTCATGAGCTGACATGGACCACTTATTGATCCACAAATATATATTGTGAATGATTGATGTTGGCAACACTGTTCAATCAATGCTACCAACTTCTCAACTCTTGCAACTTAATAAGAATCACTTTTATAATTTAAAGAAATGACTCTGCCTGTATGTAAACATCGCTGAAATTGCTTCGCTTGTCGTTCACAAACCGTACTACACATAAAATATATGCACATCACTTCAACAAGTGATCAAAACTCTGTACATGTACGATAATTCCGTAACACACAAATCGATTCACATACAATCACAACACATTTACAAGAAACGAGGAGTATAACCAGAAGAAGTACAGAAATCATCACGGATTTTCCTGTAATAAAGCCTTCCATTCCCAACATCTGTATTAAATCAGAAAAAAACCTTAATACTAACGAAATCAAGTCTATAATTTCTTCAACAAAGGACTTAAAAAAGTAGATTTTGAGGAACTACAATAAGTAACACGAAAAACAATTTAAGAACATTGAAATTGGAAGGCTGGACAGCACAACGCTTTGTTCAATTTTCGAAATCATACCTAATCAGTCAAAATTTCATCAAGAGATTTCACTTGTTTTTGATTAGAGTTACGTCTTAAGTACAAAATAATACTGATGCATGAACGATTTTAGATTTGTACGGTTGAAATTTGAGATCTTAAAACGTTAAGAGTAAAAGGTTTTTTAAGGAATACACTAGACAAGAAGTTCCATTGATCTAGAGGTATTTTAAGAGAGATGAGGGATGTGTAATGTTAACGACTGCCTTTTTAATCTCCAGCATGATTATAGTAGCTTCTGGGGTGCTATTAGAGTTTTGATTCAAGTTCAGAGATTTTGAATTTCTGGAAAATCCTTCAAATTGGGGTGGAAGGGATGAACATAATTCGAAATTACCATTAAAATACCACAGAAGAGTGTACAATGGACTTAGCACTATCTCATGGAGCACTGAAAATTCAATTGAGAGAAAAAACGTTACGACGGTTACACTATCTACTTCTAATACACCACAAAAAACCTGTTTTCAGTACAAAATTTCTCAAGTTATACACTAAAATGTTTTTCCACGATTACTGGCATAATAATAAATCGAATACCAAAGTTATGATAACAAAGTTTTTTTTTTGGGTAGTATCTAGAAAATGCTTACTCGATAAAGATCAGTCCACGCATGTGGCGAATGACGAAGGCTACTTGAAAATCAATAGAGAACACATAGACGAGCGGAGTTCTCAAGCTTCGCCCAAATACGAAAAAAAACCCCAACGAAAACACAAAACATCTTAGAATTAAAATAATATAAATACAATGCAAGGAATGTACGTTTTTAGAATGCATCGTTACTCAAACTAAAATTCCAAAAAAAAATGTGTACCAACTTGTAGAGGTCACCAATCAAAAATCAAAATCATTCAACGCACCTTTAACCAATTATACGAAGCAGCTGTCATGTGTGGTTTGATTTCTACAAAAAACTCAACATTCAAGTTCCCCTGGCGTGTCCAGGAGAGAAATGTACTTACGTAAAAATCTTGAAAAAAATGGCAGTACTGCACGCTAAAACTTTACCGCGTTACAAACAAACAATGACGATTTCGATCAGGATGATGTTAATTAAAATCTCATGGGTCTGAAATAATGTTGGACATGAATGATTTGAGAACATAATTTAAGAAGAAGATGTCAACTCAAGGTATATACATTAAAATAGGGTGAGAATTTGCTTTATAAAGTTGCTTACGAGACTGAGTTGTGCTGATTGAAATATTTAAATTTTGAATTTTGAGGTTAACTTATTGTGAGGTTAAAGTAATCCAGCTAATGCGGTTATGTGTTGATTCTTTGTAATGAGATAGAAAAGGTGAGGTTAGGTTTGGGGTTGTCATTTATCGAATATTTTAGGGTGGAGATGAAAAGAACGCAGATGTAGCAAAGAGAATAGTTGTGGACATGTACTACGCGAAATTCTTTCGGATTTGTTCATTTACGGGTTGAGAAATTGAATTTGAGTTGAAAGTTGGACAAAATAGCGGATAGATGAAATTAGATATCGACAATATGACTGTTTATTGCGTGAGGTTTGAATGATTTAATGTAATTTTATTTCAAGACATTCGCAGCGTTGATTATATTATACAACCGGAATTTAGGCTCAGAAGTGGGGGGATTCGAACTTCTGTCTCGTGGCAAAAGCAAAACCCATGATCTACGACTCATAAAACCAACCAAAATGGAAAACTAATTGAGCAGTAAAGTTTCAACGGAACGCACTAAACCATCGTAGATACAACGAGAACGTGGATGTTCCTTGGATCCGTCACTCAGACTGTCTCGTACTTCCGTATTGAACGTGACATGCAGCAGGCGAAAATGACTCCAATAAACTGAAAACAATAAGTCAATCGTTAAGAAAAGGCAATTCAATTTAATAATAACAGCTATTTCAATTTAGAAATTTAATTTTAACTTGTGGAGAATTGCATCTCAAACGTTGGTTCACCTAAATATCTTTTATTGAACAACAAAAGCAACGATGCATTGTGGAATAGGTCGCCAGAAGTGGGCCACAGATGGTGCTCCTCTTTTCTAATGCTATCAAGAAGCAATGGCACGAATGACTTCGTTGGATGTAAATTTCATATGAGCCAGTCATGTAAATTCTTTAAAACGTTAATGTGAACAATGCCTAATGCCGTGATGTTCCTTTTAGGTTCGGGAAAATACAAAATCTTGGTCTAATTATAAGGCTAATGATGAAATTTTTGAATCTGGACACATCATGCATCCGGAACAGTTGGACATTGAGGTGTTCTGAAATTTGTGATGGATATGGTTAGTTGGCCCTTCCCGATTTTAGAATCCGTCACCTTGGGGTGTGAATCAGACGTTTCCAAGCGTCTGGGTCATCCTCTGAGCTTGGCGGAGTATTATTACCACATACACATCAATGGAAGGGGCATATATACCATACCATCACCACACATGGTAGCAGAGCGTGGATACGACCACTGGGCCTTTTAATATCAACTGTCCTGACGCAACTAATTACTAGCTTTTACCCATTGGCTAAGTGCGATTAACTAAAACCTTTATTTCCTAAAATATTTATTTCGAGCCCCCAGCTATGACGTAATGCTCGAGTCAAGCAGACTGCCCTGGCCCACCGCTCAACGAGCTCATTGTAAGTTTTTCCGTGTGCCATCGAATTAATAACAGTTTTCTAAGCCTGTGAAGCGTTGATTCTAAGTGTAAATAATCGTAATACCTATTTGCTGATCTTGACCGCCACACTTAGGTACCTACGTATCTCGCTATCTCTCCCCCGGGTCTAATATTGTAGGTACAGTGAACCTCCTTTTATCCAACATCCCTAACTGTGCAGTTTATGGTTGTTTCAATGGCAACCGAAAAACAAAAGGCACACCAATCAAGTATTAAAAATTCCCCAAGCAGAAGGACCTCAGCAAAATGTGAAAAATGCATGCAAAAATGTTGACAAAATCAACACAAAAAACGCAACGATTTGTTCCCATCATTTTTTCGAAGAGTGTTTTATCGTTCCATTACGTAATAAGTTGATGAAATTTACTCCTAACCTAAGAAATTTGAATAGTGACGCTATTCCAACCATCAATCTTCGAAAAAATCAAATATTGGTCCAGGGTGCTTTGAGTAGAGAGAAAAGATTACAAAAAAGGGAATTTAAGAAGACCGTGCAAAGCATTCTCTTGGACAACAACGACCCTGCTTCAACTGTGGGTTCAGATGATAGCAATGCAGCATCCTCCAATGGAGGAAATGTTTTCCAGATGCCGGTCGATGAATTGTCCATTCTGGAGGAGAACAATAGCTTGGAACAGGAAAACCAAAATCTCTTAATCAAGATCAACGATTTGGAAAGGGAAAAGGAAGCTTTACGTGTTGAACTGGAGAGAATGAAGGCTGCGAACTTAGCTGAAGTAAACGGCCAAATATTTTCTGTTTAAAAATCAATTGAAAAATACTGGGGAAAGTGCAATTTTTTATCCTGATGAAATAAATGTACCAGATTGTACACCTACCCCTCAACGTAGGTTTCTCCAAAATACTAATTATTGTTCATTCGGGTGAGTGAAAATAGTCAAGGAATTTCTCACTGAAGGTTCCATCGCCTCGAGCTGCCTCGACTCGAACTGTACGTCACTGGGCGGGAGGGGGGACTCCGCTATGGCACACACTTGTATCATCACGGTCTGGCGGAGCATTATTACCACATACACATCAATGGAAGGGGCAACTATACCATTCCATCACCTCACAAATTAAAAGCGACTGGTAAATATTTGAATCCCACCCACCATATTGTTCGACACCTCCATTCACCTTCCCAATAAGTAGAATTGTATCCCATTTCATTCAAGAACCATAAGATCGGATATTATTTTAAAAAACTTCAATCTGCACACGCGCAAGCTTATGTTCATGATTTTTGGAATCAATCCATGATATACCAAAATATTACACGACCATCTTACCTAGGAAGCCATGTGCCACAAGCAAACGTGTTTTCTGTTGATCAATTGGGGATGGTGACCTACACCACCTCCGCCTGTATTCTCCCTTTTTTCTGGATGTATAATATGTTTTAATGCCAGATTCAAAGTCTCTTAGATACTTGGTTTTTTATTTGAATGTTGTATTACCTTAATATCAAGGCTGCAGCAAAATAACTCTTCACGCTCAAATCTGGTATCTATCGCCATCAGGGCTAAAGTCAACGAATTAAAAAGAAGAAAGCCCTACAATGTACACAATTTACCTGAACAAAAGCAACCGCAAGTCCAAAGGCGATAATGCGAAAAACGTTCTCTTCCAGTTTGTTCTCAAAGGCAGGCAGGCAACCATCTTTGTTGGAGCGTTCTGGCAAGCAGGGCTCATCGGTGGGAATGTCAGGGCAGCAAGTCTGAGGAAGAGTTTTGTTGGTGATGATGTTGGACCAGTCTGTGTAGGACTTGACACCACAGCAATTGAACTGCAATTAGAAAACAGTGAGGTTTCACCAAAAGTCATGATTCTAGTGGGGCCACGAGGGGATACTTCTAAAGTGCAAATCCTGCACGATATGGAGAGCATCATTCTTTGAATTCGCGCAGGTACTTATAGCTCAGATGCTTCACAAGAAATCCAACAAGTTTGAGTATAGAGGTTACAATCAGGGCGCAAACGGTGGGTGGATGACGTGCAAGCCATTTACCACAACCAGTCGTTCATGGTTTTCCTGAGCGCCATGTCAAAATTATTGTATACAAACCACAAATTATTACAGTTAAGCTGGAAATTTATGTATTAATCCTTTAAGAGGCATCACAAATAACTTTCCAAACAAGACATTCACATTTCTATAAAAGTCATTGTACATTTCACAATTTTGGTCAGGTGTTCTGTGAGGGACTGGTATGGACTCGTGGCCAATACGTATTTCTGATCATTACTATTAGCTGCTTGAATCAGCAGATAAGAGCTTTGCCAGCATCAAATTACCAACTGATGCCCGACTGAACCTAAAAAGCTGATAGGGCTAAGCTTAAGTTAGGAAGGAGTTCTTCTCCAAGCTGTTGAATTAAACAAGATTTTCAAAATATTTTTCTTAAACATTACTTGATTGAAACAAACAAATATTGTTTTAAAATTTCTTTTGGACATCTTGAGCGTCATTTTTTATATTAGTGACATTTGACATACCGAAAATGTCAATCAGACATTTTCCCCCAACATCAGAAACTTTTACTGGTGAAGAGGCTAGACGTAGAGACCAATCAGAAATGAGCAGAATTTAATTCTCTACCTGGGACGAAATAATAGTGGTATTCGGTGTTTCGGACTGAAGATTTTCAGTCGAATTTAGGTGGATCTATGAGATACCAAGCAGAGAGCAGGCCTTATTTCTCTCCCGCTGGAATTCATCTTTCATTCGTCAGTCAGATTAAATTTTTGTTCTTTTGATTTTCATTATTGTGTTTTGTTTCCAGCCAAGTCTCTATACTGTTTCTTCTTCGTTTTCGAAGTTATTAATGAGTGTTAGGAAAGTCGTACGATGAATACTAATTCAGTACTCATCAGCGGGAACTATCCAAATAAGAAAGCCAGCAAAATTTATTCTATTTGCACATGGCCAAGCGACCTGCTCCTCTCCTCGGGGATTTGGGATATACGATTTTTTGACTTTGCTTATTGTTATTATACTCCCTCATTGTGTTATTCACCTATTTCTTTTTAACCAATGGTATTTTTTCATTACCATAAAATAAAAGTAAGAAATGTATTCTTCCAATTTACTAGCCAGAGAACCCCAGTAAATGGGAATTTTCTCCCAATGATGCTTAGAGAGTGCCTGACACAATATACGACTTTATATCGAGCTACACCTACCTACTCCAAAAATACTAACTACAGATGCCAAATAATAATACAGATTATGTAATCATCTTATTTGTTAATATAAAATTCAAGTTCTTTTCCTAATAGTCCTAGTTATCATTAATAGCTGGTAGTGAATATCTTAAATTGTGATAGTGCCCATATTCATGGTCTTTCTTTCAGATTCTACTGAAGATATCTATTTGAATTGTTCAGAAGTTGGTATCACTATGTAACTTTTAGTCAGAGAACTTTTGGAAGCACTGAACGTTTTATGGCACGAACGTGCATTCATGGTTGATACTCGTTTGGTAAGAATTTCCCTCAAACCAACAGATTGGGGACCGAGAAGAAAATACTTTTGTAGTGAGAAATATAGTTTTTCAGGAGAGGCGAATTCGACCCTGCTCACGTCGATTTGCACTGGCTTAAACAGCTTCCTGATTTCTCATTTTTACCTTGTTGCCCGATGTCCTTTTTTAAATAACTCGTGGTGTAATAGATTCCATACAACGTGTAGATTAGACGAAAAAATTCGATGTTTTTAAAGGTTTACCAAAGCAGCGATATATTCCGCAGTGAATTGAAAAGACTCACGTCAAACTGAACAGCGTTCCAGGTCTTCTGGTAGTAGGTGTTGTACTTGTATTCCTTCAGAGAACTGTTCATTCGGGTTTCCAGCATGCGGTTCAGATCGTCTTTCATGATGAAGCTAGCGATGCCGCCGGCAGCTTCCAAAATAAAAGTGAGGCACAGGAGAGCAGCAAACTGAAAACAGAAGATATTGGATCATTTAACACGGGGTTCGATACATAACACATTGAATTAGGAAAAAATACTATTATCATGATAGTAAATTATATTAAACTCAGCTGTTTGTAGGAATTTCCAACATACTATTGTGGTTAGATAACTTCAATTCAACTGATTCGGTTGTATTTTCAAAACTTGTTTCTTTAAATAACTTCATTGTACTTGCTACATTACGAATTCGCGAATCTTCTTAGATATACAATTAACTGGGATTTACAGATTGGGATGAATAAAGGGATCATAGTGTAACCGCAATCTATAATTAAATTAAATTAAACTTATTGATCGAAATTATTAATGGTAAGTCGTTATTGTAGTAGCCTCCGGTCGAGGAATCAGGTTGTTATGGTTTCCCAGTTGTCATGTTACATTAAATTATAGTTCGTGGAAATTCTGTCAAGTTCAATGCAGTGCAATACGTGTTATTTAGTGTTTTATTAATATTTGATTAAGGAATATAGAATCTACTCAACTTATATCTTCTCTATTTTCTTCTAATCTGAACCCCGTCAATATTTTATTAGGTTCTCATTTCAACAATAGAAACATAATAAGGTTAAAATTATAGAATTCAAATCTTAAGAAATCAATTTTGGTAGCAGGTTTTTAGAAATCAATGAATTCAGTTGTATTTCCTTTTTCTTCAATTGGCATTAGCCGGAAGCAATAGTCATGAAGGATTTATTAGAAATACATATTATTTATGTACATAATTAATGATAATGATTACAATAATGAACGAGCTGTAACTTAAACATCAATTCCAACTTCGATAATAAATTTACAAATAGCTTCATGAACAGACTTCGATCTTGAATACACTATTTGATAATAGTGAACTGGGTTATCCAGGTTTTTTTTTGTAATTTTTCATTTTTTCATTTACATTAACATCAGTTATACAGCCATGTCATTAAATGTCAGTTATAATCATATTTCTAGTTGTACGGGGCTCTCGTCATAAGACAATTACATAAACTAATTATTCACTTAGCGGATGATGTAGACATTATAGGAAGAACAGTACCCGCACTCTCTGGGGCATTTCAAGAGTTTGAGAGAGGAAAGAGGACTGAGTATTAATGAGGAAAAGACTGTCTATATGGAAACATCCAGAAATTCAGCTCTGCCAGAAAGATCTCTAAACATCCTAGAACATAGCTTCCTCTCTAGCGATCAGTTTAAATACCTAGGAGCCATTGTAACTAAGGATAATGACGTCACCACTGAAATCAAATCGAGATTAGCTGCAGGAAGCAGATGGTTTAATCCAGAAAGCTCTCAATTTTTGCCGGCTCTCTCGAAAAGCAAAGCTGACCGTCTACAAAACCATTGTTAGACCGATGGTGACTCACGCAAGTGAGCCATGGGTCCTTATAAAATCCAATGAACGCCTCTTGAATTGTTGGGAAAGAAAAGTCTTTCGTAAAATATATGGCCCAGTATGTGGATTAGGCGAATGGCGAATTAGGCATAATGCTGAGCTGAGAGTCTTGTATGATCAGCCCGACATTGTCGCAGTCATAAAACGCGGTCGACTTAGATGGCTAGGCCATGTAGAGCGGATGCCAGTGGGGGGACATCCTAAAACCCCTTTAAATGGCACGCCTGGAGGAAGAAGATTCAAAGGAAGACCTCGACGCTGGGTTGATGATGTAGAGGAGGATCTCAGAGCCATTGGAGTGAGAAGATGGAGGAGTAAGGCGACTGATCGCAATGAGTGGACATCTGTTGTTGAGAAGACCCTGGTTCACCAAGGACCATAGAGCCGTATAATAATAATTATTATTATCATTATTCATTGTGTTATATTGGAGACAGAGAATCGTGGATAACCCATGTTTAGTACTACAACCCCCCCGTAACATTTGCATTACTTTCAAACATGTTTTTCGGGCCTGCGAGTTGTTGGGAGAGTAAAATGCATTGAACAATGATCTCAATTCGTCTTCAGGCGCCCTGAGGCAGGTGACCACTTATGTGGGATAATATTCCTCCTGGATCAACAGCGGATTCAGATAAGGTGTCACGCGATCTCCACCTCATCGTGATGCGCAGTTACGGCTGCCCTCGTTCGACTCGCTTTTCCTCCGCAGACGTGAGACACGCGGGTATTTCCTTGCCGACCAAGCGGGCAACTTCCCTTATTCGTAAAATTGACGGGTTCCTTTGAACCAGTGGTTCCCAACCTGGGGGCGATTTGGGTTATCAGGGGGGCGATAAATACGTTGGGGGCGATGAGTATTCAAAGGGTGAAAAATGAAAATAGTACTGTACAGATGAAGTTGCCGGGCAGCCGTTGATAAGGCAAAATAACACTGTTTTCAAACCTCAATTTTGGTTTATTATTCAATAATAAACCATTGTAATCGCTCTGAAAAAAAAAAAAAAAAAAAAAAAAAAATTCTAACCCCCCTGAAAATTTCATGGTTTACGTTTCAAAGGGTGTAGAATCCGAATCTGCAATAAAAAATTTTCCCTCCGTCCGCCGTACGCACGATTTCTCCCAAACGGCTGGAGCAAAAGATCTGAAATTTTCAGGAAAAATCCATCTTGGTCCGACGACGCCCCAATTCTTGAGCCAGCTCTCTCACTCAATTTAAAATGCCCTTTAAGGGCTGTCAAAGTTTTGTAAAATCCCCAAAAACCTCAAAACAAGTCGAAGCGGCCTAAATTTATACCTATTTGAAGAACATACCATGAGGAATCGAATGGGCCCCTCCCCAGGTCCGTAGGTCAAACCATTCCCGATGTATGGCCCGATTTATGGTGCCAACATTTGCGTTTTTTGGTTTATTATTGTTTGTTTGTAACCTAGTGATGCCGATAGCGTCGAGTTCTAGTGAATGTGTTTACTGGAGTGATAGCCGATGTCGATACTTGTAGTTTATAGCCGATACACGGGTTGAAGCATTCTGATATTCATGAAACGCTGATAATATGTAGGTAAATATTATTCAATATTATTACTGGGGTAAATAAGTATTCTTTCACTGGGGTTTATTATTCAATTGGCTTGCGTTCATGATATGAATTTCTACTAAGCTTTGGAGTGTGCGTGTTTCACAGGATAGAGGGATTATTGAATTTCAGGAGATATGCACGGAGCACGTAAATCTGTTCTCAACCAAAATACCCATTTGGATTGATCAGTTGATCATATTTGTGTGCCTCCCGAAATTCAATAATCGCTCTATCACCTGTGAAACACGCACACTGCAAATTCTTTCAGTAGGGTTTATTATTCAATTTTATTCATCGAGTTGCATTCATGATTTGAATTTCTACTAAGCTTTGGAGTGTGCGTGTTTTACAGGTGATAGAGTGATTATTGAATTTCAGGAGATATGCATAGACCAGGTAAATCGGTTCTCAACCAAAACACCTATTTGGATTGATCAGTTGATGATATTGGTGTGCCTCCTCGACATCAGTCTACCTTTGGCTACATCGTTTAAATTTGGATTTGGGGAAGTTTTAACGCAATACGAGTACTAAAGGATAAATTATAGATGTTCTTATTGTGGGGGGGTATTGAGGTTCAATAAAAACGCTGCAAATTCTTTCACTGGGGTTTATTATTCAATTGGCTTGCGTTCATGATTTGAATTTCTACTAAGCTTTGGAGTGTGCGTGTTTCACAGGATAGAGCGATTATTGAATTTCAGGAGATATGCACGGAGCACGTAGATCTATTCTCAACCAAAATACCTATTTGGATTGATCAGTTGATCATATTTGTGTGCCTCATGAACGCAAGCCAATTGAATAATTAACCCCAGTGATTGAATTTGCAGCGTTTTTTTTCACCTTTTAACTGTGAATTTTCTTAATTCATCTTCTTTGTTCTTGAAAAAAACCATCTATAAAAAATGTATACATTCTATATTATATTTTATTCTAGAATCACGGAGTTTGACAACCATTAAATAATTTTCATTTAATTATTCTATGCTCTTATTTCGATGCTCAGGTAGGTTTCATTCGACTCATTGAAACAATTCATATCTTAATCAAACGGGGAAAAGCCAACCTTTTATTTCGTATGTTATCGAGATCCCAATTTTTAAATATTTCAAAACTCACAATCTAGTGCTTGGTGTTAGAGGAAAGTGATGCTGGGGATTCAGTCCTAGTTAAACTATAGTCAGAGGTTAGGGGTCGGATGGACAGATTTTATATTTTTTGTTGTTAAGTTGTTGTCGGTTATACACATCTCCAAACTAGAACCAACAAATGATGAGACAGGTTACGTTTTTCGTTCCTTTGGTCGATGATTTACGTTCATTATTGAAACTAATGATTAAAAAACCTCAGAATATCTGGACAAAATATTGTATGGGCTTATATTAGAACAAAATGTGATGTAGGAATACATGTACAATGTAATTCAATGACCATTAAAATGTGTAAGAAAAGTAGACAACTAAAACATCGTCAAAAACACAAATTGGTTTTCAGGTTGCTTGACTTAGAATGTTCATTATTTCTGAGGAAGTTTCTTTGGGGACACAAGGCGTTTTGTTCTCGGCGGGTGAGCGGAATCTACAAAGCGTTGACTGAGTCAGCATCTTGAGTGACAACGAGCTCCCCGCAGGAAACGCAAGTTCAGGCGGATTCCATCAGTGTGACGACCCAAGCATGAGAGGAAACTGCAAACGAGCCGTTTCAGACCATTCTAACACAAAATCCTTGAATAAAAGATTGGTGTATGTCTAATACCGAAAGGAACGTTTTCTGGCTTGCTGATCTCGATGGAACAATCCGTATCAAAATCGAATCAGTGGTTTGGAGGTCTACAAAGGATATACGGAAATACAAGCAAACTTTGAAAAACCATTATCATATGAAGCAATTCGCGCAGAAGTGGTAACTACTTGGAACACAACACATTCGAAGGTCGTTGTATAGGCCATTGAGATGTTTCACAAATGAATGGAGCGCACCGCTAGACGGTAGTGGAATAGTTGAAATCTTTCATAACCAACCAACTAACTAATCTTTCATAATCTTTATTGAATGCCCACAAAAATATCAGCACATAATTCAACTGAATCAATACGAATACATTCACAAATGGTAACTGAGTATTTCGTTAGAGACATCATGAAAACGCTGATCCCGTGCAGAAGATATGAAGCATCTCGCACTGCTGCAAGTCAAAAAACGGAAGAGTTTGTGTGAAGTGACGTGACTAGCCTTCTACGTGAGGCAAAGAACTAATCCATCAAATGGCGTGTGTGCGCTCCCCGCTTTTGTTTTCCTCGTTTGATGCCTCATCGAATGAAAGGGACCTATTTTTAGAGATGCTTCCACGAAATTTTTACACCTAGAAGTTCTTTTAATATAGTAGGTACAGAGAAACATGTTCCAAATTGATATGTAGATTTGTAAGATGGATGGCTAAATTGAAGTAGTAACCGTCCACGTCGGTTCTAACTCTTCATAGATACAAGAAATACAAAATAAGCTAGACATAGATTCCATCTTTGCAGAGTCCTTGAAATATAGCTGATATCCATTTTTCCTCCATATCCTGTTTCAAGTGTGGTGTCTACGGACGGAATTTAAACTAGGAATATAAAAAGGTTTGATTTAAGAGGATCAGTTTACAAGAAGAGCTAGGAAGTAAGTCTTTAAACTAAATATTTCACACAAATTATCACGTCACTATAGGGAACACCTCCAACAAATGTACCGGAAAGGGGCAGTTGACGATCAATTGGGGAGCCAATAGAAATTCGAAATGCACAAAGGCAGGATTTAGCTCATTTCCACAGGGTTCATAGGACTTTTGGTTTCTTAAGGAATGAATGAGAAAGGAGATTCCATCTTTGGCTTTGGCTGTTTCAATGGGAAGGAATTTAAACTAAATTGTGATTTAAGAGGTCAGTTTACAAGAAGAGCTAGGAAGTAAGTCTTTAAACTAAATATTTCACACAAATTATCACGTCACTATGGGAACATCCAACAAATGTACCGGTAAGGGAAGTTGACGATCAATTGGGGAGCCAATAGTCGAAATGCACAGGCAGGATTTAGCTCATTTCCACAGGGTTCATAGGACTTTTGGTTTCTTTGAATTCGTCAAGTTGTATTGTTACGAGTATGGGATAAGGAGTTGGTATCAGTGGAAGTAAAAGTAAGTAAAGGAGGTGTCGCGGACGTCGCCAGCCGTCCTCCAGAGAGGATCGGAACTAGGTCTGACGATTTCGCTCGTGGCTTCCCATTGCCTCACGCCCCTGGGTTGGGAGCGTTTTGGATTCACGTGATATCGAGATCAGAGGTGAACTGTCTAACGACAGGACAGGTATACAACACTTGATATGATTTTGGCCCTAATCATTGGTGCCAGCCGGATTCGAACCGGGGCAATCAGTACTCCCACTGAAAGTAAACAGCTAGAGGACTGACGCCCCAGCTCGCTCGGACAACCTGTCCCCTGGTATCAGTGGATTAGTAAAAAGTTGACCGTATAATCAGGGAGAAAAATGAGGAATGGTCGGTAACAGTTCTCGCGCTACATAGCATTGGAAACCTAACAATAAGCGAAAAATAAGAAGTTTTAACTGAGTTCAAAGCCCTGGTTTGAACATGTGGAAAAGAGTATGGAGTATCTGAAAATTCATTTCTCGGTTTTCTCATCAACCCTGAAGGAGTCTAACTAGATACATCCAGAACGTGTGGAAGCCATCGTCAACTACACACTACCTAACACAGTTGAAGACCTGCGTCGCTTTGCGGGTTTAGTGAACTTTTACAGACGCTCTTCACCAATACTACCACTCTTTAGCAACCATTATTTGACCTACGCAACAGGAGCGATTGCTGACAGGAGCATCGGCACCCCCTGGCCAAAATGAAAAAAAACATACCTGATAATAATAGTGTTATAAGTATAATATTATCATACTGTTTTCCAATTTCCCTCCATGAATCCTCATTGAAGAACAGAAGAGTTCCAAATCCACACGCTTAACGAAGCCTCAGGATTGGTGAGAGGATGTTGGAGTTGTGAGTTTAGTGAGGAGGGTTAGGGGTTCGCTGTCCAGGAGCACACTCCATCCGTGCTCTGAATGGAAGGAGGACACAGGTTTGATTCTATCCGGGTCCGAACAATGAACCAATGAGAGCGTCAGAGATACAATGCCAGAAGTTTCAGGGAGCACACCTAGTTGTCTGTTTATCTGCTAGAATGCGTGCATCTAATCAACAAAACACACCCTTACCTTATTACAAGTTGATTGTCCTCAACCCTTGTGACTGAACTGTGTTAATACAGTAAGTGCTACAAAACGTGATTTTGCTAAGTTATCGGTGGAGCGAAGAGTGATTTTGCAGGGTGTCCAATGCCACTATTGACAGGACGGCAACTAACCTCAAAGACAAGCATAAATCGTTCCACGATTCGCAAGCTCAACCCTCAGTACTACAAAAAGGCAGATTGGCTCTATGGATGCGAGATAAGTAACACAGTTTTCTGCTTCAATTCTCTTCTTTGCTGCAATAATAGGAATGATGCTTGTGTTAAAGATGGAATTGGGCTTTCAACTGCACGACGGTTTTGCTGGGTAGATATGGAGTTCAACTGTTGCAAAACACGGTTTTCTGAAGTTTGACAATATTTGTTTCCTTCTTCTTTTAACCACGATTTGAAGCCGAGAAAGCGGACAAGATTGATCTCCTTTGCATATTGGCAGTTGCAAATTGAATTTGGCTGAAAAAAGCACATTTTTGAGTCACGTTCCCTTCGTGGTTGTCCGTCACGGTCTCGGTGCAGCCGCTGGGTTTCACTTCAGGAGCCACAAGTGCTATGCAAGAGCCCGGAAAAACACGACCACCGCAAAGTAGAGCCGAGTGAAAATTCTAAATTAGCTTTTGAACAGTTGAAGCACGTTCTAGCAGATGCTAAACCCAACACAACAGTTTCTAGTAAAGTAAATGATCCTTTGCAGTAGAGACCAGGAAAAAAACGATTTACAACCCCCCCCCCCTCCTCAAAATGTATTGATTTACGCTTCAAGATGTGTAGAATCCAGAGTGGATGGAAAAATCCTTCCTTTCCCAGAACAGAGCCTTTTTTTCAAAACCACTAACAAACTTTTAGGCCGAGGATGGACCTGAATCACAAGCATCGATCTTGATCAAGCCTCAAGGTTGAAATCAACGGGCTTGAAATATTTGGAAAAACATCAGAACATGGCGAAAAGTGCAGCATGGCTGTAACGCAAATGAGTAGTTTCAGATCAACATGCATGAGTTTAAACGTGTTCGTCAATTTCATGGCCAATATGGGAGGACCATTGTGGAGAGGACGGCTGCTCATGCGGACCAGAGGCGATTATGTTGTATCCGTTCTCTCTCCCTAAAAGCTAGAAGTTTGAAAGAGAAAAGAACGTTCAACATCTGCAGTGAAATTTAACCGTGTCTCAGCATAGGTTATTAAAAATTCATTGGTATTATTTTAGTAAATTGTGATTCATCAGAAGCAAGAACTGCCAGATAATTGTCAGGAGAAGCTCCTGCAAAAATGGCAGCAGAATGGGCAGCTTTTTCATAAGTGGACAGCATGTTTGATATTTTGCAAAGATGGACGGAGAGGAAACAGGAGGTTAAGGTACTTTTAACCCAGCCCTGACGGGGCATTTTTATTGTTAAAAAGAAAATTCTGAGGCAAGTGTGTGTACTGAGATGTAATACACACATTCTTTATTGCACTGGCAGTAGCTAAAGTTGGTTGGAGTAATAGGTGATTTTAGCCCAGATACGGTAAGAATAGTGATTTATGCGGAAATTATTCAATTCTATCATATCTTTATGGTGCATCTAGAAGTCAAGTAAAGTGAACAGAGACATGACTGAGAATGAAGAACACTTGAGTTTGTTTTTTCCGTCTTCGACCTAAATGGTGCTGAAATTTAATGTATTTTTAGTCTATTTATCAACGATGGAGGCTAGACCAATTAAAATAAGGGGACACTCGATTGTTTCGCCAAGTCCAGTAATGGATTTTCACCTGCTCTATTCCAGGAAAATTCTAAATTAGCTTTGGAACACCGCACGTTTAGCAGTTGCTACACACAACATCCATCTGTGTAAAGTAAATGATCCTTTGCAGTAGAGACCGAAAAAAAAACGATTTACAAGTCCTCAAAATGTATTGATTTACGCTTCAAGATGTGTAGAATCCAAAAAAATCCTTCCTTTCCCAGAACAGAATTTTTCCAAAATCACTAACAAACTTTTAGGCCAAGGATGGACCTGAATCACAAGCATCGATCTTGATGGCCCAAGGTTGAAATCTTGGCTGAAATATTTAAAAAAAATCAGAACATCGAAAAGTTTCAATATAACGCAAATGTTTTCATGTTTGTTGTGGAGAGACGAGCCCATCCCGACAGCTTCACGTTCATCCGTTCTCTCTCCCTAAAAGCTAGAAGTTTGAAAGAGAAAAGAACATCAACATGCATGTGAATTTAAACGTGTCTCGATATATTAAAAATTATTAGGTATTATATTAGTAAATTGTGATTATCGAATCAGCTGTTATAATTGCAAGAGCTCGTTTTGGATCGAGTTTTTCATAAGTTTTGTGTTATATTTTGCGGACAACTGAAGCGGAGGTAGGTGTTTTGTTTTACCTAGTAAAATTTTTATTGTTTCATTCGTGGGTTTTAACGCCTGAGCCAATACACATTTTATTGCACTACGTAGTAAAGTTTTAGTGTTTACGGAGTTAGTATTTATGATGAAATGATTCTATAGTCTTTTGGTCATCTAGAAGTCAAGTATAAGGTAGAGACACACTGAGAAGCTGAAGAACCCTTGGGGCTAATTTTTTCCGTCTTCGACCTATGGTGCTGAAATTTAATGGAACTCTTTTTGCAGATGCTAGAACACAACTACAAAATAAGGAGGCTCGATTGTTTGCCAAGTTGCTCGGTATTTGGAACACCAAGCAGCTTGACACACGCATGCGTGATTCGACTTATGGCCTGTGAAGAGAACAGAGGTACAGTGGTTGCCATTATGTAGGGCATCCTTTACGAATGATAATCATAAAATTTAGAAGATCGATTATCTACGACTATGTCTATTGAAGATTAACCAAGAGAATGAGGCTGTTGAAATATTGAATGCAAGAGATAAAATCAAGTTGAAAAATTTCCGATGACCACTTCAAGCTTGCAAGTAACCAAAACGGCAACATTCGTTGCATAATAAATAGTAGTCACCTACATATCTACTGTCAACAGCTGTTGTTGACAAGAATATTATCCGTTTGTCAACACACATTTGGTTTGCAAATAAACGTCGTGTTTCTCACTCATTGTAGAATCGCGCCCACTAACCTAACAGTAGGGTAAATATTGAACCAACCAACACATCGCGTTCGGTGTGAATTACGGAGCCTAATTCAAGGTGTGTACTAAATTCTTCTTCACACATTTAACGACTTCTTCACGATTTTAGTATTCTCACGAGTGATTTTTCAAGGAGGCTGGAATGTTTTCTTCCCGATTCTCGACGTTTTGCAACGGTGTAACGTAAGGATTGTTTTGACAAGAGGTTCAGAACCAGTTCAGAACCGAACACGCCCCTTTTTGGCTTTTTGACACGCCAGAACTAGTTCTGAAAAATCTCGAACCTCTTGGTTCGCTGTGCGGACAAGGAGTCCAGAACCACTTAGAACTAGTTCAAGTGGTTCGAAGATTTTTGCCAGATCGAGCATTTTAGAGTGAGTCGGGGTGGGTTGTTAGGAATCGTCGATCGGTACGAAAACTCCTCGTATAATTTCCCCGACTCAAATGGTCCTCATGGCAGGATAACTCCACGCGGCCGAGTACTGATATTTTTGTGGTACTGTGGCCACCAGACTTCATCTTTTCGGGATGTAGCCGACAGATTTAACGTTGCGATCAGCACGTTAGAAATTATAATTGTGCGCATGACCTGTTATTGTTGCTGTTGCCTCTTTTTTTTTGGTCTCGATGTCAGACGGAACCATGCGGGAAGGGGACGTTCAGGGTTTTGGTTCCAAATTAGTTCGGAAAGCGTTCGGACAAGTAGAACGAATACCGAAAGTTCTCGGTGGTTCTATCCCTCCCCCTGTAGGTTCTGGTTCTATCCCGAACTGGTTCGGAACCTCTTGTCAAAACAAACCAGTAGAGAACACCTTGATGTTCCTGGAGGCTCGAAAAAGCACCCCAGTGTTCCCGTAGAAAGTTGGTGTACATGTAACTTTTCGCATGACTGTTTCTTGCAATTTGCACGTTTGTTTACTTCTAGTGGGTTCGTGAATGTGGATTGCTTTTTTTATCACTTCGCTTTTAAATAGGAACGTCACTTAATTTGGTCACCTCTTGCCGCAAACCACAGGTATTTTATGGAAAGTAAATTTGTAGCCATCCACGAAAACGACATCTGCTTCCTGTCGGCTACCACCAGTTATAAATTGTACGTGCGACGTTGTCGAGAGTCAAGGTATGGAAACACTGAGATCAATTAGCTCGTAGGCGATCGGAACATCGTCTCTGCTCTTATCAATGCGAAGAAAAGCGAACATTCAGATGTCAGTGTTTTCACGAAATAGTCCGCACGGGAACACTGAAGCCGTGGCCCGTAGATTTGCATCTTCAGGGGATCTGCAAAAGTTATAATCAGTAATGAAGAAGGGGTAGGAACATTCTTTTGCCTTCGACTGTTCACATACACTTGCTATGCTTCACATTTTCGTTGTTTCCGAATCTCACCAACATGAGTGGAGGGGATGGCCACACTAACTCGCCAATGCTCATAGCCAACTTTGACGAAACAAGAAAGTACCGACAACGTCGTAACCACACTGCTGTTTGCAGCCTTCTGCTGTGGCCTCTTCTTCTATACATATTCACGAGATTCAGTTTTTCTCACAATTCAATTTAAATATTCGCACCGTTTCGAGGTAAATATGATATTACTGCATGATATTATACTGCAAAATCCTTTCATGCATATCTAGGAAGTTTCAGTAATACTTCTGAGCACATCAAAATTTGCCCTTGAAGGCGTATGTTAATTTCAAAATGACTTCCTACACTTAAGCAAAAACAAGAGGTTCACACGCGAAAATTTTTGGCGAAAACAATCTGCGCGCATGCAAAAATTATAGCACCTTCACGTTAACTACCGCACAGAATTTCTGGCTGTAAAAACAAAGTTGTTATTCAACTGAAAACGAAAGAATAGATTATGCCCAATTAGTAAACAGAAACTTTTTTTTGTATGGGAGTCGTAATGAATTGCGGCAGGAATGGAGAAACCGACGGCTGAAATCGAACTTTCAAGATGAAGTTTGTTTGCATGCCAAAAGCCAACTGGTCTTTCTCGTTGCTATTCATCGAGTCAACAACGAAATATTCCAAAAGGTACGAAGAAGCGGCTTTGGGGTGTCCCATCTACCAGTAATGGATTGGAATCGACAAACGCTGTTATTAAACGCGAACATACGCCGAGAGAGAGGTTTCCTGCGGGCGAATTCATGTACACCGTCGTGGATTTGTTGGTGAAATGGTCGACATCCAGAAAACTCGGTTAATAGCGTGGCCAATTCTGAATGGCTCTTCAGCGTCACTTCAACAATGGACTGCTGCATGTCAATGGGCCTCTATAAACAGAAAAGTGTTTGAACAGTCCGTTGATGGTGTGACCCAGTTTTTCAAGGCTTCTTCCATCACACAAGATGTTCTGACCACTTTCAAGAGCAAGGAAGGTAGGTGGGAGTCGTACGAAGAATTTCAGAATGTGAATTACAGCTAATGGTCTATCTTTACAAACGAAAAGGACAAACACGACTTGAATTGCACAGACCCTTACGCCGTGTCTTACGTGGAAAACGAATGCGAGCGACCAACACGATCTGTTAGCGCGATCAAACAATACAATCCTATGGAAGTGTCTTACGTAGCAACGCGGCGTTGCGGTAGTCGCTTTCGTCGTAGCAATCGCTCGCGTCGCGTGGTTTGATTTTCAAATCGGTTTGTTTACGTTTTTGTAGGTTAACCTGCTGTTGTTGACATTCTTCATTCGTCTTTGATATTGCTTTTGACATTTCATGTCTTTGCTATGGCACACAACCAAATTGTCGTTATGTCACGTTACGTTACGTAACGAAATATGCTCAATGATTATTATGATTCGTAGAATTGAGGTAGGTAGGTACCTATATGATTACAGCTGAAATTTGGCTATATGATTATTATGATTTGGCTGGTAGCCTCCTTAGGACGTGAACAATAAGGAGCAGAGGGTTTTGATCAACTGAGTGGCTCCTGAAGCTAACTTCTTTCCTATCAACTGTGGAAAGCTGAAATTTGGCTGGTAGCCTCCTTAGGACATGAACAATAAGGTGTACAGGGTCTTGATCAGCAGAGTGGCTACTGAAGCTAACTTCTTTCCTATCAACCGTAGGAAGCTGAAATTTGTCTCGTTAGGACATGAACAACAACGCTACAGGAGTAGGTGATGTAGTGGAACACCGAAATCTTGAAGTATATGGAAGTATTCACTCATGCATCCAAATTTGAAAACAGTTGAGTGTTACCAAGGTAATCAATGCTACCCAAGCATCAACATATGAAAATAGTTTATTGTTGTCTACGCAATCAATGGTTAGTGGGGTTAATGTACTGTCATGTAGAACATATAACATACCGTTCTTTTACTACCCACGACGATATATGTATGGATGTAAATAATAAATAAAAATATGAGTTTAATTTTTGTTTTCTTTATATTGAAAAAAATGTAATTCACAGAGGAAGACAAGATTGCTAGAAGATGGAAGGGAAGGAGGAGGGAGGGGAAAGACATGAAATGTCCTAATGCGTTGCAGACTTGTATACAAGAATTTCAGAAGATTTGGTTTATTATTCAATAATAAACCATTGTAATCGCTCTGGAAAAAAAATTCTAACCCCCCCTGAAAATTTCATGGTTTACGTTTCAAAGGGTGTAGAATCCGAGTCTGTTTTAGTTGCCTTTGTGGCTTGCTTTAAATGTTTATCGTGGAAGCGATAATATTGGAAGTGTAAAAAAGAGAAGTTTTGTGGAACAAAAAAGCAAGATATATAAAAACAGGAGGCTCGCAGACCTACCTTGGGATGCTGTAGCGAAAGAGACAAGTTTTTCAAGTAAGTTAAAACACCATTTAATAAACTATTTATTGTAAATGAATACACCGTTCAATTACCTGATAAATTCCCTGTAAAATATTGACAAAAGTTGTTCCGGAGAGAAATTACCGAGTCAGATCTACGATTGTGACTTCTTGCCTGTTGTGTTTCACTTGTCATGGCAAATGATTCGGCTGATCTCGGAAATTAGGAAAAAGGAGGCATTTTTCCAAATATAAAATAAAACTGGTATAAAATTATACTGGAGGAATCTGTAAATATGGCGTATCCCGCTTCGGCGACTAACGCGATGTGTAACCTCACGTAAGACACACGTTTTGGAATCGTACGCGATTCGTCAAAATCGCGTCGCCCGCGTTTGTTCTCCACGTAAGACACGGCCTTACTTCCTTGTAAGCATACACTGGAATCTGTCTGAAACCAATACTCTAGGGCCACAAACGAAAAAGGGCCGGCGAAGGCAAAGCAGCCTCTGCTTATCGAGTAGTATTCGATTTTTTTCAAAGTGAACTACGTGATCCCCGAAAAAACGATAGGTGTACGTTTGAGCGTGTGACAGAGTTTGCCAAAGCTGCCAAGCCTGAAGTTCTCGAACGATTTTCTTGATTTGCTATTGTTATGATATTGTAAGGGCTATTGCACGAGTGCTCCCAGATACCATCCAGCGTGACTCCGAATCTCGTCGATTCGATGAAGTCCCTTTTGTTGGAAGTTATCATGATAAAAGGAGGGCCCACTAGCTATCAATCCATTTTTTGAGTTCAGTGTTTGCTGTGTGACTTCTTTTGCCCTTATAAAACTGAATTCGTGCACGTTTGTAGACAATTTGGCCTGGTTTGTTCAATCGAAACAATGATTGACTTGAAGCTCATTATTGAAGAACTCTGTGAACACATTCTTACAATTAGTACCACCTTTTTCAAGGTTTGAGAGGTGCGGCTACAATATTCGTGAAAAACACAGTGGATGACCATTACCTACTTGTTTTATTATTAGTTTAAGAGTTCATTCGTATCCACTGGGAAATGCAGGCACATCGCCAAAACGTTTGGAAGGGGCCACTAGTCCAATCCATCATCTCCTTCTTATAAATTACAAGTTGATTAATACAAGTCGCAACTTGAAGATGATGTGCGAATTCACTTTTCTCCCACATGATTATAAATAGAAGTCATTCGTTCAACGAAAGTGTTGTACATTAATCAAGCAACTATTTATTATGAAATAGGGCTTGCAATAAACGCACCCAAAAATTTCAGAAATTAAGGGTCCAAGAAATTTTTCGACTTTGGTCAAATTCAGGATAAAAAAAGGTGAGGTATTTTCGTTCAAACGAGGAAATTCATGCAGAACAGTGTGCGGGAATTGGAAACAGTCTGAGATCGATTATATAGGCTTGCGTAAATTAACTAGTTCCTAGGTACCAATTTCATTGATCAACTTATTCCGATACGTTTATTGTTTTATTTCAGTTTAACTAGGTAAATACTTACAGATACCTAACAAGTACCTATTTACGCAAACGTCGCGACAAGCTTTTATGATTTTATGAATAATTCATAAATGATTGTGTATATAGGCTATAAGCAGACAGTTGAAATTTTTATTCCCTTCTTTTTAGGGCATTTAAATAAAAGCTTTCTTAAAAAGGTTTTTTGTTTAATTTATTTATTACTTTTTAGTCATCGGTAGCTAGGTTACAAATTTCAACTGTCTACATATAGCCTATATTTATGGTCTCTACACCAAATTTCAGGGGGATTCCTATCAAAAAGAGCTTGTTCTTTTTAACATGCATTTTGGTTATAATAAACCATTGTAATCGCTCTTGAAAAAAAATTCTAACCCCTCCTGAAAATTTCTTGGTTTACGTTTCAAAGGGTGAAGAATCCGAATCTGCAATAAAAAATTTTTCCGTCCGTCCGCCGTACGCACGATTTCTTCATAACGGCTGAAGCAAAAAAGCTGCAATTTTCAGGAAAAATCCATGTCGGTCCGACGACGCCCCAATTCTTGAGCCAGCTCTCACTTAATTGAAAGTGCCCTTTAAGGGTTGTCAAAGTTTCGTAAAATCCCTAAAAACCTCAAAAAAAGTCAAGGCGGCCTAAATTTGTACTCTTTTTGAAGAACACTCCACGAGGAATCGAATGAGCCCCTCCCCAGGTCCGTAGGTCAAACCATTATCGATCTATTTCAACACTCGCGTTATTTTGGTTTATTATTGTTTTTGTGTTGATATCAGTAACCTAGTGACGTAGTGATGTGGTAATGCGGGTACTGAAGTGAACTCCTAAAAGGCTTTGTAGCCGATACACGGGTTGAAGCATTCTGATAACCATAAAAAAACGCTGCAAATTCTTTCACTGGGGTTTATTATTCAATTGGCTTGCGTTCATGATTTGAATTTCTACTAAGCTTTGGAGTGTGCGTGTTTCACAGGTGATAGAGTGATTATTGAATTTCAGGAGGCACACAAATATGATCAACTGAACAATCCAAATAGGTATTTTGGTTGAGAACAGATTTACGTGCTCTATGCATATCTCCTGAAATTAAATAATCGCTCTATTACCTGTGAAACACGCACACTCCAAAGCTTAGTAGAAATTAAAATCAATTGAATAATAAACCACAGTGTGAATTTGAGCGTTTTTTCTCAGCTTTTTTCTCAACAACTTTCATTTGAAACCAAATTCAACAAGCCCTTTCATTTGATACCCATATTGTATAAATGCATTAAAAATTACTGTTCCGCCATCTTGGATCGTCCGCCATATTGAATTTAGAATGACGTCACACAACTAATCGTGTATTGTCATCCAAATAAACGTGCATACAAAATTTCAGCTTAAACGGTTGAGAGTATCTGCTTCAAAATCGGATCGCGAGATTCCACTCTAACATACATTGCAAGTTAAATAGAAGCTTTTATTAAAAACGTGAGGTATTTTCAAGCGAAGGAGGAAATTCATGCATAAACAGTCTGAGATCGATTATAGAGGGGTGTTATTACAAATAATGGGTCGGAATTGGAACTTTATCGGTCGTGAAGAGATATTTCGGGAGGTGTATAATCTCAAAATAGATTTCGATAGGCTGGCAGACCTATTTTCCGGTCTCGCTAAGAGGCTCACGGAGGCAGCTGCACTCCGTAAACAAAAGCAACAGCCAAGATTATGAATTAAGAGGCCACTCGACATGTGAAGGCTCAGTGCGGGGGAGTTTCGGCCCTTGGTCCTATTTTCAGATGACTAACATCGATTGGGCAAGAAACTGGAAGAAGAGGCGAACGAGGAAGGAGAAGAGAATTCTCGTGTGGCCGGGGACAAGGACCGATAAATCAATAAAAACGCGGGCTGATCTCTTACCAACTAGCTCGGCCTTCTAAAGGGCTTTTCTCATTACGGTATCGAACGGCCTCTTTTGTAATGACAAGGAGGAGACGGGACTTTTGAAATGCGGTTCCATTCAGCTGTGGCACATTGGAGGTGATGGGCGATAGATCGGAAACGCCTACCACAAGAAAAGGGGGAACCGAATGATCAATTTTGAGAAGGAGTGCAGTTAAGGGGAGAGGTTGAGGACCTTTTACTAATTATTAGATTATCAAGTTTCGCTTGCCAACAGGTGGTAAGGGTTTTATCTATTGTAGACAATTTTCGTAAACAACATTCCAAAATGTATACAGTAAGTAACTATCAAGTTATTTAGCTTTAACATAATTACGCATTTTTACGGTGAGAGTTCACTAACTAGCACCACACTACACTATCACATCGGTATCAGCATCCCAAGTCCAAGGGTTTGGTCCTCTTCAGGCGCCGAATAGTACTGGAGTTGTCAAGAAGCTGTATGGCTTCCAAATTAGTATGAGCGTGAAGCCGCTGTTCATATCTTCGAGCTAATTTTTTCGCAGTATCTCTTATGGTTTCCACTCTGAGATCTTTATGGAGGTCGTCATTTCTGATGTACCAGGGAGCGTTTACTGCACACCTCAGTACTTTATTTTGGAAAGTTTGAATCATTTGCATGTTAGATTTTGCTGTATGGGGCTGCATATGGATCGAATGCGAATGACACAGAAAAGGGAAACCGAAAGATGATTATATGTTTATAAAGTAACGCTAGCAAACAGGTGGTAGGTGATTTCTCTATTGTAGAAGACTTGCAAGAAGGTAATACGCAATGGATCGGATGCGTCTGACGCAAAAAGAGGAAGCGGAAAGATCTATTTTGAAAAGCGGCGAAGTTAAGGAGGCAGTTCGAGGGCCTTTTGGCAATTATTTGTTAATGAAGTAGCGTGCAAACAGGTGGTAAGGATAATTCCCTATTGTAGAAGACTTGCAGAAATGCTCGACATTCCCAAATGGAGATACCCTATGCATCGAATGCGAATGACACAGAAAAGGGAAACCGATAGATAATTATTTACTTTACTAATTATCAGTTTATAAAGTATCGCTAGCAAACAGGTGGTAGGTGATTTCTCTATTGTAGAAGACTTGCAAGAAGGTAATACGCAATGGATCGGATGCGTATGACGCAATAAGAGGAAACGGAAAGATCTATCACCTGTGAAACACGCACACTCCGAAGCTTAGTAGAAATTCAAATCATGAACGCTAGCCAATTGAATAATAAACCCCAGTGAAAGAATTTGCAGCGTTTTTTCTTTGGTAAGAAAAGGGAGGAGGAGGCGAGGTGGACTTAATTTTCTTCACTACCGAAATGGCTTATAATTTATTACAATATATAAGTAATCACAGTAGTTCGTAGACGCTTTTTTAAAATTTAATTTAATTTTTTTATGGGTCCCACAATTTTGCTTCTGGGCCTGGTTTTTCTCTTCCACGCCCCTGTATAGAAGTGCAATTCTAAAAGGATATTAAAGGGATCTCTTACGAATTATAAAAAGCAGTTTACAAGTAAGAAATGTGTGCAGGTGATAAACAGTTTCGAAGAAGTGGAAAACTTATAAAAATACATCGACATTGGAAGACGGTAATATGCAAAGGATCTGATGCGGTTGGGAGCCGAAAGATCGATTTTAAGAAGGTGTGAAGTTGAAGTGAAGGAGGGAGTTCATGGGCCTTTTACCAATTATCCGCGCAGTAGCTCATAGCTTATACAGTAGCGCATACCAACAGGTGGTATCATTGTTAGACGGTGATAGGCATGGATGGGAAGCGAGAACGACAAAAGGGAGCGCCGAAAGATCAATTTCGATAAGGGGTAAAGTTAAGGAGGAAGGTAGAAGATCCTTTTACCAATTATAAAGGGCAGTTTATACTTAACGCACAGCAAAACAGTTTGGAAAGGTGTTCCTCTGAGGTAGAAACATTCGGCACCCAAGACGGTGATGGGCGATTGATACGACAAAAGGGGGAACTTAACGATCAATTTGGATAAGTGATGAAGATAAGGAATGGAATCATATTATTTTCACCAATTAACAGTTTATAGAGTAGCGTTTGCATGGAAGTGTTGAGTGGTTTCTCCATAGAGCTTCCTCCTACAACAGAACCTAGATGCCCTCTATCAATCCTACAACCGTAATGGCCTGACGTTGAACCCATCCAAATGGCCATCACCTTCTGCTGCTCCCTACTCACTTGGTGGTGTTCCACCTCCTCGCATGGTTGGAATTGTGGATCTTGATGTGCACCAAGACTCCCAGGTCTCCTTCTCTGATCACATAGCTTAGGCTGGACGTCCACTAAACGCGATTTCGCGCGAAAAGCCGTTCGCGCGAATACGCACTCGTTCGTCAGTTCCCAGCTTCGCGCGAAGGAAGCCCATCCACTATACGCGAACTCTGGCTAAAAACGCTTCAGTTCATTTTCGGGATTTTCTTGTTTTGGATTTTTATTGTGTTGCTGAGGTGAACAATGCCACTTGCAGAGCGTTTAATGCAACTGTACGCATTGGAGTCTCCGAATATGGTGAGAAGAAGACGAGGAAGAAGAATTGGCGTAAGAGAAGAGTGGGTGAAAGACCTTTTTCGCAGAGGAGACAGTGTGGAGAATGGGCATATGTTATTGGGGCAGCTTTTGGTCCCATTTTGTGGGTCTCACCTGCACCAGAACAATTAATTGTTCAACATCCGTGCCGAATATCGCCGATCACGCCCGTCTGAATTCAAACTAGATTGAAAATTTTCGCCTTCGCGTTAGTTCGGCCAAACTCGCGAGAAACGCTCGCAGTGGACGGGATCCCACTTAAACCCCGCTGTTTGCAATCAGGCGAACTGTTCGCGCCAAATATCGCCTTTTCGCTTGTTCTCCCTTCGCTCGAAATCGCCCACAGTGGACGTCCAGCCTTAAGTGGCGTCCCATGGAACGCGTGCGCTCGGCTTCTTCAAGCTAAATACTAGAGTTTTCTCATCTCCCAGCCCTAGTGACCCTTTACAAGACTCTCGCACAGCCAATGCTGTAATACGCATCCGTTCTCTGTAGCCAACACTATGCAACACTGCGCAAATCGAGCAAGTCTACTGGGCTTTCTTCCGATACCTGGCTTACAAGCTCTCCATCCCTGGAATACTTAATCATCAACATATTGGTTTATTATTCAATAATAAACCATTGTAATTCTGGAAAAAAATAGCAAAATAATGAAAATTTCATGGTTTACGTTTCAAAGGGTGTAGAATCCGAATCTGCTAAAAAAATTTCCGTCCGTCCTCCGTACGAACGATATCTCCGAAATGGCTGGAGCAAAAGATTTTCAGGAAAAATCCATCTTGGTCCGACGACGCCACAATTCTTGAGCCAGCTCTCTCACTTGATTTAAAGAGCCCTTTAAGGGCTGTCAAAGTTTTGTAAAATCCCTAAAAACCTCATAACAAATCGAATCGGCCTAAATATTTAAGAACATACCATGAGGAATCGAATGAGCCCTTCCCCACGTCCGTAGGTCAAACCATTCTCGATGTATGCCGATTTATGGTGTCAACATTTGTGTTTTTTGGTTTATTATTGTTTGTTTGTAAACTAGGGATGCCGATAGCGTCGAGTTGTAGTGAATGTGGATACTGGAGTGATAGCCGATGTGGATACTTGTAGTGTAGTTAGTAGCCGATACACGGGTTGAAGCATTCTGATATGTATGAAACTGATAATATATAGGTGATTATTATTCAATATTATTCTGCGATACATGCCCAAATAAGTATTCTTTCTTGATTTATTAAATTGGCTTGCGTTCGAAATACTAAGATTGTTCAGGTTTGAGTGTCCGTTTCACAGGATAGAGGTCCCCTATTGAATTTCAGGACCCCGGATAATCGAGCACGTAAATCTGCTTCTCAACCAAAATAACTATTTGGATGATCAGTTGATCATATTTGTTGGAAATTCAATTCGCTCTATCCTGAGAAACTTGAACACCTACAGCTTTTTTCTATCCGTTTTCAAAATTCCATAGCAAAATAATCGAATCTGCTACAATAAGGACAAACGCTACAATTTCTCTAACAGCGTTGGAAATGATAGGATATTGTCTATGGATTGACTCACAAAATGCTTAACAATGTCATCGGAATCAATCCATTACTCTAAAAGTTTCACACAAATAATCAAATTTTTTTTGCACATGCGCAGTAGTTATTTTTCAACCAATCACAATAGTATTCAAAGGGCATTTATACAATATCCAATTACCGCCCTTCGAGTGATCGATATTGGATCATCATACCCAAGCGTATGAGATCGGCCTTATATTAAATTTACATTTGCCCAAGCGCTGATTCTCGGGGGTAATAAACCCTAAGACTATCTCTCAGCTAATCCGAACAATCCTTGAAAATTTCATCAAAATTGAACTAAAACTCAGTAATTTTTTTCTTCAATTAATTGCACGAAGGCAAAGCTCTTAACCTTCGGCATTGAGGAAGGAACTAAATAATTGTATAATAACAATAATAAACAGTGAAGCGGAAGAAAAGAAAACTTTTCGATAATTTCTAAACACGCTATCGCACGGAGTTCCTCTACAAACTGTCATTGACCTAAATCACCTACGATAAGGGTTTATCGGCTTTCAACTTCTGACTCATTAACAAGCACTCACTTGCTCTTCATTCCAAGTTGAGCATTGTACCACCATGTTTCAACTAGTTCCTGTATCTACGTTAAAACAGCCGGCCGATTTGAACGGGCTCCTAACTACCCCTCATCGGAATGATGTTATACATGCTAATTCAGAATTAGTAGGTGTCAAAATGGTGATATGAAGTTATTCAAGTTTCATTACCGACTCCACGACGATTTAATTTTTGGTGAACCTTCATTAAGAGTTAATCTACTAAATTCCACAAACCGTCATGAAATTGAGCATTTACCAACTGCCTCGGGTTATCGGTACAGAAGTCAGGTCACGTGAGGGCTTTCTTTGGGGTACAAAAACTGGTAGGATTACAAACCATTTAAAAATTAGAGCTGGCTCAAGATTTGGGGCGTCGCCGGACCAACATGGATTTTTCCTGAAAATTTCAGCTTTTTTGCTTCAGCCGTTTGGGAGAAATCGTGCGTACGGCGGACAGACGGAAAATTTTTTATTGCAGATTCGGATTCTACACCCTTTAAAACGTAAACCATGAGATTTTCAGCGGGGGTTAGAATTTTTTTATTTTAAGAGCGATTACAATGGTTTATTATTGAATAATAAACCAAAACCAAGGCGGCCTAAATGTGGACTTTTTCTGAAGAACTTTCCATGAGGAATCGAATGAGCCCCTCCCCAGGTCTGTAGCTCAAACCATTCCTGATGTATGGCATGATCTTATGCTGCAAACATTTGCATCCACATTCACTACATCACTAGGTTACTGCGATCAAAACAAAAACAACAGGGGTTTTTTTTTATCGCAGTAACCTAGTGATGTAGTGAATGTGGATACTGGAGTGAACTCCTAAAATGGTTTATAGCCGACACACGGGTTGAAGCATTCTGATATGCATGAAACGCTGCAAATTCTTTAACTGGGGTTTATTATTCAATTTCATTCATTTGGCTTGCATACATAATTTGAATTTCTACTAAGCTTTGGAGTGTGCGTGTTTCACAGGTGATAGAGCAATTATTGAAATTCAGGAGATATGCATAGAGCACGTAAATCGGTTCTCAACCAAAATACCTATTTGGATTGATCAGTTGATCATATTTGTGTGCCTCCTGAAATTCAATAATCGCTCTATCACCTGTGAAACACGCTCACTCCGAATCTTAGTAGAAATTCAAATCATGAATGCAAGCCAAATGAATAAAAGTGAAAGACCCCCAGTGAAAGAATTAGCAGCGTTTCATGCACATCAGAATGCTTCAACCCGTGTATATCGGCTATAAACCCTTTTAGGAGTTCACTCCAGTATCCACTACATCACTACATCTTATTGCAGATTTGGATTCTACACCCTTTGAAACGGAAACCATGAAATTTTCAGGGGGGTTAGACATTTCCTTTTCAACAGCGATTACAATGGTTTATTATTGAACCATTGTAATAAACCAAAAAACACTTAGTTTTAGTCTGATTTTGAATAAAGTTTCAAGGATAGTTGGGGTTAGCTGCGATATTGTGCTCTATGGGTTTTATTACCCCCAAACATAACCTCAGAGTACAGGCAAATGTGAATTTCATATATCGTCGATCTCATACGCTTGGGTATGGTGACCCAATTTCGATCAAACTCGAAGGGCGGGTAATTGGGTATTAGTTTCAAGATGACCGGCTTTCTTTGGGGTAATGAACTCCTTATGTCTGACAAAATTACTCCTGCTTTCCTGAACAGTTGATCTTGAGGAACAGACGTCGCTACCCCACAGTAAACACACTCCTTCCCATTTATGGCAAACCGGAACTGCCGCTGTAACATACCGGTTAGGGCTTGGGTCAGTGATAGCGATAGCTTCGAATAGAACTTCCAGCTCCAAGAAACTGAACTGGGAAGAGAAATTCACTCCTTGAAACTGTACGGGAAGGATTGGATTGTTGTCATAGCTTGGAACATCTCCGTGGTACCGACACAACACTACCATAAACACCATGGTTATTCTGCTTGGTGTAAAGACATAAATGCAAAGACTGCCCACACTTTTTAATATCAACGTAAATGTTGTCCTTGTAAATGTATGTGTTCATGTACACACGTGACAAAAGTGAGCAAACTCACTGTTCACAAAGTGTTATTATTCATTTTTCACAAAGTATCATGAAATTTACCATTTACTAATTGTAAAATCTCACGACGAATCAATTTATAGTGGCCATTCGTTAAGAGTGAATCTGCTAAGTTCCTTCCTTCTTTAAGAACTAATCAACTGAATTCCACAAACTGTCATCAAGTTGACCATTTACTGACGGCCCCACGACGGTTCAATCGATGGCGAACCGTCTTCCAGTGTTAATCAACAAATTCCATAATTGTCATCAAATTGACCATTTACCAACGCCCCAAGACGATTCGATTTCTGGTGGTCATTCGTTAAGAGTGAATCTGCTAAGTTCCACAAACAGTCATTAGATTGACTAATACGTCAAACACAATTAATGGAACATAACTGAAGAGTTAATCTACTAAAGTCAAGTCAGCTTCAGTCTCCACATCTTGGTCCACTTAGAAACCTCAGTAGTAGACGTCTGTAGTTTGCGTGTTGCAGCTTCTATGTCATTTCCAACAGAGAGGATAGCCGTATCATCTGTAAAGGTGGCAACAGTTGTGCCTCCTTGTTGGGGTAAATCCCGTGTGTACAGGAGCTAGAGTACTGGCCCTAACACACTCCCCTGCGGGACCCCTGCTTTTATGGGCTTCAAGCCGGAGTATTGGTCACCTTGCTTCACCCTGAAATGTCTATTTTCACGGTAGGACTTTAGTAGTAAGTAGTGCTGTCTTGGGAGATCCCTGTGCAGTTTGTACTCTAGTCCCTCGTGCCAAACCTTGTCAAAGGTTTGAGCCACATCCAAGAAGATACTGGCACATATTTTTTGGTTTATTATTCAATGTAAAAATTAAAAATTCTAACCCCCCTGAAAATCATGGTTTACGTTTCAGGGGGTGGTAAGTAGTGTGAATAAAATCATCGCCCCTGTCAAGTAAAGAAGCAATAAAAATATGACCACCAACGGCGGTTTCAAATTCGAAAACGCGGAGCTGTCCAGGTCCTTGTTCGACGTGGTCCTAAGCTCGGGGTATTCTTTATTTGTACGATTTTTAAGTTTACTGAAGCATTCAATTAACAATCAATAAATTGAAACTAATTGAATTGTATGTTATTTTATTTTCAAGATAGTAAGGCAATTCAAGAGGCAATTTAAGATAAAATTCATCATAGATAACACAGGTTTACCAACAGAAAAAACCCTTTTGATCGGGCTATTTTCGAGGTATGGTGAACACGACAAAGACCCTTGTTCGCATGTTTGTTTATTATTCAATAATAAACCATTGCGTTGGCTCTAACCCCCCTCTCCATGGTTTACATTTGTGCCGATTAATATTTTGTAGATTTCAAAGTTTTGTAAGCTGCCAAAGCATTGAAAACCTCAAAACAATCGAATC
Source organism: Creontiades dilutus (assembly GCA_031894815.1). Lineage (NCBI taxonomy): Eukaryota > Metazoa > Arthropoda > Insecta > Hemiptera > Miridae > Creontiades > Creontiades dilutus. The sequence goes on from JAVIWC010001957.1 coordinate 268,237, forward strand.
GGCCTAAATATTTACCTGTTTGAAGAACATACCATGAGGAATCGAATGAGACCCTCCCCACGTCCGTAGGTCAAACCATTATGGTGCCATTATGTATGGCCCGATTTATGGTGCCAAGATTTGCGTGTTTGGGTTTAGTATTGTTTGTTTGTAACCTAGTGATGCCGATAGCGTCGAGTTGTAGTGAATGTGGATACTGGAGTGATAGCCGATGTGGATACTTGTAGTTTATAGCCGATACACGGGTTGAAGCATTCTGATATGCATGAAACGCTGATAATATATAGGTAAATATTATTCAATATTATTACTGGGGTTTATTATTCAATATTATTTCTGGGGTAAATAAGTATTCTTTCACCTGTGAAACACGCACACTCCACAGCTTAGTAGAAATTCAAATCATGAACGCAAGGCAATTGAATAATAAACCTCAGTGAAAGAATTTGCAGCGTTTTTAAATTGCAAAATATATTATAGCTATTTTGAGGTTATATTTTGTAATTTAAAAAAAAATGGAGTCTGATGAGGACAAACGGACTTCGGAATCGTGTTCAGCGCATCAAAATACATCGAAAATGCCTAGTTTACTCGAAAGGGCACGACTTTTTTTTTAGACCTGTGTAATTTAAACCCCCCTATCTTAAACTAATTGATGAATGTGAAACAGAAGTTACATAAAAATCATTTTATTCAGGATAGAGATTTGATTACAAAGATACCAAATATTGACCACCAACAGACTCCAGATGAATGTGAAGAGTGCCAAATTTTAGAAGATGCGGAGCTGCATTCTGGAATGACAAGTACAACGAAATGACTCCTTTTTCTGCATGTACCAGATACTTTGGGGGACCTATCTTTTGAAGTTGTGAAAAAGATGAATATTTTGTCGATTTTTAAGTTTTTGAGTGCAGCTAGCATTCAATTCACAATCAATAAATAGGTAACTGGTTAAATTGTGTGTTATTTGAATTTCAAGATTGTAAGGCAAGGAGTTTAAATTTTCATGAGCAAGGCCAAAATAAACGAATACAAAAAGGAGGAACAAGAGAATAAACAGAATCAAATTTGTTGAAACGGTACAGAAAAGTGGAAATCAATTTTTGACGAAATACTACAATAAGAGGTGAAGATAGGAAAAAGCCGAAGTTCAAGGTGTTGAATAAACACAAATAAATACAGAAATATTTCGTATATTTCAGGTGATAACAATAAGTACATAATGACTAGCTCGAATGCTTCAAAATACTTTCAAGTTTTATAATACTTCGAGTGGTTCATTTAGGAATCAGGAACAGTACTTTCCAAAAACGAAAAAGCTGACTTAGAATAAGGCAGTCGCAGGTGTTCACTAAATTTCAACATTTACACTTGTCAAGTCTTAAATTTCTCAATAGATGACATCATCATGGTGTTGTACTAGCTCTAAGGGGTTCATCACCTAAAATGCGTCTTCCAACTTTTTATGGGACACGTTACGCTAAAAATTGCGGGTACAGAAATTGGTTTTGTTTTTAGTTCCCGTCATGCAGCATGGCCGTGAGAGCGAATGTTTGTAATTTGCGCATTACGTGTTTGCGCAAAACACTTTGCGTGCACAACAAATTGTTAATAATCAAATCTGGGCCAAACTAGTTTTTCAAATAATATTCTGCAATTCAGTTCAACAATATCGGATTCACAAAAATTATTTTGCAGTTTTTCACCGATTTTTAATCCTAGTACATTTTTAGGCACAATGTTATGCAAACATTTCTAATCGAGAAACGTTACAATTTACTTCTTCCACGTGATATTATACTAAAAAATAGAAATTCAATTATTTATAGCAGTTTTAAATATTTTGTTGTTGTTGAAAATTGAAAACCTTATTGTGCTCAAAAAGAGCTATCATAAGAAATTGCCCTTTCTTTTGGAATGGTCGATTTTTAAATTGTATTCTTATTATTATTTGCATAAGAACGACATTTTTTTTTACATTCATTCTAAGGAGAGATATCTTCTGGAATGAAATATGTATGCTACAGTCAATGTGTATAGTACAGGAATTTCATGTACATAGCATTAGAAAACTGAATTAAACCTTTAGCAAACTAAATTAAACTTTCAGCAAACTGAATTAACCTTTTCGCAATTGAAATTAAAGCAAATTGAATTAACATTTTCGCAATTATAATTAAACCTTTCGCACACAAAGATATGGAGGTAAAGTTTAATTCTAATTGCGATTCTAAGGGTTAATTCAGTTTGCGAAAAGGTTAATTCGGCTTGCTAAAAGTTTAATTCAATTTGCTAAAGGTTTAATTCAGTTTGCTAATGCTATAATGACTAGGCTTTCTGTAGAATGGGTAGGCAGGCTATATAATGGCCACGGCACCTTGGCCAAAGTATGAAATAAATTTGTCAACAATTCTATCATTCCTTAAATTCCACTTTTGATATGGATAAGAGGTAAACGTCCCAACCAAACATTTCAGAGTTGATTTAAAAAAAATACCAACTCTTTCAGTCAATGTGGGTGGCGATTTTTTATGGTAATCATCCACGTTAGAAGAAAAACTGCAATTACCTTTAGATTATCACGTGCATATCCAAACATTCAAAACTATTCGGAATAATGAAGATTTTTTTGACAGTAACAAAAATTCACTTGAATTGACAAGATATTTTACATACGACCTAAGAGCCGACAGTCATAATATAGAATGCTTACACAATGTGTGAAATCGTTTACATTTCACGCATTGACCGCCCGTTTTAGTGATTCTATAGAATGACCAGGCATTATATAAAATGACGGATTTCACACATTAACATGTACACTCACACATATATGAAAGAGTGTGAAACTTCAGGAATCATTACTGAATGCCTCAAACCCTATTTCAATGAAGTACATTTTGGAAAATGTTATTTGAGCACTTTTTGGAACCATTGTAACAACTTCAATTACGTTGAGAAAATTTGCATAATTGATGATTAGAAATTGTATTCAAATACCGGATTGGAGCTCTTGAGAAGGGTTGATGAATTGTTTAAAAAGTGGAAAACAAAATCGAACTGCTTACTTGTTAAAATTTCTAAGAAATTAATAGAATCTACTTACGAAATAATATTGTATACCTTAGCGTGGTTACAACTAATCACACGCGGGATAAGGACAAAGTAAATCTTATATTTAGTAGTAATAAACTAACTCATAACTAACTCTAACTTAAGATGGCAGGGCGGATAATTGGCGTGTTTTCGCCATTAATAAAATAAACACCTTTCGTTCGGGGGAAGAGAACAATTTAAACGGATTGTAGATAAGAATGATATCTAAGGCAAGACAACGGTTTGGCGAAGAGTTACTCACGTAGTGGAAACATGAAATCCCTTATTAACTTCAATGGAATCAAACATCGGTATGGAAGTCGAACATTTCGGAAGAGTTGCAGGAAGAGAGAAGCAGTTGTACATGAAGGGACGATAAAGCGATATACATTCATTTCGGTTACAAGTTTGTAAAACAATGTTCGATTTAGACATTTGCTAAAGTCATTTTCCGAAAACGAAAAGGATTTCGCATTAAAAACCTTAATGAACTGAGATTTCAATTTTGGGTCATCGATTTCATGACATGAATCCAAATTTTGGAGCGATTCAAGTTCCCAATCTCTAACCGATAGATCCTCAATTTTCGTTTATTATTTCAATAAAGGTGTGGTAGTTACGACTATTGTTACGTAAGAGAAGATTCATGGAAACGGAATAGACAAAAACAGTTTAAAATTAGATGCAGAAATGATCTGTAGCTGTAGTACCACATTACAGTGAGGCACTGGTATTTTACTGTTATTTGTTATAAAAAATCGTGAAATAGAGAACAGGATATGATGTATCTTAATTTTAGTTTAAAAAATAAAACATCAGGAATTAAGTTGAAAGGTTTTAAGTTTCCCTGAGGCAGTTGACGTATAATTTAAATTGGTTTGTACAGGAGTGTGGTGACGTATTTCTTCCTGTAGCGGTGAGTGGCGCTCAGAACCAGGACCCCGTCTTTGATGGCCAGGGCGTACAAGTGGTTTAGCATCACGTGGTTCGGTTCTGGGAGTACGGTGGGTTCGCCGGATATGGGGATATCCTGGTTCAAAATGATCTGAAGAAGATGAGGAGGGAGGATGGGAGGTCCCGAAGGCTTCTCCCAAGGCTTGGCTACGGGAATGTCCTGTCCATACTCCAGATCTTGGGGGTCCGTCTTGCCTTTTCGGACGGAAGTGCTTTTCGAGTCCATCGCCAGAGCTTGAAACACTTCGAAATCCGTGTTTTTGACGGATATGAGGTTGTTTTTGGTGCCCAGCTCGTTGTCGATGATTTTATGGACGGGATCGTGCTTCCACTCGCCGTCAACGAAAAACTTGTACTGGTGGTCCCCTTCGGGCAAGTCTATGATGGTGACGAAATCTTGGTGGCTCTTCACCATAGGTATGGACTTCCAATTGGTGAAAGTGCCGCTGATCATGACGTCCCTACCGCCACCGTTCCACTTGAAAACTGTAGGAAATACCTTTTCAGTTACCTGAGAACCTTCGGAAACTGTGTTTGATCTCTGGCGAGGGGCGTAACCTCTATCGAACGTGGTGACATCCATTTCTTTGGTGTAGCATGGCCCCTCCTCGTCTTGAGACGACTGATAATCCAACGTACCCTGCCTTTTCTTATCGAAAACGAATAACTGGTTCATGTCTTCGCGCATAGCTGACGTCGGAGTTTGCACATCTAAACTCGCGTTGTTTTTATGTCGATCGCGACCACCGCTTCCCGCATTACCCATTTCGACGTTCGCGGTACACTGCAATCAAAACATCAATGAAACATCCGAGCACGTTGAGCACCGCGCTGTTTTCGAGCCGGACAACGAATGAGGAGATAAGGCGAGGAGTCGCTCACGCCCACCAGGCCAGGCGCTGCGTATGCCTCCCGCACAGCTCTGTCTGGATTGATCTGTACAGAGCTCTAAGTGGCTAACACAAGGGGAGCTACTCAGTGGAGTGCAAAAGGGGTTTTTGTTGATCGATACCCCTCCCACCTGTTCGCCAGACACACTCTCCGACTGAGCTTTCACAACAAAAACGAAAATTTAAACTCCCCCCAGCGTCAATCTTAGAGAACCATATTACTCTTCCAAACAATTTACTACAAACTGCTTATTTACGATTTATGAAGTCTTGATTCAGTCTAAAGAAGAACCTCAACAAGATTTTCTTATTATTAAATCATCAACGTTCCAGATCATTGCGGGGCCACCATCAGGGCAAATTTCATGAGGATATGAAATAAATGTAAACAGTATAAATTTTAAATAATAGAAATAGAGACATCCAAAAAGTACTTCAAATTGACTAGGCTGTAAAGTTCCCTAGTTTTATAACTTCGGAGAATATAAACAATGCTGACAATTATAATTGTAATCAATAAACACTATTGAATAAACATCACTGTTTTAGCAGTCCCATTCAAGGGGAAAAAAACGCTGCAAATTTTTTCACTGGGGTTTATTATTTCAATTGGCTTGCGTTCATGATTTTAATTTCTAATAAGCTTTGGAGTGTGCGTGTTTCACGGGTGATAGAGCGATTATTGAATTTCAAGAGGCACACAAATATGATCAACTAATCAATCCAAATAGGTATTTTGGTTGAGAACCGTGCTCTATGCATAACTCCTGAAATTCAATAATCGCTCTATCACCTGTGAAACACGCACACTCCAAAGCTTAGTCGAAATGCAAATCATGAATAATTGAATAATAAACCCCAGTGAGAGAATTTGCAGCGTTTTTTTAAAGAGCGATTACAATGGAAAAATATTCTATTTGAAAATTTTTAATTTCGTAAGACGGAGCAAGCATATCAGAATGCTTCAACCCGTGTATCGGCTATAAACCCTTTTAGGAGTTCACTCCAGTATCCACATTCACTACATCACTAGGTTACTGCGATCAAAACAAACAAGCAAACAAACAAATTCGTGTGTTTGTTTTGATCGCAGTAACCTAGTGATGTAGTGAATGTGGATGCAAATGTTGGCGCCATAAATCGGGCCATACATCGGGAATGGTTTGAGCTACGGACCAGAGGAAGGGCTCATTCGATTCCTCATGGAAAGTTCTTCAAAATAAGTGCAAATTTAGGCCGCCTTAACTTTTTTTGAGGTTTTTAGGGATTTTACAAAACTTTGACAACCCTTAAAGGGCACTTTAAATTAAGTGAAAGTGCTGGTTAAATAATTGGGGCGTTGTCGGACCAATATTGATTTTTCCGGAAAATTTCAGATTTTTTGCTCCAGCCGTTTGCGAGAAATCCTGCGTACGGACGGAAAATGTATATTGCAGATTTGGATTCTACACCCTTTGAAACGTAAACCATGAAATTTTCAGGGGGGGTTGAAATTTTTGTTTTTTAACAGCGATTACAATGGTTTATTATTGAATAATAAACCAAGAGACATCCAAAAAGTACACGTCAAATTGACTAGGCTGTAAAGTTCCCTCGTATTGTAACTTCGGAGAATATGAACAATGCTGAGAATTATAATAATAATAAACAACAGAAATAATAAACACTATTGATTAAACATCACTGTTTTAGCAGTCCCATGCAAGGAAAAAAAACTTGAAAAATGGTTGAATGATGAATACGTGTACACATAATGAGAGTCGCTGTGGGTTCTTTACTGTCATTTTGGCTAAACCTCAGATTTTAATGGGGAAAACGTCAGTTTGAAGGAAACGCCAGTTAAGGTCACCATATGTGTAGCGGACATTTATGACATTTTCAACAGGATTGAAAGAGTAAATGAGCTTTGATTTGGCGCAGGAAAAGTAGAGATCCTCTACGTATAGAGCAAAATACGGTAAGTTTAAATTTCCTAGGGTTCACGCAGTTTTTGATTTAGTATGTTCAATAAAAACCCATTGTAATCGCATACCAAACATTTTGTATGTTTGGAACAACCCCTGTCATTTTTGGAACAAGGTGTGCAAATGAATGATGTTTTTAAAGGAAAACACCTTGTAGCAGCCAATGTTTTCCTTTAAAAACGTCAACCCTTCATAATGAATATATTCACTCAGCCGGGAATTCATCCCACCAACACCAATATCAAATGAATGATATGAGTTCGAAGCTAAATTGTTCCGTAACAACCCTCTTTTGTTTAGAAGTTGATATTTTCCAATAGCAATGCAATTTAATTGATTCGGAAATTTTCTTAATCGACCTCGGAAACTTTTACAAAGATTAAAGCTCAAATGATCAAGTTCACCGACTTTGCTTGTTCATGTACTTACTAGTTTATTTTATTCTCAATCGTGATTTTAGACGAATAAAATATCGTATTACATTTAAATCAATTATTCGTATTATATTTTTTTAAACACGCGTCTGAATGTCCGAGCCGAAAGCGTTGTGAAATACTAGAAGTAGCGTAAGGGTATTTTGAAGGAATATCACAGAGAGAAAATGAATACGATATTCAGCGTCAGAAAAAATGAATAATTAAAACTACATTTTTCGCGTTAACGAAACACACACGTATTTCCCAACTGTAATATGAATGTGCCAGTTCTCTTTTGTTGAAGTTGCTTTGCGTGAGCATGAACCTGAAGCTTTACAGTGGTCACAGTGTCCTCTGTGTTGCAGGCTAATCGCTTCAGCCCTTGGAAGGGGTGACTACATCATTCCATTGCCTCCACGTTATAACAATCGTCCGCATTTGACAGAAATCAAGAAAATAAGACGTTAATGGGTTATACATTTCTGTATGCGCAATGAACACAATTAATCTTTGACTCACTTACAGAGGATTTTGGCGATTTGAGATTTTTCTTCGATTACCAGAACATTTTGAGTCAATTCAAGACAAGTTTTATGAAATAGAGGGAAATGTGTATGTAGAATTTCTTTTATATTATTTACTCGGACAGTTAAGTCCACGATAAACTCGTATAATGGACTTCGGAAATTTCAAAATTCTCGGAAAAGTATCAAATTGGCAGAAAAAACAATATTGGATGTGATATGGATAGAAAATTCTAAATTTCTAAAATTCAGTCAACTTTTGAAAAAAGAGATTCAACATTTAATTGAGGGAGTATAAATTTATAGTTACTGTCATGAAAAAATTGGGTTGTTGAATAGTGCATATTAAGTAAATATTGTTAACAATTTTTATTCTTCAAAGTTTATTGTCATAAAGTTTGTTAGGTTCCCTAAAGAAGCTCCAACACCTGGGGTGGAAGTGCTCAAGCAGTCGGTCAGCTACGCTACTCATCGATATTCTGCAAGGGGCGCTACCCGAATTTTCTTTTACTTGGAGAACGATTTTATAATAAGTTATTGATTCAAATCATTTTAGATTCATCAGACATCGTGGAAATATAATTAAGGACGTGTAGAGATGGCTGAGGGGAAAACAATTTTTTCAACGCCTAATCCAAGAAATTCTATCAAACAAGGAAGATTTTACCATTTCCCACAACTATAAGAACCTGCTGTAGAACATTTTATGGTTATTTAAAAACATTTCAGTGATATTTACACACGTCTTTGTTGGGAAGAAGAATAATATAACATGTGGTTAACATTAAACCGACCAAGGGCGACCCAGGAGTCGAGGATTATGGGTTTTCCTTACCTTACACCCGTATAAATAACCCCGGATCAGCCCACGAGGATTCATTCAGAACTTTCTCCAGATTCCGTTACGCTGTCCTAAACCTACTCTGCTCTTTTAAAATTTACCCCAGAATGCACAGGTGTCGCAGATGCTCTGCTTGCTCATTACATCTTCAGGTCGTACCTACTTTATTTTATTATTATTTTATTTTTTTATAATTTGGTATTTTTTAGTGATAATTGATTATCCGGATTTTCGATTATCCGGACACAAACTGGTCCCAATTAGTCCGGATAGTCGAAATTCTACTGTACTTATTTATCATCAAAATTGTACTCTTCCAAACTAACCCACCCGTTCCAAATTTTGCAACTCAACCAAATTTTCAACCGTTCAAATTTGATCTCCCCTTAAATTAACCAAAATACAGGGTTTCCCACCAGGTGCCCCCCCCCCCCTCCTAAAATCGTCTAAATGGGATTAAACAAAAAAAAATTTTCCCATGGATCTCAAATATCATATTTGTGCACTCCGTGCAACTGCGCAACCATGTGCAAGTGACAATAACTTTCTTATTTTAAATGAGAACCCCAATTTTCCATGGTAGAATCGGATTCTATATAAAATTTTATGAAAATTTGACCCCTCAACCAATTTGTTTTATTGCGCGCAACCGGTTCAGCGAGCTCGCAAAGTTGCGCAATCCCAAAATTGTCAAATAGTGGATGATGGTGAACTCTAAAGTGTAGCACATGAATTTTCATTGTTTTTTAACGCTGATACACGTGATGTTGATTTGACTCAATTTTTGCGGAATAATGACTGAAATTTGTTTATTTCGCGTCCGTTTTTTTAATTTTAGGCGCCTGTTTTCAAATTGTTACGTGGATCATTTTTTTGAGGTCTGGTTTTAAAATATCAAAATAGGATATTGAAACGCTCTTCAGTGAACAAGTGAAAAATCTCTTAATCTGAGAGTTGAAAGTCGGCAATGATGATTTTTTTCGCAAAATAAACAAATTTCGGTCATTATTCCGCAAAAATTGAGCCAAATCTAGAAATGGATAGCATCACGTGAATCACGTTTCCATTGTTTTTCTAAAGCTGATTCAACTTAAAAGACTTTTTTCGTGTTTCAGTGAACCATTTTATAATCAGGAGTTGTCCGTTTTCTAATTAATAGATGAATTCTGAGCATGGACGGTTCTTGTAATTGAATCAGAAGTCCGGTTGGAATTTCGGGAAGTGAAGTTCATTTTAGTGAGAGGTAGCAACCACCGCCACCAGATCAGGAATGCCAGGAATGCGCAACAGTAAAACTGTTAATTACTCTGATTTGTGTCCAAGTATTTAAAATAGATGTTCTTAGGTATCATCGTACACGTTGGCAAGTTTCTATTTTTGATATTAGTTCGGTTAATCAGAATCTTGGAGTTTGTACATATCCCTTTGAGTATGTAGTTCCCTGACAGATGAATCATGTATTCTAGGAGGTATCAAACAGTGTAGATGTTCATAAACAAATAGTTTTACAACAAATTAAATAAATTCTGACAGAATCTATTCATGCAAGAATCATCATCGTCCTGCAAAAATTTTCTTCTAGCATCATGTTCATAGAATATGCTAACTATGTACCTAATTACACTCATAGTTGACATTTTTGATACTTTTTTCTTCAATTTCCTACATAACTGCACATTCATAATTCCTTTTTCTATCAACTCAATATTTTTATTACTTCAACTAGTTTATAATAGTGTATTACTAGGCATTCCCTACAACTTTTGTAAAATTTTGTACTCAATACGTAGCCAACAAACAGGCTTTTAATTACTGTTATGAAAATGTAGTGTAATATAAAATACGTGCCAGGGTAGAATAATCATCATACTTGATAATGTTCGCGAACCTTTCTTCAGAAATGTGCATGAACAATGACCATTTCAAGATATTACGTTTAAAAACGTAAAAACGCACGTACGTACGTATATTACGTTTGAAACTCTCAGGTGATCGGAAATTGACTAATCATACAGCATTCAAACGCTGCAAATTATTCCACAAAGATTTATCATTTCTGTATAAGATGTATGCGACATAAATAACAACAACACCTTACAAATTCATCTTTACGTAACAAATGTGAATACCTAAATACTTCCCAATTTGCAATGCACTGTACATCTACACAGACATAGAAACCCAGGAATAGAACAATTGGAATTCAACGAGGCAACACATAACAACAAGCTACGCTTCACTGTTCTCAAATAGGGAACAATAGTTGTAATGACTCGAATTCAAACGGAATTTTTGAAAATACAATGTCATTGCAATCATAATAGCTGATTCAACTGTCACAACTTATTGAGCAACTTTTACTGTTTTTCACGGTCGTATTCACATTCATGTTGACGTAGTATTTTTCAGTCCAAGTGTGGATTGAGTGGACCGAGTGAGCTCGTCAGGCAGCTTTCACACTGGTTAGACACGAGACATCAAACCAGAAGACACGCGACTTCAAACATTAGACAAGTCCTCTCACACACAAAAGGCAGTTCAGCCATCTTGTCGATAGTGAGTCGAAAATGGGTTCTTCAACAGATGATGGGTTAGTAAACGGTGTGGCTTTAAGGAGAAGGAGGCTTCAAAGGACTCGACTGTGGGTTCATCCCTACTGGCGGAATGCGGAGGACCACAGCCCGTATGTGTTGTCCGAAGAACTTTTATCCCATCCACGGAAGTTCCAAGCCTACTTTTTAAATGGAAATGCCAACTTGTGAGAAGTTGTTCGATTTAATGGAACCAGTTGTTCGTAAGAAGGATTCCAAGTTTAGAAAAACTGTGACTGCGGAAGAACGGTTTCTGAATTCCTCAGGATAGTAGTTACACATAAACCGACTAGGGGCGCGTGTTTTGAGAGTCTGGCACCAGGGGACGCCTGCCATTACGGATAATACTAACCCACAATGCCATTAGGCCTGCCCGTCTGATGTCTCCTGTCTAACCAGTGTGAAAGCCGCCTTAAATTAATTGAAAGCATGTCCATCACTAACAAACGTAAAAGCATCAGTGTTATTTCGAGAGTTTTCGATAATCTGAGTATTCCAATATTGCGGATTGCGAAAACTCAGTCCCTTCACTGATTTTTCACCCAAATTTCGGGAACTTTGATTCAACAGTTTTGAAGGAAAGCGCCGAATTTGATTTTTGGTTTCCAATCACCTTGAAACGGAACCCAACCAATGAAGGCAACAACAATTTTTTTTCTTGGTCGATTACAAAGAATCATTATTGACAATAATGAACCAAATCGAATTTAGGAAATCATACTTAAAATTAAGTATGCAAATTTGTATGCCAAACCCGGTTGTAGATGCAAAGCTTCTAGCTTGATGATATACGAAAACTGGCTTTATGATTTGGTGAATCAACACCTTTCATTACTAGATATGCTGAACTTAGTGACTATAGATCGGATCAAGTTTACAATGAAATCGCTATTATGTTCCAAGTCAGAATTCAGATTTGAAAAGTAACTCGAAACAACACAATTTGTTATTCAATAGCTATTGGGGTAACCGCTAGATATACATTCTGATCCAGTCATAGTTCATAGATTTTTGTTGTTTTTGAAATGCATTGATGGTTTATGATGGCTATGTGCGATATGAAGGTACAAAGATAGATATTGAACTGTTATACAAAGGAACTTGTGGAGGAAGGCTATCATGTTCCAAGTCAGAATTCAAATATTGAACTGTTATCAGATATACATTCTGATTCAAAGAGATTTTTGTTGTTTTTGAAATAGATTTAGATCATTGTTTATGAAGGCTATGTGCGATATGAAGGTACCTACAAAGGAGGCAAATATTGAACTGTTATCAGGTTTAAAGAGAATTAACATGATTAGCACGAATCCACTTGTGTAGGAACGGAAGAAGTGGAACTTGTGGAGGAAGATCAAGTTTACTGTGGAATCGCTATCATGTTCCAAGTCATAATTCAGATTTGAAAGAAACTCGAAACAACAAAATTTGTTATTTAATAGCTATTGGGGTAACCACTAGATATATGTTCTGATCCAATCAAAGTTCACAGATTTGTGTTGTTTTTGAAATAGATTTAGATCATTGTTTATGATGGCTATGTGCGATATGAAGGTACCTGTAAAGGATGCTAATTTTGAACTGATATCAGGTTTAAAGAGAATCTACCATGATTAGCACGAATCCACTTGTATAGGAACGGAGGTACGAGTTTATTATAACAATAATGGTACTAATTGGATTGTAAATTTTGTAGTACCAATCTCATTACACTCTTCACAGTTTTACCAATGGAATGTAACATGTTCGGTTAACCCACCGTTTTTACGTGAGGTTTGGAGGCTTGAAATTGCCCAGCAGTTATTCCACTGACAGGAATGACGATAAATTTCTTATAGCGGCAATAAAACATGTCGAGGGATCGGTCGGATCACCATCCCTCCAACCCGCGGTTAGATTTACAACTTACCGTGATCAACATGTAGTTGCTCTCTTTGATGGCACCGCAGCAGCCGAAGAACGCCACGACGAATATGAAAATCCCGACCACAATGAAAATGAGAGGCAGGGAGAAAAGCTTGTCTCCGATAAACACGGAATAGTTCGAATACATTTCGTGTATCATGATGCCGACTGATAAGATCACGATGCCGGAAATCTGCAAACCAGTAAGAATAATCCAGTGAGAATACAGAAGTTTAGACACCACATTATTCGACAATAAAACTTGACAGTATGAAATACTCACGGCAAAAAGCAAATTGAAGAGAAATAACAAATACTTGATGCAGCTCATCACGATCGAATCCATGGTTGCGGCCTAAACTATGGACGAGTAACAGAAAGATTTTATGAAATTTTCCGTACGCTTGAATGTACCGTAACCTATAAACCGCGTTACACTACCTCTAAAACCAATGTACAAATTATTAACAACTATTTAAGGAAGAGATCGATTAGAAAACAGTGAGAAACACAAATTGACAAAGGCACGGCCCAGCGATCCAGCGAACATCCCAGAAATTTCGGTAAATAGCCGCAGTGTTGATCGCGTCGAGTTGTTGATGCAAAAAAAAAAAATTGGCAAGGTTGGTAAACTTGTACTTTTTCATCAGCTGTTGACCACAGAGAAGGTATAGATGTGTCCATGGAGGAAGTTTGACAATTGAGGCAGTAAATGTGAGTATTCAATACAACACTGCGCCGGAAACAAAGTCAATATCGTAGTTATGTTGTTGCACCTTTCTCCTTTTGTAAACTCCCAATAATGGCGGAAGTAGTCAATAATTTGTAAACAAAGTTTCGGAGTGATTAGCATTGGCCGAATTGATGTGCGAACAATTTTGCTGCTTTTTTCGGTTGAAATCGGCTCAGGAGGAGATTCACCAACGGGGGAACACCGGAAGTTCTTCGAGGAAAAACGTCTGGACCATTTTCAACACATGTTAAGGTAGGTGTCTCGAAGTCAATTTTCGGTGATGGACGAACTGAGTTTAGAATTTCCGTTCACGAAATTGTGGTTTGACGACGTCCGACGTCGTCGTTCAAATTCCGAGTCGTCTCACGGGTTTTCTGTGGTTTTTTTTCAGATGTAAAGCAGAGCGGATTTTAGACCCAATAAGAGCCGTGAGCGATCACCTGTCAGAGCGGATATACTTGGAATCGAATGAAGACTCGCTCCCCTACTCGGACGGGAGGGCAGGCAGTTCTCTAGTCAGGGCGAAGAAAACGGATCAAGAAGTGTCTTGCAAACTGAATGAAGTCTCCAACATGACGATGAACAATAATCTCATGTTTCGGAGCATGTTTTTCATGAACGACGAGCCCCGCCACTTCCTCGCTCCTCACATCCCGGTCATACCGAACGAGTCCGAGTACTTCCAAAGGAAACAGCAACCCGTATTTCACAAGGAAGGAGTCAATACAGCCAATAATGCGAACACTGCTGGTGAATATCATTTTATTGCATTATTAACTTAAACAATTACACTAGTTTGTAGCTATTCCGTTTTTATTCTTCTTAGATTAGCACTATTTGTCAATACGGAACTGCCCACGTCCAGGAAATGTCATCAATCAAACTCCTTGTCGATTATTTCTTCTTCTGTTGATTTCTTTGAAAGTAATTCAAAGGTACTTGCCAATTTTCGATCAGCAGTTTTGTTAATAATGAACTGCCCATGTCCACGAAAGGTCATGAATCAAACCCCTTGTCGATTAAGTCAAAGGGACTTGCCAATTTTCCAATTTTATCAATGTCCACGAAATGTCATAATTCAAACCCCTTGTCGATTATTTGTTCTTCTGTTGATTTCTTGTAAGGTAATTCAAAGCCACGCCAATTTTCGATCAGCAGTTTTGTTAATAATGAACTGCCCATGTCCACGAAATGTAGTAAATCAAACTCCTTGTCGATTATTTCTTCTTTTGTTGATTTCTTTTAAGGTAATTCAAAGGCACTTGCCAATTTTCGATCAGCAGTGTTGGTTAATCAGGAACTTCCCATGTCCACGAAATGTCATGAATCAAACCTCTTTTTGATTAGGTATTTCTTTTTCTGTTGATTCCTTTGAAGGTAATTCAAAGGCACCTGCCAATCTTGATTAGCAGTATTTGTTAATGAGGAACTACCCATGTCCACGAAATGGCGTGAATCAAACTTGTCGATTATTTCTTCTTCTGTTGATTTCCTTGAAGGTAATTCAAAGGCACTTGCCAATTTTTGATCAGCAGTTTTGTTAAAAATGAACTGCCCATGTCCCCGAAATGTCATAAATCAAACCCCTTGTCGATTATTTCTTCTTCTGTTGATTTCTTTGAAAATAATTCAAAGGCACTTGCCAATTTTCGATCAGCAGTTTTGTTGATAATGAACTGCACATGTCCACGGAAGGTCATAAATCAAACCTCTGGTCGATTATTTCTTCTTCTGTTGATTTCTTTAAAGTAATTTTTCAAAGCCCATGTCCACTGAATGAACTTGTCGATTATTTCTTCTTCTGTTGATTTTTTCGATTCAGCAGCCAATTTTCGATCAGCAGTTTTGTTAATAATGAACTGCCCATGAACTGCCCCACATGTCATGAATCAAACCCCTTGTCGATTATTTGTTCTTCTGTTGATTTCTTTGAAGGTAATTCAAATGCCAAATCAAACCTGCCCATGTCCACGAAATGTTGTCGATTATTTCTTCTTCTGTTGATTTCTTTTAAGGTAATTCAAAGCCACGCCAATTTTCGATCAGCAGTGTTAGTTAATCAGGAACTGCCCATGTACACGAAAGGTCATGAATCAAACCCCTTGTCGATTACTTGTTCTTCTGTTTATTTCTTCAAAGATAAGTCAAAGGCACTTGCCAATTTTCCAATTTTACCAATGTCCACGAAATGTCAAAATTCAAACCCCTTGTCGATTATTTCTGCTTCTGTTGATTTCTTTGAAGGTAATTAAAAGCCACTTGCCAATTTTCGATCAGCAGTATTTGTTAATAATGAACTGCCCATGTCCCCGAAATGTCATAAATCAAACCCCTTGTCGATTATTTCTGTTTCTGTTGATTTCTTCAATGATAATTCAAAGCCACTTGCCAATTTTGATTAGCAGTATTTGTTAATAATGAACTGCCCATGTCCACGAAATGGCGTGTACCAAACAACTTGTCGATTATTTCTTCTTCTGTTGATTTCCTTGAAAGTAATTCAAATGTACTTGCCAATTTTTGATTAGCAGTATTTGTCAATACGGAACGTCCCACGTCCAGGAAATGTCATGAATCAAACCCCTTGTCGATTATTTTTTCTTCTGTTGATTTCTTCAAAGATAATTCAAAGGCACTTGCCAATTTTCCTGCCAATTGCCAAATCTATAAGACTGCGATAACTGAACTGTACATCCAGAGACGATGCTTTCTAGGAACACTCAGATAAATTAAGAACCTAAATGTACCTATAATATAGAATACGGAATTATTCACTTGTGCAACTACCCCTCTTGTCACAGATCACTGATCTATAAGGGGGCTTGTTTCCATGACATTACATTAATTAATATTTTATAAATGTAAATATTTCGGGGAATATATACATCATTATTCATTCATTCATTAGTGTTGATTCCCAAATTTCGTAAACTTAGGTCCAGCAGGAAAAAGCTTCAGACACTGGAAGATTGGATTTTTTTTAATTCGATTTTTGAAATCTTCATATTTTGAAACATGAACAAACAACTTTTGACGGGGGGGGGGGGGGGGGGGGTAAACATTTGTTCTTGGTCAATTACCTGCTGTGAGGTTGATTTGTCATTTGAATTTTAACACACTCCATGCAGTTGCCTGCTTGAGCAGTCATCTCCATATATGCCCAACACAGTATAATTTAATTACACATTGAATGTTTTCAATTCTAATTTAATATAAATACTAATTGTAATTGTGAATGGTTCTCAGGTATAACCCACCAGTTGAACACAGTCGCTTCGCAAACCGTTACGGGAGAGATATCCACCCAAACGGCATCGAAGCCACAACCTGTGAAACAACGGCCGCACACGTGTGAGGAGTGCGGGAAGACTTTCCTCCTCAAGCACCACCTGGCGACGCACATACGAGTTCACACGGGCGAGCGGCCCCACGTCTGCCCGGAGTGCGGCAAAACGTTCGCTCTGAAGCATTGCCTTTCCACCCATCTTCTCCTCCACAGCGCTGACCGCCCCTACAAGTGTAACGAATGCAACAAATCCTTCACTCTTAAACATCACTTGGTAAGCTTTAAAACATCTCTTCTACTATAGATATCTATTGGTGGAGTCTCAGTGTTTATTTACACTCAGCTTCTACCAAATGGTTATTGGTGCTGGCTTGTCGAATCTCCTATTATCACGCCTGATTTGGGAATGGATAACATGAGTAACAATCGATCGAGACATCAGTCGTTATGGAGGGCTTGGTTTATATCAGGGAGTCCAAGGTGGTCTCATAAGAGACCAGTATCTCGCTGGCCATCATCTTCTCAAGTGTACGTGTGCCCATCTTCCCACGTTCAAAATGAGTTTCAACGTCCTCCTTCGCTGACTTTACAGATCCACCCATAATATCATTTCCCTTTCTTTTAAGACATACAAAGATCGAGATGCCTCCTCATATATTTGTTTTCTTAAGTTTCGGGGTGGTGGTATTTTTGTCCACTTTCAAATCTTTTTCACCTGCCATTTCTTCTCTGCCTTTTTTAAAATATATAGGATGTGGACAGGGGAAACAGAATAAAAATTCAAATTGAAAAGATAATCTTTTGGATATCAATTCTTACTGCCCACCACAATCCTCGTATTGAATTCCTTCTCATCATATTAGTTTTTTTATGACGAACCAAGAAACTTTCATACTAACAAATCTCTCAACAACTGATTAGAGAATCCACGTAATGGATGGGGCTCTCAAAAATTATGATGCGTTTATAGTATCCTATTGAAGGCTTGTTTCCTGAATGGGGTTTGGTTGAGGGAGAACAGAGGTACTACCTCAACAAAGTTAAATTCCCACAAATCAATGAGGTAACCTATATATTCGTTCACGTCTGTATTATATTGTTGTGGTAACCCTTTCCAAGATGTTATAGCACCAGCTGCCCAGATTACTACAAACGAATATTGGCACAGTCCTCTCTGGAAATTGAAACAAATTTAATGGTTGGACAAAATGAAAAACCTTGATGGTAGGTTGGATCAAGAGCTACCTACATATTACGAATAGATATGGAAAAGAGAGTTTTCTGTAGGCATTACATAAAAAAAACTATCGTTCTCACAATATTGCAGGTATATTTCTTGGGTACCAACATAAGAGGGTCATCCAGAAACTAAGGTTACAAATTCCATGGTGCAATAAGCACCCTTTTTGCCCGCATCAATCCGTTACGAAATTCGTTGACAACAGCTTACTCCGTAACCTTTGGAACGGATTTGACCAGTTTCGCTCACCTACATGGCCAAGTGCAAACAAAGATGTGGCGGTCATCAAGTTCCTCACTTTACGTCGCGAATCTGCCTCTGAAATCCATCGTCAGCTTGTGGAAACTTATGGACCTGAGGTAATGTCCCGTCAGCATGTTTTCAAGTGGGTTAGGCTTTTTAAGGAAGGTCGCACCGACACACACAACGAAGAAAGGAGTGGGAGGCCAACTCTCACAGAAAAGGGGTGTTGTTGGTGGATTTCATGGTCAGGGGAACCACCATTAATGCTGATCGTATTGTGGACCCTAAAAATTGAGGAAAAAAATCAATGCAAAAGGAGGGTCTTAGAATGCTAAGTCTGGTGTGTTCCTTCTTCACGACAAAGCCAGACCCCACACTGCTCGCCAGACCCAGGACCTGCTTGTGTCGTTTGAATGGGATGTTGTGACCCATCCACCATATTCATCGGACTTGGCGCTTTCGGACTTCCACCTTTTCACCAAATTGAAGGAGTTCTTGGGTGGAAAACGAGGAGGTGAAGGAAACTGTCGAGTAGTGGTTTTTGAAGTTGGAGCGAAGTATGTATGACGAGGGCATAAAACAGCTGGTGCCCAGGCTGAAGATATGTGTTGAAGTTGGTGGCGATTATGTAGTAAAATAAGGACATATTTTGCTACATTAACTCAAAATTTGAATAAAATATATGAATTTTCCGATTTTTACCAGCAGTTGTAACCTTGTTTCTGGATGACCCTGTACATGTAGTAAAGATAAAACTTGTATTATTGAAGTTTTTATTGTTGTTTTGTTTTATGGCACTATGGAATGCAAGTTTCATGGTTCTTGAGGGATTCGGTCTTAGAATGGTCTGGAACGGATTTGTATCAGTTATTTTTGTTCACGTTTGAGAACAACCCTGGATTATTCAGTAATTCTCACCTGTGAAACATGCACACTCCAAAGCTTAGTAGAAATTCAAATCATGAATGCAAGCCAAATGAATAAAATTGAATTAAACCCCATGAATTTGCAGCGTTTTTTAAATGAAGCCTTGCTTCAGAAGTACTTTAAAAACACATAGAACATGGTATTTTACCATTTCGTTATTCAATGCTTGTAAGTGCAAATCCCCTCGTTCATCTGCGCTGTTCAGTGTACCGTTTCGACACAGCAGTGCAAATCTTTTTCTTTCTACAAATCCCCAATTTTATTATTATTTATTTGTTTTTCATAGTCCCCCATCGACACTAAAATCCTTAATTTCTTCTTCCCCCACTAAATTCAGTTAATTGAAATTATTTTTCCAGGTTTAAACTGGAACTCTTGCAGCATGTTTTTGTAACCCTCCCCAATATATTGTATTTTCTTAATTTCTGTTATTTTCCGCTCTTGCATGAATGTATTGTTGATTGTAAATTGGGCTTGCCCGTAAATAAATAGGTGTAATCTATTTTTTACTACGAACGTGTTGATTGTTGGAATCTTGAGGTTTCGAAAAAGCAACAAAGTCATAAAACGGTCAATTTAATGTACCATATTGTTGGTAAAAGATCTCATTGTGCGACTCTTGGTAGTGTCTTTTTGCTAACTAGCTAGGTGCTAGGCTGGTAACGTGATGTTTATGCTGTAGTTATTTGGCTAGTTGTGTCCTTTCCTTTGGAAGGAATGGATATTTTGAAAGATATTAGGTGCGATGAGCTAATCCCAGTCAGTATTTAACCTGTAAATAGAGGTCTGTGAATCTAATAAAAGGTTATCTTGATCACAAATCCATGTCAAATTCGTGTTGAGGGAGTCCTTTTGTGCTAAGGCCCGTGACTCGATATGTGGCTCCCAGTTCCGATCCTGAACACATGTCTTCGAATCCTGACATGTGTGGGACGTTTGCAGTTGTAATGAACAGCTGATCCATGTTGACTCCTCCCCAGGTTACTGAGGCCGGTTGAGGGCATTCGGCCAAGTGAATAGTCCGTAGGATTTTCCCCGAGTCAGGATCTATACGAAGTACCTGGACAAAATGGAACAAAACACATTTAAAAATTATATTGCATTTTAGAGGATTTGTATTTTCTCACCTATAGAAATACCAGTTGATGGTATGAGATTACTACATGTGTATGTAACATAGTGACGAATGAATCTATGTGTGACATGTCATACACGAACGTTTGGCTTCCTTACCTTAGCACCGAATGGGCAAGCTAACCAAAGTTTGTCGTCTACATCCACTGTCATTCCATCTGGTAATCCTGATAGATTGTCTTTTCCGAAATCAACGATGATTTTGTCCAATTCTGTGAATTGAATGTGCATCATTTATAGACAAGTTCAAAGTCCTTATCAGACTAAATTTTGAAAGTTTTCGATTCGATTGTGAGGCAATTGTGGAATATGCTTGTCTACCTTGTGATGGTTAGTTGGCCCTACCCGATCACCTTGGGATATGAATCGGACGCCTTCAAGCGTCTCCTCTGAGTGTGGCGGGCATTACCGCATCCAGCATAATGGAAGGGGCAACTACACCATTCCATCACCTCACAACCTCTCTATCAAGAAAGTAGGTTAGTTACCTTCCTACCAGACACGGTTTTGTAACTCAATGACTGTTTCAGCCAATACTTCCTGAACTAGAGTCATTGAGGATCCGTCCTGTTTCTACTTGATTCATTAATATCTCCTATTGACTAAGGAGCATTGGTTCTCTGCTAGCAAAACTATTTGAGTAAGTAGCTTAACTAAGGTTGCCAATATGGGTTTACAAGTTGAGTTTCAATCCATACTACATTTCGCTCACGTAATCGTACTGATTCGTCAAAATAGTGTGTTTTATGGCCAGAGTGTGATAATTCTTGGTTAAATAATGTTTTCACCTCCCCCCGTACACACAGTTCTCTTCTTCTAATTCTCCTAAGGTTGGTACGAATACAACTTTCTTATATACCTATAATAAAATACGAACAACTATCAATTATTAAAATCAACTTACTGCATGACCCTGCGTGAAGGTCATATTGGCTCACTGTTTTCTTCATTGTGTCAACCAAATATAGTTTCTTTCCGTTTCGAGAAAATCCTATTCCATTAGAAAGGCAGACGTTCGTTACTTGTTTCGATAAACCCTTAGATTTTGTAAAGCTGTACAAACTGGAATTCCCTGCGTAGTAGTCACTTGCCTTAGTTCCTGCCGACACATTATTTCTTGAAGGTCAAACCTTGAATCTACGTTGTTAAAAAAAAACAGCATTTTGTATTGTTTTACTGCTGTCAATTCTCTCAAGCATATAATATAAATAATTTGTACAAATGATGAAAACTTAGCGTTTTGATTAATTTTTGATTGAGTTACTAACTCCCTGTAGACAAGAAGCAAGTACAAAATGTAAATTTTACCAAACCATAGGCGACCTTCTGCATCACAAATAGCATCATTGACTTTACTATCTGGTAGTTCTTGATCTGATAAGTCAAGTAGCACCTCCTTCTTCAGTATCTGATTTGCGTCTGTGTCCCATTTGATGTGGAGGATTTGCAGTTTGCTCCCGACAATGAATTCATTCGGTCTTCCTCTTACTGGTATTATGAAGGATGCGTGATCCCCTGGAAATATAAGTTTACGGTTATGGAATGGCTACATTCTCTGGAGTATTGAATCAGCATTTTGACTGTCCCGTTATAATTCTGGAAGTTTTGGATAACAGTTGGAATGGAGGGAAGCATATAAGCGTTTGTGCCTACTCATATTGCTCCGTCAGATTGAACCTGATATGTTTGGGATTGAACCAGAGTGGAATGGACGTTTTCATATGTACTCTATTGTTCTTACCAATCTTGTGGTAGATCGTGTCGTTTGTTGCTGGGTTGTGCTTGATTATCTCACCGTCGCCATAGTCGACCATGTAGAGCACCTGGGATTTGGAATCCCAGTAAGGGCCTTCTCCCACGTGACGAGTACTGATACTTGCTATGCGCTCTACCACTGGCTCCATTGTTATTGATTTCTTACACCTGAAAATCGTAAGACGACATTTATAAATGGGCTCTACCGAGTGGTCGATATCTCTCTCCTGGGGCTAGATCTTTTCTGAATAAGTAATTTCTACAACAACAGGCTGTACGTTAAATATCAAGGCTGAACAGTCTTTAAATTTTCCATAGGCTGTGTTTGTCCTTCTCAGTTCAAATTGTGGAGACTCACATCAATTGTTTGGTACTTGTCAATTATCAATTTAATATACCCCGGCTTGGTAGGGGACATGAAGGTCCATGGCGTGTGGGACCGTGAGAGACCTGCGTTTTTCGATACCCACGTTATAAACGCTGACGCAGTCTCTTACTCCTCCATGGACTGGCCTACCGTCTCCCGGCATGCAGCCCAAGCCAAACACGCAAAATACGATAGAGTCGCTGAAGACCTGGGAGGGTCTTTCACGCCACTCGTCATTTCATGCAATGGCGCATTACATAAAGAGTATGAAGCGTTTCACAAAAACGTTTCCTTACGCCTCTCCAACAAGTGGTCGAAATCCTACTCCCAGGGATGATGTGGGCACGAGTGAAAACTCAATTCTCAGTTCATCGAGCAGTTTCCATGAGGCTAAGGGGCCCGAGGAAACACGTACGAGGACTTGGACTGGAGGACGGAGCAGCAATTTGGCTACCAGAAAAATGAAATCACACACACACACAGTTAGGAAAAAAAGAAAATCAGATTAGTTTGGCAAAATCAATGTGAATTTTTTTGCAAATTATCAAATTGAAAATTTTGGCAAAGTAATTTGAACCTTTGGCACAAATCAATTTTCATATTTTTGGCATCTCAATTTAAACTTTCGGCGACTCAATTTCAACTTTCGGCATACCAATTCGAGCTTTTGGCAAATCAATTTATACTTTTCACAACCCCAACTAATCCAACATTCCACCCCATATAATGATCAATAAACGTTTTTTCTCTCTCATTTAATATACTCCTTGGAGGAGAGTGTAGTGTGCTTGACTTCCACATTACTTAACCAGGCCACCGCTTTTAAATAATTTAAAAATAAATATATATTAACTAGGAAAACAATTATGGTTTTCCTAGTTAATATATATTTATTTTACGGGAAAACATTTTTCTAGTAAATTGGGGATAGGTCAATGGTTTTTAGCAAAAAATCGTAGAAAATGAAGCTATTGCAAAACTCTAGAAATGTTGGAATAAAAATTTGCGGAAAATTTCTTTCAAACATTCTGAAATTATTGCTGGAGTGAGTGAGAGAGAGAGAGAGAGAGAGATTTTTTTTTAACGAATGGGAGGAGAGACAAAATCAAACTAGGATCTATTGTGACGCTGTCCCTAATTCTAGTTATAATGATCAAAAACCTTTTTAATAACTAGGATCTATTGTCTGTCCCTAATTTTAGTTCAAAACCTTTTTAATAACCTCTTTTTTCACAAAGTGTAGGAGGTTTTCAGGCGTTTCCAAGGCAATATCAGTGGGTTGTCAGGACACCCTTCCCGACATGCCGGAATCTAGTTGATGCAACAGCAGGACAGTTGCAGAGGATGCGTTCTGCTGTTTTCGCCTCTTCGCAGCAGAGACGGCATTCTACTGCCCTGGCCTTACGCATTTTGTTTTGGTGGTACTTTAGGGGGCAATTGCCAGTGAGAAGACCCACAAGTTTGCAAAGGTCTTTGCGCCTCAATGATAGAAGGGCTTTTGCGCGTTTCCTTGAAATAGAAAGGAACCGCTTGGCTTGCCTCTGCTTAGGAGTGTTATGCCAGTATTTTGTACGTGTTTTGTCCTCCCATTTCTGAACCTGTTGAGTTATGTAACTCTTGGTAACCCCTAGTTGGGGTTCAGGTCCAATTGGGTTGGACCCTTTTCAGCAAGGCGATCAGCTTACTCATTGCCATCTATTCCCTCATGACCCGGTACCCATAGCAACACCAATTTGTTGCCCCCGGGCCACAGCCTTGAGGGAGTTGAGGCAACTCCAAGTCACTTTTGAAGTTACTGAGAAGGCACCTCTTGTATTAAGCTTATCGAAGTTTGGCTGTAGTTTCTGTAAAGGTTGCGTTTTTCAAAAAATTGGTTTCAACAATAATATGAATTGCAATTTTTGGATTCATAGCTTTGTTATAGTAGGTACTGAAACCGTAAATCACTTTCGCATCAAACGATTTTGAACAAAGAAAATAATTTTTTAGACCTTTTTTAGAGAGAATAGTTTTACTCATGTGCAGGAATCAAGTAAGTAGGTACTCATTAATAAATCGAAAATAAAATAATATAAAAAAATGAAATGGCTCACTGAGGTTGTTTGTGAAACACTCTACCGTGGACTTTTCTCGTCTGTGAAACGACTGTGCATTCCGGATAAGAACGTGTCAGTTCTTGCAATTTATTAGAATTTGGTTGGGTGGAGGGGAAGTGAACTGGAGCAATTAGATTCAATAAATTACTGTTAATAACCACTTGAGAATTGAAAAGGTAGACGTTAAAAGTGCTTGCATGTTCTGTTACCTGTAATAATAGAGATAATATTCCCTTGAATAGTTTCCCATATCGGCGCTTGAGTGTAGTGGTTACTCGAACTAAAATGTGATCCTTACCTTAATCGCCGTACTCTAAATTTCCCGGTATACTATCACGGGATGATTAACTGCACTGAGCTGACGATGGCAATTAAAATGAGCCTGACGCTATCAGTTGGTTGTCAAGTTCATGATTTGAATTTCTACTATTCATTTGGAGTGTGCGTGTTTCACAGGTGATGGAGCGATTATTGAATTTCAGGAGATATGCATAGAGCACGTAAATCTGTTCTCAACCAAAATACCTATTTGGATTGATCAGTTGATCATATTTGTGTGCCTCCTGAAATTCAATAATCGGATTGTGAAATTCGCACACTCCAAAGCTTAGTAGAAATTCAAATCATGAAAGCAAGCCAATTGAAGAATAAACCCCAGTGAAAGAATTTGCAGCGTTTCATGCATATCAGAATGCTTCAACCCGTGTATCGGATACAAAGCCTTTTGGGAGTTCACTCCAGTATCCACATTACTACATCACTACATTACTAGGTTACTGATATCAAAACAAAAACAATAAAAGAACAAAATAACGCAAATGTTGTCACCATAAATCGGGCCAACCTACGGTTTGACCTACGGACCTGGGGAAGGGCTCATTCGATCCCTCGTGGAGTGTTCTTCAAAAAGAGTCCAAATTTTGGCCGCCTTGACTTTTTTTGAGGTTTTTAGGGATTTTACAAAACTTTGACAACCCTTAGAGGGCAATTAAATTAAGTGAAGAGCTGGCTCAAGAACGGAGCGTCGTCGGACCAAGATGGATTTTTCGAAATTTCAGATTTTGCTCCAGCCGTTTCGGAGATATCTGTGCGTACGGCGGATTGGACGGAAAATGTTTTATTCAGATTCAGATTCTACACCCTTTGAAACGTAAACCATGAAATTTTCAGGGAGGGGTTAGAATTTTTTTTCGATTAGTCCCGATTGCAATGGTTTATTATTGAATAATAAACCAAAAACTGCGATGTTGTCACCTTGGGACATCGAGAATGGTTTGACCTAGGGACGGGGAAGGGCTCATTCGATTCCTCATGGTATGTTCTTCAAATAAGTAAATATTTATTTCCGATTGATTGTTTGGAGTTTATTAAAAATTTTACAAAACTTTTACAGCCCTTATTTTTTTTTTTTTTTTGCAAAGCACTTTGAATTGCATTTTTGAGCATCGCGCTGGTTCAATCGAATTGGGGCGTCGTCGGACCAAGATGTTTTTTTCAAATGGAAAATTTCAGAATCTTTTGCTCCAGCCGTTTATGAGATATCGTGCGTACGGCGTACGGCGGACGGACGGAAAAATTTTTATTGCAGATTCGGATTCTAGACCCTTTGAAACGTAAACCATGAAATTTTCAATCGGGGTTAGAATTTTTTTCTTCCAAAGCGATTACAATGGTTTATTATTGAATAATAAACCAAAAGAAACGGTTATCCTTAACATAATATCGATATTATTGAAATATCATCGTCATTATTATTATATTATCGATTCCCATTCATATTTTCAACATTGAAACTCCCTTAAGGCCAGGGAGGAAAACATCTCCTGCTGTCTTATCAACTTGGACTAGATAGAAATCTGGTTAATGGTTTTGTGGTTTACGAACTCCCATATAAAGGTTTGCCTAATATTAACCAACTACAACGAGTTGTTGAAAAGTACTGCAATTAGGTTATCGAAAACAAATTATAATCAAATAAAGGAACAAACCTCTGCTATCCTGTCAAACTGGACTGTATCAAAATCTGGTTAATGGTTTCTGTGGTTTACGTGGTTCCATGTACAGTTTTGGCATTAGCCACGGGCGAAAACCCCTCTCTACGGTGCTTTCATTGGGTTTGACTTGGGTCTCTTGCGGGTGCGGTTGCTGTCAGAAAGAGCATTTTCTACATTTAAACTCTACTTCCTTAAGACCAGTGAGGAAAAACATGTCTGCTATCCTATCGAACTGGACTAGATTGTAATCTGGTTAATGGCTTCTGCGGTTTACGTAGTTGCATGTAGAGGTTTGCATAAGACTGAACCAAACAACAATAAGTGGTTCAAAATTGCTGCAACAGGGTTAAGGAAAACAAATTACAGTCGTAGTGTGTTTCAGCAACTATATATACATCACATAATTTTGTGACTCATGAAGGTGGTAAATATTGATAATGGTTCATACATTGCAGGATATTCATTTTTTATTATAGATTGTACATGTGTCCAGTATTCATTGTATTTCGGGGCATCAGTTGGACATATCATCGGAATGTGCTCTGGGTTTTCATATTCGGCACCGCAGTTGAGGCAAAGGGATGAACCAGATTGTCCGATTTTCTGTAGATATGCCAAAACAGTGTCCATGATTTGATCAAAATGAGCTACTGTCAGTATAGATTTTCTATCCAACTCGAACTGAAAAAAACCATGGTTTCACATGAACGCCAGGGTTTTCTTGGCGACATCTCATGCCAGTGGGTTTCTGTTGATTGTGGTTTACGATTGACTTCATGATAGTACAACTGTTGAAGGCAGGTTCAAACTGTATGCTGTAAAGGTCTCTGGTCGTATTCTCCGAAATTCGTGTTCATTCACAACTCCTTTTGGGTAACGGAATGGAATTCAGTAGTAAACAGTTATTTTGTTCACAAATCCATGTTAAATTCGTGGTGGAGGAGTCCTTTTGTGCCGAGGCCCGTGACTCGGTATGTGGCTCCAAGTTCCGATCCAACGCACGTGTGCTCGTACCCCGGCATGTTCGGGATGTTCGCTGTTGTGATGAACAGCTGATCCATGTTGGCTCCTCCCCAAGCGACTGAGGTTGGCTGAGGGGCTTCGGCAAAGTGAATTGTCTGCAGGATTTTCCCAGAGTCAGGATCTACGCGAAGTACCTGGACAATAGTAAACGAACGGTCTTTACAATTAAAGTGCATGTTAAAAGGCAGAGTCGCATTTTTTGACCAATCGGAATACCAATTGCTCATTTGAAATCAATAATTTGTGAATAACCTACTAAGAATGAAATTGACATATTTATGAACATTACTCTTCTTTACCTTAGCACCGAATACGCAAGCCACCCATAATTTGCCATCCACATCTACGGTCATCCCATCTGGTAGTCCATCCAGATTATCTTTTTCAAAATGAACCACTATTTTGTCCAATTCTGAAAGAAAAAAAAACACACTTCACATTTTTTATTAATTTCTCCAATCGTTACACATTGTACTGCATTCCAGTGTAGAGATTCGGTTTTAATGTGATGGGTTGGTTGTCCGCTTGAGAAAATGTTTAAAAATCCGTGTTAAGAAAGTTTCTGAATTTGTTAATTTGTTTGAAAAAGGCGACAAATTCTTTCACTTTGAATTTCTACTCTTTGGAGTGTGCGTGTTTCACAGGTGATAGAGCGATTATTGAATTTCAGGAGATATGCATAGAGCACTTAAATCGGTTCTCAACCAAAATACCTATTTGGATTGATCAGTTGATCATATTTGTGTGCCTCCTGAAATTCAATAATCGCTCTATCACCTGTGAAACACGCACACTCCAAAGCTTAGTAGAAATTCAAATCATGAATCATTGAATAATAAACCCCAGTGAAAGAATTGCAGCGTTTTTTTCAAGAGCGATTACAATGGAAAAATATTCTATTTGAAAATTTTAAATTTCGTAAGACGGAGCATGCATATCAGAATGCTTCAACCCGTAGCAAACCCTTTTAGGAGTTCACTCCAGTATCCACATTCACTACATCACTAGGTTACTCTGTTGTTTTTGTTTTGATCGCAGTAACCTAGTGATGTAGTGAATGTGGATGCAAATGTTGGCACCATAAATCGGGCCATACATCGGAGAGCTACGGACCTGGGGAGGGGCTCATTCGATTCCTCATGGAAAGTTCTTCCCAAAAAAGTCCAAATTTGACTTGACTTTTTTTGAGGTTTTTAGGGATTTTACAAAACTTCGACAACTCTTAAAGGGCACTTTAAATTAAGTGAGAGAGCTGGCTAAAAAATTGGGTCGTTGTCGGACCAACATGGATTTTTCCTGAAAAATTCAGATTTTTTGCTCCAGCCGTTTGGGAGAAATCGCGCTTCGGGCGTACGGCGGACGGACGGAAAAATGTTTTTTGGGAAAAAAACCATGAAATTTTCAGGGGGGTTAGAATTTTTTTCTGGACCGATTACAATGGTTTATTATTGAATAATAAACCAAAATGCATTGTTTCTCGTGTCATTGTGAGGTTTGGGGGTTCAATTTTAGGTTCCGAAATTGCGAATATTTGCTATGATTGAATGTCTACGGATTTAAAACCTATCTCAGTCGATTTTTTTCAAAAATTACTGTTGAACTGTCACCCTACTTGCCTATTGCCAGTAAAAAACCTCGAAACCCCATGTTTTTGAACAATTTTTGGGCCATAGCATAGTATAGCAGGTGATGTGATCGGGTTGGCAAGAAGTTAGGACCAGCTAAACCCCAAGTGGAGTCAACGTGCGAAAGAACGAATCCTTTACATCGATTCTAAGGCATGTTATGGGCCGGACGGACATTGCAGTAGCAGATTCGGAATGTACTCACCTTTAAAAGTAAAATGACAAAATTTGGAGGTTAATTAAAAGAAATTTGCTATACGGTTACAATGACTTATTATTGATGATAATAAACCAAAAACTTAACCTATGAAAAAGAACAAAATGGAAGAACATATTTGGCTGGACTTGAAACTGAGTGTCAATAAAATTGGCTGTATATTACGGGAATTCATCTTATCGATCTTAACGTGTGGAAAGTGGATATTATTCGTTGTATTAAGACTTGTTGCGGTTGCTGTTATAAGGGTATTTGGATGTTACATGGTGTCATCAGTGCTATCATTGTGATCCAAATTCCGTGCTCTCTTGCACTTCGTTGGATAGAGGTAGATCCCCATTGGCTATTTACTGATTAAATTATCTAGGTTATTCCTCCAAGTGATTATATTCTTATCTCTCCAATTCCACTGAAGGTAAATTGGACTGCAAGCTGATATTTCTTCTTATTATTAAATCAATTACCGTCACCATAGAAACTTACTGCAAGATCCGTTAGTGACATCATATTGGCTCACGGTTTTCTTTATGGTGTCAATGAAGAACAGTTTCTTTCCATCTGAAGAGAATCCGAGGCCGTTTGCAAGGATAACGTTAGATAATTGCTTCACCAAACCTTTTGATTTTGTGAAGCTGTACATATTGCCGTTCTCCTTCTTGAAATCTTTATCCAGAGTTCCTGTAAACATACAATTTTATGAGAAAAACTCTCTGAAACTATCTTTGAAAACTCTTGTACTCCTCATTAATAGTTTGTCTTCGTATCATGATGGCTTATATGGCTGAGTCTTGAACAGTTCAGAACTGACCATACGTTTGTCTCAAATCTCGTTCGGTAGTGATACCCCGCTATTTATTTTAAATCACTCAATGTGGCTAGCAGAATGTCGACTTTCTTCCCTGAACGCTCAATATGTTTCAAGCGTCTGTACTTGAACTCATATCAGCCCACCTGATAACCAGAAAAGGTCTCTTGGACTCATAAAAGGTCATCTGTATTGAATATGTTTGGGATTCATTGCCGTTCAGAGTCTGTTGAACCAGTTCAAGCATTCCTTTTGAACTCGCCGGACGGCATCACATTAACGATTTGGAGTTATATGCCAATCGGCTTATCATTCTCGTATATAATACAACTGTACAGAGAGAACGAATGATGACCAAAATGATCGCCCATACTAGTCTCTGAGAAACAGAAAAATCGTAGTTTTTCAAATTGCATGGATTATGTTTGTTTAAATTGCAAAAATATGTCTAGAAACGTGGTTTTTGCTTCCGAGTCTACCAAGGTAGCAGAAGCATTGTTTTCACTTTCGGAATGTGAAAATTTTTTTGTCTCCAAAATCGAAAATTCCACTCGCATTTTGCGTTTCAGACCTTTCTGAACAATTTTGGTTCCGTGTCTGTCTGTGTGTCTGTCTGTCAGCAAATCCTTGTTACGGGCAAAACTACACGAAGTTATAGTCCGATTTTGATGAAATTTTCAGGAATTGTGCGGGTTGGGGTGTAGATGGTCCCCTATAGGTTTCATGACACCCGAATCAATAGTAGCCTCTGCGCATGCGCGAACGTTAAATCCTTGTTACGCGCATAAATCCGGGAGTTGTTGACCAATTTTGATGAAATTTTCAGGGACTGTTCGGTTTGATGTGTAGATGGTCCCCTATGAGTTTCATGACCTCCGGATCAATAGTAGTCTCTGTGCATGTGCAAACGTTAAATCCTGCCACAAGCATAACTCCGGTTTGGGAGTTCTTGACCGATTTCGATGAAATTTTCAGGGATTGTTCGGACTGATGTAAAGATGGTCCTCGTGAGTAATAAAGAGAAAATAAAGTTTTAGCCTCGAGCTTGGATCGAACCATATTGAACCATGATTGAACGATGCATATATTTTATTTTTCGAAATGCTATAATGTCAATTTATCACTTTATTTATCGATCCATTCAGCGTCAATTTGTCAACTGTCAATTTATATATTTTAGCCTCGATGGTCCGTTTCATTCATATCAAACTCAGCTTATGGGTATATTCACATCTCTATACTTAGAATTGATATCTGCTATGTCGCCTGTTCTATTCGACGTTATTATGAGATTAAATAAAAGCATTCTCCGATTCTCTGCAGAGAGCAAAGCACAATGATTAAATGTTCAAGTCCTAGCCTAGAATGTTCTTTTCTTTTATATCAAACGTCATGTTATGGATACGAGGAAGCTATGTGCCACACCCACTTGTTTCTGTTTGCTCCGCATCCAATAAGTTCGGACCACCCTCTGTCGTCTGGACAGTCGCGATTTGATGGCGCGATGGCACGGTACGTCAGAAGGGGTTGGCATGTGAAGCCCGAAGGGAGTGTTCCCCTAGTTTTACTTACGTACTTGAACTTCTTTACCTACAGTTTGAAGGCAAAAGTTATTCAGTTGGTACGTTCTTGTAAAATCAGCTCCAAACTTGAGAACCGTTAGAGACTGATTAAGTCCCATTGCAGTTCGTGTTTCCATCCAGAAACCTTTGGCTGGAATTTGAGGTTAGGTCATTACCTCTCAGATGAAATGCAGGTTTGTTGTGAACCCAACATATTGTACATATTACAACCGAATAAACGAGCTCGGAACCAAGCGTGCGGAAGCGACGCCTTCACAAACGACCATTGTGGTCAGGTGACATGGCGTCACTCCCCCGGGTTGTATATAAGCCCTTGGGCCGCAGGCTTGACCCTCCACTCCTTCACACTCATTCAACGTGTTCACGTCTCTCGTCAAACCTACAAACTTTCCCAACAACTCTCTCTTTCCTTACCCAAGATATTCAAAAGTCACGGTTGTTTCATTACTTACCGGCTGGAGAATATCTTTCCTTCTTGCCCACGGGTGCTTGCAAAAGTTTCCGGACCAAGAACACTCCTACATAACCGATTGGGAACTCACGGTTGTTTCATTACTTACCGGGTTCTCAATACACCTCACCAATTAGGAACTCACGGTTGTTTAATTACTTACCGGGTTCTTAATCTCCAAGTATCTTCAAATATTAACTCACGGTTGTTTCATTACTTACCGGGTTAATATTATTCCTGCTACTGTTGCTACGGGTTTCTTTGTATAAAGTTTTCCGGCTCCAGTAGTACAACCTTCTCCTTCACTTTCATCTCACGCCAACCTTTTCCTATATCTAAATTCCAAATTCTTATTGTTTATGAACTTTTCCAATTTCACTATAAACTCAGTTCATAACAAGGTTGAAACCTACATCGAGATGTATACCATCTGTGGTTGTATATTACAAGGGTATAGAAATATCCGTAGGTGGTGACTATCAACAGAAAGTTAAAAACTGATCAGAAAAAACAGAAATGTAAACACTGTTCTGATGCCAATACATACATAATATTTCAGGATATTACGCTCACTTCTTACGAGTCAATCAATATTGAAAAAGATGTGATTTGTGACAACTCAAATCATTGGCGAACGTGGCTCTATTTTTATCTCTCTGTTGTTAAAAACCATAAATATTCAATTTATAGATTACCAAACCATAAACGGCCTTCAGCATCACATTTCGCGTCATTGATTTGATTATTTGGGAGCTCTCTGTCTGATAAGTTTACTAAAACCTCTTTCTCCAGAATTACATTCGAGATTGTATCCCATTTAAGGCGCAAGATCTCCAGCTTGCTTCCTACTATGAATTCGTCGGTTCTTCCTCTTACTGGTATGATGAAGGAAGCGTGATCTCCTGAAAAAAAAAAAAGAGGTATCAGGGGTTGATTAATATTGAATATACGTAGTGTACTCCTCAAGAATTGAACATGTGGGGCTAGAAGGCTTAATATCTGTTGAGGCTCCAGAATGTGACTCTAAACTCTAAAGACTGAGCTAGGAATTGCTCCAAACTTGAACTTGCATGCAGCGAGAGGAGAAAACATCAGATTCAGTGAGACCATTCAATGTTCTAAATTGGTAGATCTAAACAAAGCAGAGAACTAGAATATTACTGTAGCATTTCTAAGTACAGTTAGTATGGAACTGTTGTGAACTGGCCACTGCCCTTTTTGGCTGTATGCACGGCAACAGAACGACTTCGTGATTTTACTCGTAGTTTGGTGTTTAGAGAGCCACCGAGAGAACTTCGGCTGTTAATAGGTGGCAGCCAAATTACTTAAGAGGGCGTATTTTTTTCTTGAAATATGGAACTACAGAGTCGAGCTATAAATCGTGGGCCCGGTGTTGAAAGTAATTGGGTATTTTAGCGTAGAATACGCTTTAGCCATGGACTAACTAGCCGAAAAGTGTCACGCGGGAGTGGAACGAAAAAGGGTATGGTATCCAGGAACGAAAACGGTGACGCGAGACCAATAAACATAAGAATATTTACATCCATGTGTAGTAGTTGCGACAAACCCGTACGAAAAGGGTATGGTATCCAGGAACGAAAAAGGGTATGGTATCCAGGAACGAAAACGGTGACACGAGACCAATAAACATAAGAATATTTACATCCATGTGTAGTAGTTGCGACAAACCCGTTTGAAGTGAGTCATTTTATTTATGTAAATCGGAGTTTCAGTCGTTCGCGAATCGTCCTTCGGTTCGACAATGAACGTTCGATGATCATCGTTGAACGTTCAGCGTTCAATCGAGGCTAAAGCGTATTCTACGTTCCTATACTTGTGGCAGTAGTCTCTAAATAAAAGCAAAAGCTTGCCCCCTGACAAAGCGCGGAGCGCCGAGTTTTTTTATATATTTTTTATTGTTACAACTGTAAGGAATGTAATACATCTAGTAACTTTACTTTAATAAACTTGGTTCACTTTTGGTGGTTCATAGATCGCTATCTACCTCCAAGAAAGAGTTCACTACTACTAGCGATTCATAACTAGGTCCAAGGGTTTGGTCCTCTTCAGTCGTCGCACTTCATCCCTGTTGTCCAGGAGTGAAATGCCTTCGACGTTGATGTGATTGTGGAGCCGATATTCGTGATCCGCAGCCCTTTTTACATTTTATGTCTTTACTTTGCTACATAAACTCGAAAATGTAACGCGGACAGCGTCACGAAAATATTTCTGATGGTTTTCGCTTACAACCGATTCGTTGCTACGGATCATTATCTTCGACATTTGTGATCGTACAAAACTCGTTCATCACTCATTTGAAAGCGTACTTAATCTTGTTACGTTAACCCCTGGACATTTGGAACCTCGTGAACCTCATATTGTTTACCAAACGATGGAACCATTACATCGCAACCATAAACGAACACAATCTAACGTAGTTATCATTGGTCCTACAAAACGTCACTCGTTGGAACTAGTGCGCGAATATCGTTTACGCAAAAAGCTGCTTATGAATACTACATTATCCACAAATGAAATTGAAATTGGCGAGGTGTGATACATTTATCGAGACGCCTCATTCTCTCGCGGACGTTGAATTTGATAAGCGTTTTACATCAAAACTGGCCTCCAGTACGTGGTGTGTGTGCGGGAGGGGGCGCAAAGACATGAAATGTCCCTCGTGGTTGCGTACTTGTACGAAAGCTGTTTTTTTTTTTTTAATTTTTGAAGAGCTTCAAGATTCGGGAAAGAAGAAAGGAATCAAAAATTTCTCCAGGTTTTCCAGGTTTGGCTTGTAGATGCACTCTCCTCCATCGTTCTAGCTCAACTGGTGGCAGTCAACTGGATACGTCTAAACGGTTACTGGAGCCAGTCAGCTGGCCTCCAGTTCTCACAATCAGCTGGTGCCAGTCAGCTGGACTACCAGCTGACCTCGTGTAAACGCGGCTTAAGGGGAAGGTTTTCTTTTACACTTGATAATCCTCTCTACCTGGGATTAGAGGTGTGTAAACACAGGTTACCTGAGAGAGTAGACTCTCTGCAGGTCACTCACTCCAAAGACAAGGTCAGCGGGAGAAGTTCACCAGTTCACTCCGTGAATGAATGCGACCTGCAGGTCGCTCCGAAGCTCACCAGTTCACTCCGCGGATGAATGCGACCCCTGGACCTAGTATACATGAACCTATAGGTGTCTGAACGGATACCATATACCCTCTCTCCAATAACTTTAAAGGAAATAACGAGTTACTCTCTTCAGTAACTCTTAACTGGAAGTTATTGTACCCCACCAGTCGCTGGTTCCTGACCTTACTAAATTGTATTGTATATTTAGTACCCAGTGTGAAGTACAGCTAACTCTCAATATTCCAATGATATTGCCATAAGTTTTATTGGAATAAGCAGTTATTTTAACTGGTTACTACTGGATTGGGATAACTGGATAACTAGTTCAGCCCATCCCTAAAAGAAACCCCAAGATTACTGAGCAGCCTGTCATTGTCAATTCCCTCTGCGGTGTCTTCAAACTTTGCGAGAGAGTTGCGAAGGATTGGCATGTATAGCATTTCCAAGCCAAATGAAATGATTTTTCCAAATCAAATAAAACGTTTTCCAAATCAAATTAAACCTATTGGGCAAATGAGTGAAATGAGGTACCTAGTTAGGTAGGTACCCACTCACATTCAATAGTTAGAAATGTTTCTAACTTACCTACTTGTTTCCTATTCTACTAAGGTAAGATCTAATTTGGTAATCCTATGCCTAATATTAATAGAATTTTCATTTTCTCAAATTCTTTTTAGGATAGGTATAATAACATCTACCTGAAATTGGCAGGGTACCTACCCTCCTCGGAACCTTATTTCACTCATTTTCTCAAAAGGTTTCATTTGATTTGAAAAATGTTTAATTAATTTGGTTCTGAAATGCTATAAATCAGTGGTTCTCAACCTTTTCAGAGCTGCCGCCCCCTTGAGAAGCAGAAAAATTGTTAACGCCCCCTTAACTTAAGAGTCCTGAAAGTATAAGAGAAGAGATGGAGAGGGGTGTCTCTAGAGAACAAAATGAAGAAAGATTTGAATCGATGAAAAATTTTAATTGAAATGCATACACGTTTCAGTGGGATGGTGGAGCTTGGCGCTTCATTGCCAGTTTCTTGACGTCAGGTTCGATGTTAGTGAGATGAAGGCGCAAGTCTCCTCTTTTCTCGATGTCGAGTCGATTTCTCTTTTTTGTTATTAGATCAGTCACACTACTGAATCCCCGCTCAACGAGGTAAGAAGAGGGGAAGGCTATCAAAAATTTCTTGACTGCAGTCCACACTCCAGGATAGAGGTGAATAATGTTTGTTTGAAGCCAAAATTCGGTGATCCTATCACTATCTCCATCCTGGAAGCTGGCTTTCAACGTTTCATTCGTTGAAAGTTCGACCAATTCTTCTTGAATCATAACGTCTGCTGTCTACGTGTGTGTGTGTTTTGTAACGTCATTTACAAAAGGATTTATAATCCATTGAGGAACTTCCAGCGAAAAAATGTCCTCAAAACGTTGAGAAAAGTCCTCATGCAAACAAGACAGGTGTTCACAGTAAACTCCGACGACATCAAACGGTATTTTACTGTCCTTATCCAAATCCGACAGGATTGGAAACTGACTGAAGTCGTTGCGGCCGAAATTCTGCTTCCATAAAATGAATCTTCAACGCCCCCATTTTCCAAAGGTTTCATTTGATTTGAAAAATGTTTAATTTGGTTCGGAAATGCTACAAATAATGGGGCTCGTAGTTATGCCAAGTTGAAAAGTTTTAACATTCGGCCGAATATCAATGTAAATATGATATGCATATTTATGATATGATATGCACTTACCTATTTTTTGGTAGATTGTCTCATTCGTCGCTGGATTGTACTTCATTAAATCGCCGTTACCACAATCCACCATGTACAGCACCTGAGATTTTGGTTCCCAGTGGGGACCCTCTCCAACTATGCGGGGAGTAATATTTGTTATTCGCTCCACAACCGGCGCCATTGTTCTTGATTTCTGCAATTTTAAAACCAATATGCAGTTACCACCATTACTCGTTCAGTTTTCGTGATAAGTCCATAAGTGATTGCTGAACTATTATTAAAATTAAAAAGACTGTTTAGTTCGCGGAATGTCATTTACAAAACTTTTTTTTTTTTTAAATCGGTAATCTATAATTAATATGTAATGTATGTGTTATAGTCAATGTGTGAAATAATTCTACAAGAATGACTAATGACTGTCTATGTATGAAATGCTACCTGTTTCACACAATGACCAGTCATTCTATATAATGACTGTGGCCTCTTAGGGAATGTGTAAAATATCGAGTCAATTCAGGCCAAGTTTTATTACTTCCAACAAATGTTCATTATTCCGAAAAGGTTTATATCTTTAGATAGACGGTAATCTAAACGTAATTGGAGTTTTTTATTCTAAAGTGGATGATTACCGCAAAAGGTCACCTCCCACATTGGCTAAAGAGTAATTATTAAAAAAATCAACAGGAAAATGTATCAATATCAAAAGTGCTATTTAAGTAGTAGCAGAATCGTTGATTTATTTATTTCATACTTTGCCCAAACGTCGTGTGCACTATAACTACATACTCCCTTGCCATGATACATGATGCCTAGTTAATGTGTGCAAGAAGTTTGAAAAATTAGGAAATTACACATATTGACACATATTATATACAGGGTGGAAGCGGGATAAGTGACGGACAATTTTTCTGTTAATCTTCATCAAAAATGTAGCAAAACCCCGCCAACCGTACTCTTCTACCTCAACCCGTTCTTTAGATATATTTTTTAAGGTTTTTTTTTCTCGGAATCCCTTGGTTTTTCACATAAAAACCCACGTTTCTCCACTTTTAAACAACTCTTTCCTACTTTTCACCACATTTTCGGATTCAGCGTGAAATTTCCTTTACGACCAATGCACATTCATCATCATAAACGACCCCTTAAGGACCGCAATCACAGTTCAAACATTGAAAATAATAATAAAAATGCTAGTTTCTGAATTACTTTTATTTTTACTGCACTTCCAAAAAACGTGCTGGAACTTGTCAAACCTCAGGAAAACTTGCACATTTGATCAGCTTTCTCATGGTATGGTCAACTTTGCGATTCCGCGTCGATGTCAGCAGAAATTCCAGTTTGAAGGCGAAAAAACGTTAAGCACTTTCCGGTCTTAGAAGGAGGATATTCATGTTTTCTGTTGCCATGAGTCTATAGGTAAACTACCATTCGCAAGCCAATGTTTCTAGGCTAGTTTAACCTTAAAAGCGAGTTGAGTCGACATAACGTCATGATAGTGTTCAGTTACTTTAAAATCATGGCAGGCATCACAAATGAGGAAGTTCTTTTAACGTGGAGAAACGTGGGTTTTATGTCAAAAAACGTGGTTATCTGAAGAAAAAAACGCTGCAAATTCTTTCATTGGGGTTTATCATTCAATGGGCTTGCGTTCATGATTTGAATTTATACTAAGCTTTGGAGTGTGCGTGTTTCACAAGTGATAGAGCGATTATTGAATTTCAGGAGGTATGCCTAGAGCACGTAAATGCTCTCAACCAAAACACCTATTTGGATCAGTTGGATCAAATAAGATCAGTTGATCATATTTGTGTGCCTCCTGAAATTCAATAATCACTCTATCAATGAAACACGCACAAAAAGTTAGAAATTCAAATCATGAACGCAAGCCAATTGAATAATAAACCCCAGTGAAAGAATTTGCAGCGTTTTTACCGGTGATAGAGCAAGTAATGAATTTGGAGGCACACAAATATGTTCAACTGATCAATCCAAATAGGTATTTTGGTTAACAACCGATTTACATGCTATAATAATAATAAACCCCAGTAATAATATTGAATAATATTTACCTATATATTATCAGCGTTTCACGTTGCATATCAGAATGCTTCAACCCGTGTATCGGCTATAAACTACAAGTTCCACATCGGCTGGTCACGCCGTATCCACATTTCTACCAACTCGACGCTATCGGCATCACTAGGTTACAAACAAACAATAATAAACCAAAAACGCAATGTTTGCAACATAAATCCGTCCATACATGCGCGGTTTTACTAACTCGTCACTTATCCGCTTCCACCCTGTGCATTGTGCACATTGTGTATTACACGTATACAAAGTGCATTACAAAGCAACATAACTGTAATTACAGTTATTAATTTGATATTGAAGACAATTCCCTCTTACGAACACACTGCATGACTTGGACTGTTTATGGCCAAAACCCCTCAAAATTTGTTTGTTTTACCTTTTAAAATCGAAAATGGAATAAAACAAAATTCTCAGGGCTTTTTTTTATTATTCAATAATCATGTGTAATCTCTTGAAAAAAAAAAGTCTAACCTCCCCTGAAAATTTCATGGTTTACGTTTCAAAGGGTGTAGAATTCAAATCTGCAATAAAATTTTTCCGTCCGTCCGCCGTACGCACGATTTCTCCCTAACGGCTGGAGCAAAAAATCTGAAATTTTCAGGAAAAATCCATTTTGGTCCGAAGCGCCCCAATTCTTTAGCCAGCTCTCTCACTTAATTTAAAGTGCCCTTTAAGGGTTGTCAAAGTTTTGTAAAATCCCTAAAAACCTTTAAAAAAAAGTCAAGGCGGCCTAAATTTGGACTCAAACCATTTTTAAAAGAACTTTCCATGAGGAATCGAATGAGCCCCTCCCGAGGTCCGCAGCTCAAACCATTCCCGATGTATGGCCCGATTTATGCTGCCAACATTTGCATCCACATTCACTACATCACTAGGTTACTGCAATCAAAAGAGAAACAACTGCGTTTTTTTTTTTTTTTTCATCGCAGTAACCTAGTGATGTAATGAATGTGGATACTGGAGTGAACTCCTAAAAGGGTTTATAGCCAATCAAGTCAATTCTTGAAGAGTGTAATCAAAGGGCTGCAGTTTAAAACGATATCGAAATGTCAAAAACTTCAGAAGTAACAGTAATGTTTTCATGTTCGTTATTGATGGATTTCCCTTCAATGAATCGAATGAGCCCAGTCTTTTTTTTTTTTTTTTTTTTTTTTTTTTTTTTTTTTTTTTTTTTTTTTTTTTTTTTTTTTTTTTTTTTTTTTTTTGCTTACATCCGTTCACTCGCTTTAAGGGCCAGAACTTTGACAGAAATTCATTAAATTAATCGGTGAGTGTGGTGCTTTGAAACTGTGGTAATCAAAAAGGTAGTGGATATTTATTACAGCGAAGAGAGTACACTATTTATAAAGTTAAAATTAAAATAAAAAGTTTACCTACTGGATCTAATTCGATGACACTAAAAGCAAGGCAATGACTGGGACCTTTTATCGTTTCCAAAAACCACTATCAAGAATTTTTTTTAAAAACGGTGTGAGGGGGGGGGGATCATGAAATAAAGCAATTGGATTCGATAATTCAGGTAGAATCACCTTGTTAGCTATTCCCGTATATGTAGAAGAGATAAGATGCCTGATTAGTTTTCCAGTCAATACTCCTGTTGGTTATCGTTATGTAATGACAAAAAGTTGTCGTTTGTCAAGTACCTTATAATATGAACGTCCCATCGCAACTTGTGCAATTTCCTGAAAGAATTATCGGCCAAAGAAAGGTTTGCCCGTGTTTTTGTTTTGCTTTTGGTTTATTATTCAATAATAAACCATTGTAATCGCTCTTGAAAAAAAAATTGCTAACCCCCCTTGAAAATTTCATGGTTTACGTTTCAAAGGGTGTAGAATCCAAATCTGCAATAAAAAATTTTCCGTCCGTCCGCCGTACGCGCGTTTTTTCCTAAACGGCTGGAACGAAAGATCTGAAATTTTCAGGAAAAATCCATATTGGTCCGACAACGCCCCAATTCTTTAGCCAGCTTTCTCACTTAATTTAAAGTGCCACTTAAGGGTTGTCAAAGTTTTGTAAAATCCCAAAAAATCTCAAAATAAATCAAGGTGGCCTAAATATGGACTTTTTTTTAAAGAACTTTCCATGAGGAATCGAATGAGCCCCTCCCCAGTTCTGTAGCTCAAACCATTCCCGATGTATGACATGATCTTATGCTGCAAATTCTTTCACTGGGGTTTATTATTCAATTTTATAAATAAACTAATTAAGACAAACCCTTAGCGCAATGCTTTCGTGCGGGACTCACAACCACAGGTTCTTGGGTTTGTTTCCCGCATTCAGCAGGAAAATTTTTGCCCCATATG
Source organism: Creontiades dilutus (assembly GCA_031894815.1). NCBI lineage: Eukaryota > Metazoa > Arthropoda > Insecta > Hemiptera > Miridae > Creontiades > Creontiades dilutus. Next base: position 310,144 of record JAVIWC010001957.1, read on the forward strand.
AATATGATATACACACTTGGACACAAGAGAAACATTTTGCCCCTCAAACACCTAGGTCCGAGACAAAACAAAACGCTTTATGTACTTGTCACAAGTGCCATAAAATCATACAACCATAAAAAAAACGCTACAAATTCTTTCAATGGGGTTTATTATTCAATTTTATTCATTTGGCTTGATTCATGATTTGAATTTCTACTAAGCTTTGGAGTGTGCGTGTTTCACAGGTGATAGAGCGATTATTAAATTTCAGGAGATATGCAAAGACCACGTAAATCGGTTCTCAACCAAAATATCTATTTGGATTGATCAGTTGATCATATTTGTGTGCCTCCTGAAATTCAATAATCGCTCTATCACCTGTGAAACACGCACATTCCAAAGCTTAGTAGAAATTCAAATCATGAATCATCGAATAATAAACCTCAGCGAAAGAATTTGCAGCGTTTTCATTCAAATTTATTAAATTGGACGTAAGGTTTTATGGGCTTCAGTTAGTTACAGTGAAAGCTTTTGTTCTACAGTCTTAGAATTCAGTCATTCGGAGCTATGGTAGTTTCTGCTCTTGAGCTAATGTGAAATTCTTGAAACCACTTATTCTTGAAACTCAGCTTTGACAGAAAAAGAACGTCAACACAAATTGTTTTGATGTACCGTCTCTGTACACGGTGAAAATCGTCTTAGAAAATTGAGACTTTCAAATCTGCTGATTTGATTGCATTGAAATTCTGTTTTCATGAGTTTCTTCTGAAATTGAGTTTTTACCGTTTTGCAGACAAGTAGGTTTTTATTGTTTCGTTTCATTAAATTCCAGTAGTTCTATATATGGGATTCAATAATTTTGTCGTTATGCCCTTATATTGCACCATTTTTGGTATTTAGATATAAGATTTTGTTGTGTATTGAGGGACTGTCAAAGAGTTGGTGTTACGATATTAAATTTATAATGAAGTCATCCTGATGTCTTTGGGACATGTACAGTTACATGTATGGAATAGGGATGTCAATATCGGCAAAGAATATCAATATATCGAATTTCGATATTTTTAAAAAGTATCGTTTTAAAAATTCGATATATCGAAGGAAAATATCGATATTTCGATAAATCGGTCATCGATATTTTTTCAAACAAATCCGAATTATGTATAAGTCTAGTGAATAATAATGCATTATTGAATTTCTTTCTACTACAGGTAAAGAATTCACTCACTCAAAGTAAATTATCGTATGTAGGGTTGTAGAATCAATGTGAGTGAAGTAAGAAGGAAAATGAAAAAAAATTCAATCATAGCAATATTGGTTGGAGGGTGGTGAAAACTTTCTGATTGAGTGCTCTCCAGTAAGTCTCGAACTGGGTGGAACCCAAGTCTCCAAGATGTCATAAACCATAGTAATCGCTCTCGAAAAAAAAATTTCTCACCCCCCCTGAAAATTTCATGGTTTACGTTTCAAAGGGTCTGGAATCCAAATCTGCAATAAAAAATTTTCCGTCCGTCCGCCGTACGCCGTACGCCGTACGCCGTCCGCCGTACGCAAGATTTCTCCCAAACGGCTGGACCAAAACATCTGAAATTTTCAGGAAAAATCCATGTTGGTCCGACAACGCCCCAATTCTTTAGCCAGCTTTCTAACTCAAATTGAAGTGCCATTTAAGGGTTGTCAAAGTTTTGTAAAATCCCTAAAAACCTCAAAAAACATCAAGGCGGCCTAAATGTGGACTTGTTTTGTAGAACTTTCCATGAGGAATCGAATGAGCCCCTTCCCAGGTCTGTAGGTCAAACCATTCCCGATTTATGGCATGATTAATGCGGCCAAGATTTGCGTTTTTCGAGTTCTGTTATCGCCTTCTTGATAACTGGCAGTTTCCCATCTGGCCGTTCCAAGCGCCCTCAACTCGAATATGGGAGTGAGCCCATTTCCTTTAATTTGATGTAGGTCTGATATGAAATCAAGAGAGACTTTGGGTAGTATAAAGGGAACTGCAAATATGGAGCGCAGTTTAAATGATATAAGGTAGCAGAAGCAAAACGCTGCAAATTCTTTCACTGGGGTTTATTATTAAATTGGCTTGCGTTCATGATTTGAAATTCTAGTGGAGTGTGCGTGTTTCACAGGGGATAGAGCGATTATTGAATTTCAGAAGGCACACAAATATGATCAACTGATCAATCCAAATAGGTACCTATTTTGGTTGAGAACAGATTTACGTGCTCTATGTACTCCTGAAATTCAATAATCGCTCTATTACCTGTGAAACACGCACACTCCACTAGAATTTCAAATCATGAACGCAAGCCAATTTAATAATAAACCCCAGTGAAAGAATTTGCAGCGTTTTTTCTTTGAGGCTTATTTGAACATGTCCCGGTACTCATTATATCTTTATATTTCTGTTTTTTAGCGTGTTTATCATCATATCTATAATTTTGTACGACAGTTAGTTATTTGGCGATCCCACATGAATATTTTTTAGGGCTACGCAGGATTGCTCATGCTTTTGTATTCCCCATCTATTCCTCACAGTATTGCGCCGCCGAAAATAAAGCTGTTGAACAAATTAGGTAACGAACAGCTGACTTTTTACGGGCCAGATTGGGAAAAACCATTATTGTTCACCGTGGCAATGAATTGGTCACTAAATTAGTTTTTATTTACGAACCTTAATGGCTAAAGTCTATTTTTACAGTATTCATAGAGAGATTCACTCTTTGAAATGTCACTGTTTATCTTTCTCATCAGGTCGCCCATGAGAAAGGACAGTGTAAAAACATGGGTGGACTACCAACGTTTCATCAAAACAATTATAAGCAAGCCCTAGGCTCTTAAGAAGTTCAGAGTAAAATTTACTATTTAATAGTTACAAAATATTTCTTAGCTACTACGGCTCATAGAACTAGTTTTTGCATTTTGTTTCTTTTATCTGATAATGAACGGAGCTCCTTTTTTTTACCTACGATTTGCCTACCTCATCTGATATAATTTCCCTATTCTTCTATGGAAATTATAAAATCAGTTTTGAGCAATAGGATGTAGGATATGGTTGATATGATGATTTACGGCTGAAAAATATTGGATCCGTTAGTGTACATTTCATGGCGATATATCGGTAAATCTACTTCAGTAAATGGAACCATTCAAATTGATAGTTCTTATTAAAAAATATCATTTATTGGGTTTGTACATTATCCACTTGAATATTTCAATTCTGTCGAGATAAATTCCGTCTCTAGCTTCGCTCTTATCGTTAGTATGGGGTCAATAATCACTTGTGGAATTTCTTATGCGACTTACTCGAGTTATTAGCGCTTATTTGACTGTACGTACCTCGGCCAAAGGATGTCTTCTGTCCCCGGAGAAACACTGGCTGTTGCGATTGGATGTTGAATGGATGTGTTAAGACCCTCAAGGACGCCCGAAGGCTCCCACCAAGATGGAAAGATTATAGTGTCCCGAGTCGATCGTTCTCCTGCTGCATTCACTCGTAGGGACGTTCCGATACCGCTTTCGATACGATATTTGGTATCGAATCGGTATCGATATCAATCAATACAGTATCGAAAGAAAAGTATCGAATGACAAAGTAAACTTAATTGACTCGAAACCTCGGAAGCAAAACATTCCAGACAAAACCAGGCTTTGTGATCACACGAGAGTATAATAATAAAAAAGGAAATAATATAATATACAAAAATAAAAAACATAATAGTGAAAAGACACATAAGTAATACAAATATGAACATCTTGTTTAGTGATGCATGCGTCGTAAAGAACTTTTCAGTTTATTGTAGAATAGAAATTCGTTTTCAAATCAAGTTGAAAAAATTCTTGCATGATTGTCGCAATACCATTCCAATTGAATATCCATCTTCTGTGAAACAACATTCAAAATATGAAAACAAATTGAATAATAAACTCATATTTTGAAAGAATTTGCAGCGTTTTTTTTTTTATTGAACCTCAATATGTTCCCCCCCCCCCCCCATTGATTGCAATAAAAACATCTATAATTTATCAAGTCCTTTAGCACTCGTATTGCGTAAAACTTCCCCAAATCCAAATTTGAACGATGTAGCCAAAGGTAGACAGATGTAGAGGAGGCGCACAAATATCATCAACTGATCAATCCAGATAGGTGTTTTGGATGAGAACCGATTTACGTGGTATCTCCTGAAATTCAATAATCGCTCTATCACCTGTAAAACACGCACACTCCGAAGCTTAGTAAGATTCAAATCATGAACGCAAGCCAATTGAATAATAAACCCCAGTGAAAGAATACTTATTTACCCCAGTAATAATATTGAATAATAAACCCCAGTAATAATATTGAATAATATTTACCTATATATTATCAGCGTTTCATGCATATCAGAATGCTTCAACCCGTGTATCGGCTATAAACTACAAGTATACACATCGGCTAACACTCCAGTATCGACATTCACTACAACTCGACGCTATCGGCATCACTAGGTTACAAACAAACAATAATAAACGAAAAAACGCAAATGTTGGCACCATAAATAAATGTTCGGGCCATACATCGGGAATGGTTTGACCTACGGACGTGGGGAAGGGCTCATTCGATTCCTAATGGTATGTTCTTCAAATAGGAAAATATTTAGGCCGATTCGACTAGTTTTGAGGTTTTCAGGGATTTTACAAAACTGTTACAGCCCTTAAAGGGCACTTTAAATTGAGTTAGGGGAGCTGGCTCAAGAAGCGTCGATACCTCCTGAAAATTTCAGATTTTTTGCTCCAGCCGTTTGGGAGAAATCGTGCGTACGGGACGGACGGAAAATTTTTATTGCAGATTCGGATTCTACACCCTTTGAAACGTAAACCATGAAAGGGGGGGGGGGGTTGCCATCATTTTTTTTTTTTTTTTTTTTTTCGTCAGATAAACCAAAACATAAGTAATATAAAAAGGGTCCTACCTATTTTTGTCCTATGGTCGAGGAACATACAACAACAGTCAACAATACTATAGCAACATAGTAATAACAACAGCAACACTAATAACGATCGATATAACACTTATCATTGTCGATATCAAACTGATAAACTGACTGGTTCGATTCGACCACATTGGAAACACCACCACCAAAGTTGCGTCTTTTAAAGCAAGTTACCCACTAGCCCTCTACTTTTCAAAACTGAGAAAGTTTCAATATTGTTGAAAATTAGATGTTACGAAAATTTAGAATTATGTTCACCAAAAGGAAGTACTCATTCGATACTTATCGACACCGCAGATTTTCTTTGGAATATCGGATGATTCGATACCGATACGATACCTGCAGTATCGAAACAAAAGTATCGATACCTACCCATATTGGTAGTATCGGAACGTCACTATTCACTCGTATGTTTCTATTGATCATGCAACAATGAGGACAACCACGTTATTATCTCTGCAAACTCTGGAATAAATACTACGAAAATACATTTCTCGGACTACGATGTTCATAAAACCCCAAGGCGTTAAGTTTAAGGATCAAATTCCCCAAAAATCTTAACATTGTCAATATTATGTAATTTTTATTTGTTAAATTATAATAGATACAATAGATGGATTGATTCTAGCTCACTGAATCAAACGTGACCACCTAAATATGTACGATTATTTTTCAGTAATTAAAACAACGATTTTACAGTAAATTGCTCCTGCTCTTTATGTATGATCTGCATTTCATGATGTGCATGAATCTCAAGAGTTTCAAGAAGAAAATCAAAAAGTTGATGCTGGAGGCGGAGCTTTGTACTGTAGTTCAGTTGTTTTGTATTACTAGTTTGATTTATGTTGTTGCCCAATATCTTACCTGACATTCTTCTTATTTGTAAACGTTTGCCAACGAAGTTTTCGATGATATTTATTGCTGGGACTGATTTCAAATTCTGTTCTTCTAGGTGAGTCATGAAAAGATGCACACGCGTGACCGCCCTTTTGAATGCCGAGAATGCGGTCAGACGTTCGCCCAGAAGAGGCACCTCAGCACTCACCTGAAGTTCCACTCTGGGGAAAGACCTTTCTCTTGTCAGGTAACAATGAATCATTACTCCCCCTCTTTTTTTTATTCAGGCATCATAGGGGCGGTTAGGAGGTGAAGCATTCGAGGCCATGAGAAAAGAAGAAAATGATTTAGATCCATAGATGATAGATTTTATTGCCACATTTGAATATGCAGAACAGAAAAAAAAACACATGGAAAACGGTATATACAATGTTACTCACACTTATATCAAACTAGGTTAAAAAGAAATAGGTGAATAACAATGAGGGCGTATAAGAACAATACGCAAAGTAAAAAAATCGTATATTCCAAGGCCCTGAGGAGGGGAGCACGTCCGTTGCCCTGGGAGACGCTCCGCCCCTCTGGGGCCCTCGCCCCTTCACTGGCGCGGTGGGGGGGGGGGGGGGGGGGGGGGGGGGGGGGGGGGGTGAATTCCACCCTTCCAGCGTCCAACCACCCCCTGGATGAAAAACGGATATACCCACTCTGATACTTTCATCTTTATATATATAAGTTTCCTCAAGGTTACTTAAATAAAAAAACTTGCGAACTCGAATGATGTCCCGTTCATTGAACGAATAATCAAAAACGAAGTTCGATACTTCACGCGAAACAATATTACGAAAGAATAATTGAATCAAACTTAGCTTTTTTGTCTGGTGACTGTTTCACTGATATGGGGTATCCACGTTAGCTTTGTGTCCAATATCAAACCAAGATATCGTACTGAATCCTTGGGATCGGCTGGCTTGAGCCAATTATCATTTTATGTCAAGTTCATTTAAATTATTGTATTCCTTATTATTTCTTCTCACTTCTGCTTATAATGCAGTTAGATCGGGGAATTCAGTTATCTACGCTGCTAATTCCAGCACTTTTTTCCTTCTTCTTAGGACGTAGTGTAACAGCTGTTACGAGTTTGGAATGTAATAAAACCTGTATTGACCTTTTTGGTTTTTTTTTTACAACGATTATGAGTGGTTGTAATAGGTCCTCTGTTTCAGGTGTGTGGAGAGACATTCACGCGGGAGGAGCATCTGGTGATGCACTCTCGTTTCCACGGCGGACTCCAACCCTACATCTGTTCGGATTGTGGAGCAGGGTTTCTCAGGAAGTTCCAGCTGGTAGAGCACGAGCGTCAGCACGGTCGCTGCCCTGACGCCTGTCCCACCTGCGGTAAGGAGTTCCTGCAGAAGAGGACATTGCTGCTCCACGTCCGAACCTGCGGTATTGCTCCGAATCCCCACACTCAACCCATCCTGGAGCCTTCGCCGCAACCAACCAGGGTTTGCAAGTGAGTTTTGAATTTATTAGGTCGGTATCTGATCTGATATCGGTTGTATGGCAATTTTATGAAATTCGGCTTGACTGTTTTGGTACATTAAAAAAAGAAAACGATAAAAACGATCTGACCACCCGTTGAAGGAGGCTCTGCAGTCTTGCTTTTCTGCTCGACCAACTACCTAACACAAGACCATTACTGTATTTAATACACCTCATTGGTGGAAATTAATGTCTCGCTTTTACTACTTATTCTAGGCTGACATCCTTGATTGTCCATAATATGTTACTTCATAGTTACGTCACTGATAATTTTACATTTTGCATCACTCATTGATTGTCACAAATATATCGTGGTCTGGAGAGGCATCTGAAGGGTGGTGTGTGAAAACTCTTCACGACTCGGAGGTTGAAATGGCGTTCTTGGCGTAGATGGAAGTTGGTTTAGTGCCGGGTCAAGACTTCTTTTGGTACTTCTAGTTTCAGATCGTTGTAGATTGTCTCATTTTGGACTAGGGGTGGTGCATAGACTATTTGTCTTTGAAGCATGGCGTTTTGCTGTTGCTCGAGCCTCTTGAATTTTGATTTGGAGCAGGTTCCCCATACCTACTTCGGATGCATACCTCCAGATCGGTCATGATTTGAATTTGTTAACTGCACATCAGTTGTACAAATTAAATATGCTCAAACCGATTCGTAAACACAAAAGTGTATATTTTGCTGATGTTAATCAAAATCGTACAGACTAAAATTGCCGAAAGTTGAATGGCAAAAAAATACAGAGCATGCAAATAATAAATAAAGATTTCGAAAAAAAAATATATAGAAATCTAATTAAGATACTCATAGTTAAAGAACAGCTATTAAAAAAAGAAACTTGTAAACTAATAAAAGATAACCCGTATGAGCAATTTTTTAACGAAAATTACTAATTTTATAATATTAATAATAATATAAATTATACGTATCGACTGGGTGCATCATTGCATGAAAGTGGAATACAAATTTTAATAATGATTTAAATATAGTGTCCTAGGTACTTAAAAATAAGAAGTAAAAAATAAAAATTAGAAGTAAGAACCAACTCTGGGCTGGGCCACTGTGTTACACTATCCACCTCGGCCATCGGTTATTATTTAATTGAAGAATATAACATGTAAAGGAAATTATGTAAATTAACTATCTAGGGGATAGTTGGGTATATGTGTGGGGACGGTGTTCCATAATGTTAGTGGTAATTGGTCAATTAATAACTATTTCGCTTGCTCATAACTAATTTTTTTGTCTGTTTTGATAACTTTTTTAACGTTAATGAGAGTAGTGTCGAAAATGTGCCCACATGACCATTCAACATTATTAGAGCTTTAAGCATAATTTTTTAAAATATATATGGTTACAGTTATTCATATCGAGTTTTCTGACAATACATAATGATGCTGTTATGGTAAATTAAAAAATTAATTCATTTCATTTCTTTTAATTCTCAGGGAATGTGGAGAGGCTTTCTCGAGCGCCGAAGGTCTCGCTCTTCATATGCGGTTACATATCGGGGATCACAGCTTTTTATCAGACATCTGTAGTTTAGCTGCGTCTCTCAAGCAAGCTGCGGGCACGCAGACTCCACATCTCGCTGCCCTCAACAAGAAGAACCACGTTTGCCCAGAGTGTAATCGAAGTTTCACTCAAAAGCACGGACTCAATCAGCATCTCCTTCGATACCCCAACGGAGCTTGCAAGCTAAAACCATTTCGTTGTGAAAAATGTGGGAAGTGCTTCTCTCAAAAGAATCACTTGGTGCTTCATGAGCGGCAACATATGGAGCCGAGTGAACGAAGTGAACTTAAACATCGTAACCAACATAATAATAGTAGCAGTAGTGCTAACAATAACAGTGTGAATAATAGTTCCATGGAAAATGCCCAGGCGTCATTGATGAGGCAGTTGGAGTTAGGAGGAGTGAGGCAGGTTCAAGTAAATCAGATGTCCCACCAGCAGAAAACTCATTTAGTCCTGCATGAAAGGCAGATGGACGCTATGGAACGCGCTGATCTCAACAAGCATAGGAATCTTCCTGACAACAATCAAATGATGCGGCATATGCAGCTTTCTGAGCATGAACAACAATTGCAGCAGCAGCAGCAACAACAACAACAGCAGTCTCAGCAACAAATTACAACTTTGAAAACACACCACATCCTTCACAACAGAATGGACAGTCAAGATATAAAACACGAGGTCCTGGATAACCAGAGCATCTTGATGAGACATCTGGAGCTTGCCGAAGCTCAAAAATCTCAACAGCAACCTCAACAACAGCAGCTTCAGCACATAAAGCAAAACCATCACATCCTCCACGACCGCCAAGTGTCACCAGCGGAGCGACCCGAAGTGTCGTTAAAACACCGAAATATGGAGCAAATGGACTCCACGCAAACCTCTATGATGAGGCACTTAGACCATAACTTAGCCCATAACCCTCAGTAATAATATGAATCGGATTACTATATAAGTATATCTCAGAATAAACCTCGTAATGTTTGGAGATGAAATCCATTTTCAGCTCTGTCTTACTTCATCATCACCAAGTGATGTTGCTTTATTGGTCACGCGACTTGTTCGTACTACATTTGTGCAATAAAAACGAAGTCAGGGAAATTTTTTTGTTTTGGTTCATCTCATGAAACTAATAAGGTCACTGCAACAAATATTAATTTGGTATTGTCGGAAATATTGCAATTCATACGATTTCAAGAGACCATATATCATTTATTATTTGGGCAAGGTGTGATTGCCCTGGTCACTTAACTTTGGAACTAAGTCCCTAACTGACGTACATTATGGCCTATCGCATAGATCGGTTCCTACGCTAACCCATACCGATAATCAATCTTAACTTAGGGTGGTTAACTTTCTCAAATAATTGAATATATAAGTGATAATAATGGAAAAGCTAACAAAATTCACCATACCTGAGCCGGAGTCTCTCCAGTCAGAGGTCCTGAAGACTTCATTTCTTAATTTTATTCTCGAAAAATGAATGATAATTCTATTGTTCAATGAATATTAAATTTGAGAGAATTTGTTTAGTTTAGTCAAAGAAAAGTACTCGAGTTTTCATAAAGGAACAAGTAAACATGATTTGAAATTGTAATCACAACTTTATTTGGTAAACTTTGAAAAATTGGAAAAATCAGTCCCTCAAAATCACACACAATGATCACCACCAACAATTAATTGCAATTTACCGCTAATTAATTTTTTTTTTTCGTTTTTTGAAATGTTTTGCTGGTCAATACGGTCACTTTGTTTCCTGACTGGGTGACTCCTTCCTTGACAGCCCAAACCCCTCTGTATATGACCAGGGTTCTTGAACATGTGTGGCGATGACTTACCCCATGCCGAACAGCTGCTTTTGTCTGATCTGGCGTTTCCATAATTCCCATTCAACACGATTGCCTCAAATCGTAACAGCTTGTACATCCCTTCACAACTGGTTACGCTATAAACGTGACAAATATCAAACTGTACTGACGCTGCAGTAACGTGACCGGCACTTTGACGTCTTGTAAATGAAGAAATAACAATCGGAAAGGTTCAAATTTCTGGTATTCAGTCCAGACAGAGCCCTATGACAGTTAGAGCTTTTTTCGAATCTTTCTCCCAAGCGAAACCCCATTGACTGGAGCGACCCCCTAAATGCGCTTTTTTGATTATAAAAATGTGGTAGGTTTGAACAAAATATTCCCAAAACAAAATAATCTGGAAATAAGAAAAATAGATGTGTAAAACTCCCCCCCAACCCCTTTACTGTGTGGTTACATTTTGGGTCACGTGCACAAATTTCAATTGGTAAAAATTTAAACAGAAAATTACTTGTATTACTAAATACAAAGTCCCCATTAATACTCAGAATAGCGAGTTTTTCCTAAAAAGCGAGTAAATGATGCGAAGCCTAAACCACATATCCTAAGTAATGAATATGAATATTTTTTTCAAAATCGTTGTTAAATGTTTCTCTTACAAAAATAAGGCATTACAAGAATTAAATTCGATCTTAATCACACTTAATCACAGAAAAAAGCTTTCATCGCAAAATCCAATTACAGTAAAGTAAGTTTTAATGTTTATCGCAGAATGAAAGGAAAATAATTTTTAATGAAACGAAATATAAATTATAATATGGTGATAATGGTATCTCCAAGATGTGTATATTTTTCAAAATCTAAGTCATCAATGTTTGTTTGCTCGGATCACGTTCTGTACATCACTGTGGTTTTGATCATAGCTAAACGTTATGGTGGTATGAAGAAGTACGGACTGTTTCTTTCCATTTCTTTTAAACTCTAAAATGTCCCTCAGCGGTGCTTTGATTATAATTTCCTTGGAATTACCAGATATGTTGGAAACGGCAGTACATAACAGAAGTTTGTTCAAGACCTGTCGGATTTGATTCAAAACTCGATTGGGACTATTGGATTTACTTAGCTTTCTAGACCGAATAAAAGAGAAACACTTGAACGTTGAACGTGAAATGTTACATTTATATTGAGGTGTATAGAACCACTCTGTCACAAGTCTCATTCACAACTACCCCAGTAATGACACATTCTCTTGACACAGAGCTCTCATTTGGCTCTGTTTGCGTGCCCTTTTGTTTGTTGCAACTATGCTCATAGTTAGATTTTGAAAGATATATTGTTTTACCAGACTGAGTCTTTAAAAGCTAACTATTACCATGATGTGACATAGTAGTGCAAGAAATGGTGCATCTCCACTACAATCCAATTCATAACTAATGCAGATAACAATACTTATCGGTAGAGAAAGGAGAAGAAAATTATTAGCTCGAGATACGGTGTGATGTGCTATAAACTCAGAATTGTCCCACGTGATTAACGATTTTGTAAGATGGCATATGGCGAAGCTAAATTCCTGTAACAATGAATCAGTTGTAAGTGAAAATCATTAATAGATATTGTGTTACTCGGGTCACATTTTCTTCGGGAATTATTTTCGTTTGCGACTAAAGCACGGTCCACGTCAAATCGGGCCTTGCTCATTCACCGTGGTGTTGATTAGAATGATGGCCATCGTTCAAATGATATACCATGATTGTCAATCTGGTCTCAAATTTCAACTAAGTTCATTCCAAATAGTTAAATGATTCCAAGACAAGCATT